>JADWOT020000007.1:5808809-6200816 GCA_036345935.2 Taenia hydatigena
AACGGTGAACTGTTACTAGCTTGGACATGACCAAAACGCTGCCAAACAGTTAATGAATCCGCACCATTAGACTTCTCCTCCTCTTGAGATTTTCGTTTGGGCTGACGGCCAGAGCTACAGTCAAGTCTGGGTGGTCGCATCAAAAGCGCTCCAGAGCACACTCCAACTAGATGGCTAAAGAAGTTAGTTGAGCGATGCTTTGCCTTTCCTGGTGAATTTCTTGGCAACAATTTGGGGCTATATGTCATTAGTTACTAACCGACGAATCCGACAATAGTTCTTTGAAATAAGTTTTGCCCATTTTTCACTTCTTGGCACTTCTGTAGGCACAAACTTCACATAGCATTCCGTCCAAAGGCCTTCTGTCCTGGATGGAGTTTGAATTGCTTAACCTCATGGTGCTTCCTAAGGTTTTGTTTTAATCGACTTTAGAATTGGGTTTAACTGACTGGAAATGAAAGCAAATCTATGAACATAACAATTTCACATCTCTATCGCGCACCCACCCATAAACACCAAGCCACATTTTGAAACACAAATTCAGCGTGATTTCCGCTTAGAATGCCTTTAAGCGGTTTAACAACATCGAAATGATAAATGCACCTTAAATTAGATCTGCCGGAGAATTAGCGGACGGTTCTTCCATCCTTTCATCTAAATTTACAAATGAGTTCAGATACGCATGCATTGGAATGAGGATACAGTCTCTATACAGTCAAGCACCGCAAAAAGGGTAGAATATTGATGAGCTGATAAAAAGTCAGCTCTATTACATGGTCGCTTCCAGGTCTTGACCCCCTGTGCGTTACAATAGTTAACTTCTTGTCCTGAATAGCAACCGTAGCTGTTGGACAATAATGTGAAGCATATACAGAGGACATTATGCGTACACTGGACTAGTAATTTAATATAAGTAGCATTTCCTTTGAAGTGAGTCCTCTAAAAATGAGGTGTTGACCTACATAGAATCATCTGGAACGCCAAAGTATAGGACAAATTCATTTTAATAAAATATTTATTTGCAGACACCCAAGCACATTTGTGAGTATAGGCTTCTGAGACGTTCTATTTTCCTAATAAATCCGCAATGCGCATTAGAAGCGAGACCCGTGCTCGCGCGCACGTACAATATTGATGGATGCGAAATTAAGAAGGGAAATAATGCGTCAAAGTAGGCATTAAGTATTACTGTAAAAACGATGAGGTCATCATCGGTAGACTTACAGGCTCCCAGTCACACAATACGTAAACCCTGCATGTTGCAATGCAACTTCTGGATATGCTAGATCCCTCACAAACAAGTTTGAGGAGCACCAGTAACTCAGGAATATTGGTTCTATCAACCCCTATATCAGACAGTTAATAGGCTAAAGCATCGTGCCGGAGGGCTCCTAGCATTGTTATTTGTGAGTCATCACATTGGCGCGAGTAACTTATGTGGGCGCGTCTATCACCTCGATAGTAGGGCAGCAGAAACTCCACTGGTGTATCCAAGTTCCATTTCTATTAATCTTATTGTCGTACCCAAGCGCATCTACCATGGTCTCTGTGGTCTTAGCACTAAACTATGTCGACCAACGACCATTAGCCACATTTATTTGCGCTTAATTCAATTGGCAGCCGATGAGGAAGAAGTGCAGAGCAAGAGTTGGCTACAGGAATGCTTAGTGGAAAACCGTAAAATAAAACCCTGCACAAAACCAAAATGCGCACTTCTTACGATTAAATGTTTTCTCAGCAATATGGGCTATACGAATGCCGATTTTGAAGCAAATGGCTGTTATAGACAGCAATGCGCGTTTGTTGCATTTTCGTCAAAAATAGCTGTTTCTTTCATGTACATTTCAATGACTGGGATTGGAATGAAACACTCCTGAACCCGTCCGTATTATGATTGGATTCTTGAACTGTTGCGCAAAATGCATGGAGTGTGCATTACAAATGTAAGAGAATTTATCATTGCTCTGCTGAGAAAAGGAAAGAAAGCAGAGCCCTGTCAGTTATACAGCAATTTTGATTTTGAGGACAACCAAACATTCAGTGATGGCTTTGAGGAACGTCACCCCATCCATTTACCACGCGCATAACAATGAGCATGATACATTACCAGCTGCATAGACGATTCGATGCACTCCATAGCCTTTCGCAAAACTTCCTGTCCTTGTAGTTTGACGTGGTGACCGTAACATAGGGTCGGAGTGCCTCAAATGGCAACTGTAGTTATTGGACAAGACCGTAATGTGGATGTGGTAAGCAGCAGTACAAAGGTAGACCGATGGTTAAAATTTGGTAAGTCTTCCTCTGAACTTCATTCACCTCAAATTCGATGCCAATCCGCACATTGCCATCAAAAGCTCCGGAAGAGAGGCCAAATTTATTCCAGGATGAATATCTGTACTGCAGACAACAGCGGACCATTCTGTGCAAGTTCATAGGGCATTCTATTTTCGAATAAAACACTAAAAAACGGTATTCGTGCTCACGTGCGCCTTACATGTTGACTGCATTCTCGTTAGCTGTGCTTTAAGCCTGTCAATGCACGCTTAAAGTCGAGGATCAATTAATCACTTATGAATGCACGCGCGACTAAACCATCAGAGAAACTCGCTGGGGCACAGGTTCGAGTTTGGTTTCCTTTAAATGATCCCTGGCCTTCATTCGCAGCTTTTGGACTAGCTTTGTCAGACTCTTGCCGACCACCTTGAATCAGACGCACTCCACTCCACGCTGAACCTATCCTGCAGCCATCGCTTGCATCTGAGGCCTCAATCTGCTAGCGCTGTACGGCGCCTCACAGTTCCGTCATACTGTGTGTTGCTATGCTCACGCATCCGCCCCTTCTCGTACCACTTTAGACGAGCACTCACCTCACTTCTCCCCTCCTAGTCACTTACGCACCTGCCGACTACCCCAGCTTATTCTTCCACTTCAGAAGTGCTTTCTGTCTCGCCTCGTATGTACCGCACGTGTCAAGTGCCCTCTCATGCTAGAGCGCCTGTAGCAAGATAGCGTGGAGGAAGGAGGTCAGGGCAGTACACGCGAAGGCACAACACGCTGAATCTGCTGCCTCATTTTTTTGTTTGATGTATTTGTCAGTGATGCATAGCTCTCAGTAATGTAATTTGAAAGCCAGTCCTTTGTTAAAACATACGGAGCTTGAAGGATTTCAAAGACACACTAACATCTGCACATGTGCAAGGCAGTGGGCAGGTGGAAAAATGCATAATCTTCCTCTTGAAATTTCAAAGGCTTCCAAGCATGATGTAAATTTTATAAGTTGCTGACAACTGCCTCAACTTAGCCTTTGAGCATGCGGCTGCAGCTCATTCATCCACCCCGTAATGGGCTTAGGCAATAAACAGATTATAACTTATGGCCATCAAAGTACCGGTAGTTTAGCTGCAACTACCAAAGTTAAAGTTACAACTATGGCAAAAATGTGTATTCTACTTTGGCAGACCGTTTGGCCAACAAACTGAACTTTTATTCATGCGGAAATAAGAGGAGGTGCATGGAAGCAAAATACATGCATTCACCAACATTGGGAGCAAAAAGTGCTTTTCTAAAAAGCACTTTTGCGGTGGTTTTTGGCAGCAAATTAAGGAATATTTGCACTGATTTAACCTCCTCTGTGATGTCTACTGTCTTGAACATGTCCCTTGAAGTGACTTTAGTGACGCTGATGCCTCCTGGACAAATTTACAAGGCCTTTTGACAGCCCTAGCAAATAGGATCCCAACATCTGATGCAAAGTGCAAGGAAACTGGTTGGATTGATAAGCCTACTTGCACGATACGCAACTTGAAGAATGCATGGACAGCTGTTTTGTAGGTCTTCAGAAAAACTCACAGATGCATACCTGCAAATACGTGTTTCCCGAAAATACTCATAAGTGGGTTAACATCTACGAGGAAACTGCTGTGTTTTCAACAACATCCATTTTTGGCTATCCCTGCTAGTGCAACCCACATTGTACGAGTACAGGACTGTCAATATAAAAAATTACCTGGTGGATTCCAAAACAGTCCTTCAGTTCGCTATGATTTTAGCCAATAAATTAGGCAAATTAGCGGACAATCTCATAACTTCAACGGCTGAAGCCATCTGTCCAGTAATCCAGTAGGCATAATTGAACGAATGCTGTTGCCTTAAGCAAATATAAAGTGATTGACAGTAAAAATGAAGTCCTACTACGAATTTTTTCTAACTGATCCGACAGCATCTATTCAACACCACTTCACACTCAATGGCAGCTAGTGAATGTGCGCACAGACTCGAAGGTTGAAAGGCAAACTTACCACAAAAATTACACCACTACCTCTAGGAGATTGGCGAGGAGAAATATAGAGAGAGAACTGCATGATTGAACTGGATCAAATGCTCTCCCAGTTAGAAGAAACGCACAAACACGTATGCCAACTGACAAGAACTCGAGGCAATTTTACGCACATTTTTTCGTTTTATCAACTCTAATCCAAGAATTAAGTAGCCCGACTGTCAGGCACGCTAATCGATCGCCCAACCTGAATAACAAACCACGTTTAAACTCATTTATGGTAAAGATGGTTTAGCGGTAAATGCAAAGACTACCTTGCCTTGGCGTTGTCTGTAGCACGACGACTAACCCAGCTATGGCTACATTCCTTCACTGGTGGTTGTTCTGGTAAATCTACCCTATTTGTAGCCATTTGTCTGCAATTTAAACAACCGATTCAGTTTAGTAGTTTCGCTGATGCTCTGAATGATTCCTTTTTTAGTTCTTTTAACACGAACAGAAGCTCTTACTGACATTTGCAAAAGGATGGATTTCTTGTGGTAAGCCATGCTTAGTGGCAAGCATTAGGTGCAGAAATGAATGTATTGGATTTTTAAGTTGCTAGAAGACGCTTTTAGATTACCTCGAGCAATACCAGCAGGTTTTTGTTGCAGAGATGTTATTCATTGCTACTCGCCTTGCATACGCGAGGGGCACAGCGAATAATGCTACCAAGATATGACTTGACTGAAGAATACTAGAGCTTGCTTTTTGCGATCCAATTTTAACCTAAAACAACTTATTTAACTTCTGGAGAAACAATTAGGTACGTACATAATATGAGAGCTTGATTATTGCACCTTATATATCTCGAGTCCTCCCGGAAGTCTTATGATAGAACATATAGCGCTAATGAATGGACGAATTTAGAGGCTATCAGCAAGGCTTTCGTGCCATGCTGCAGAATGAGAGTCAACCAATAGAGGCTGAAGTATATGCATGCATTAATGGAGAACGAAATGGCTTATCAAATCACTGCGCGTTACCTTGTTGACATAAACAAATTAGTTGTCAAGTTGTGATAATAATTAGACAACTATAACTGGCACAAAGACAATCTGGGCACTTTCTATGTCATCACAGAAAATAGCGGCAGCAAAATAATGGCTCTACTTTGACAAAATTTGCTAAATAATTCCCAAGTGCCTCCTTTATGACTATAGTCCGAGAAATCAGTAACACTTATTCGCCATTTTGAACAAACAAATTTCTGCGAACCGACTCGCCTGCACTCCAGAAAACGAGAGGTATCCTTTTAGGAGGTATCGAAGGTTAGCCCTTATATGCCTCAACACTCACAAATGGCGAGCAGATTAATAGACAAGAAACTGACTTGCTAATGTCATTTAAGCAGTAGAACTTATGATCTGAGCGTGCATACGTTGATTTGAGTGATTAGTCGACAAAACAAATTCCATTCCTCAATCAACTGCGCATCATTTTTGCCACCGGTCCAACGGAAACATCGGTTTCAAATATTGTTGTCCATTTTTTCGAGTATTAGAGTGCACAACACAACAGAAACGGTTAATTTGTTTTAGTGTACCTAAAAATTAGGTAAATATTTTGGAAATAGGTGACAGATTTTTGCTGAAAAGTGTAATATTTCATTGAGTAAGAGAACGAATGCGAGAATCTACTGTACAGTAGAACAACGGTAGCACGTTTCTTAAAGAATTTTTCGGAGTCGTGGAAGCCAAAAAGGATTTACACGCGATCATTTACTAGCACCTCAAGCAGGACCCAAACCTACGCAGAAAAGACACATTGAACACCCAGTCCATCGTCTTTCCCACCCGGCCATCGAGAAACCTTTCTAATTCCCCCATCCTTTGTCGCCGGCGCCATGCGGACGTGGCCTGCATCTTTGCACTACTTGAGCTCACCACAGCACAGCAGCAACGTTACCATTGCCAACACTGCAAACATTGTCATCCATGGTCTTTGCACGGATGACTAAGGGCGTTAGACTGAAGACCCAAATGCCCCGGCTCCGTCCTGGCTCGCGGCAGGGTCGTTATTGCACTCTCACTACACAACCTTTTCTTTGCATACGTCTCTATGCATCCGGGTACGGTGGAAAATGGACAACTGTAAAGGCGCTTAGAGTGAAGTAAAGTAGGCTGTCTGTCGCTTGCGTGGAAAGCAATAACTGCTACCGCATTGCACGTGAGAATCATACTCTCGTCAATATACTCAATGGAACCACGATCCGTCGCCTTAATCGTCTGACTACCGCGGCAGGTCACCACTTGCACACCTGCCCACCTTAACACCACGCACACCGTCAATGCCCTCAGTGCTGCGCTGTGCGCACTCTCCATGCTTCGGTCATTCTGCCAACCTTACTCGCCGTCTCCTGTTCACAACTTTACCAGTGCCCTAACAACGCTATTCAAATGACCACCGCTCCTAATTTTCCGGTGCACCCTATAGCTAAACTCACTTGCTTGAGTAGCTGCATGACCTACGTCCTGAAGCAATGAAAGCACCTGTGGTTCAGTAGCGGTGTTCCAAATGCCACCCGCCCACTGCACACTGGACATTACGCAGTGTCGTAGGATGTGGTCTGGCGCGATGAATTGTATTGTTGCTGGGGCGATTGTCGGTATCAGCAAGCGCGACAGCATGTGGACTAATATGAGGCTCTTTCCCTTTATCTGTATGTAAATTTACATGTCGGGGTTACGTGCGAAGCTGAGTCACTTATGCTGATGACCTCACTTTAAGCCTAAGTGTCCGAGATTATAGTGGTCTTGCGATGAGCCGTAGGTTCATGGTGGAGGTGAGTACAATTGGCAATTCTGCACCTAATTAAGATGAACGCACAGTTTGGAGGCCACAGGTGTCCACGCGGAATTGCCTGAAACGAATTCACAACAAGAAAAACCCAAATAAATTGAGACTTTCTATTCCCACGAGTCTGCCCGGCGGGTCAAGAATTATCTCCCTAGGTTAGAAAGTAACTAATGCATGAGGGAGAAGTGCATTCTGAAGTACGAAATTAGCCAGAAAAATTTTATATGATGAACTACCAGTAGGGATGTAATATGAAATGAAGCCCTTATCACTAGTTCCAACAATAATACTAGATCCTGTGTAATATTGAAGTACACTGGCTTCTGTCTTAAAAGCAAAGTGATTGCCACACGACCAGACTGAGTTCATTTATCAGAGCTGCATTCCAGGTAGTCGTGGATGAACTCAAAGCGGTTCTCTAGCTTTATACTAAAAAATTGCGCCACAAAATCAGCAGCAAATAGCAGGTACTGTTGCTGAACTCTAATTACATCGTGCATTCTGCCTCCTAGTCAAGAACGTGTTGCAGTGAGAAACCGCTTGATTTGAGAGAACGTGCAAGTGGTCTTCTATGCGCACCCGAGACGCACTAGCTTTTTACCACCGCCACTAAATTTGGCCATGCTCTTTGTTGATTAACTTTGCTAAACAACCGCCCATCAGTTGCGTACTCATTCATGTGCTGCAGTATTACCCTTCAATAGGTATCTTTTTACTGCACCCAAGCTCACACCCCTTCAATGCAGTGAATTAAAAGTGAATTTAATCTATTCTTTGCGTTAACTCAGGCTTAGAACTGCAAGCTAAAAGTGGAGAGCATTGCTTCGAGCAGATTTCCGAGTTTTCGTTAAGCCAGTAAAAGGTTGACAAACTATTTTGGAATTGATGCAATTTTCAGTAGCAAATAATAGCTAATTTGAAGTGCTTCCACTTGGATTAACTTGCTAAAGCGTTGGTCGAGACATCCAGGCAATGGCAATTTACATCAGTTGTAGCCGGTTATTGCGTTGCCGAAGTAAAATTAACATTGTCTGCTTTTGAAGCTGCTGCAAATGGGAAAAGTCAGTTTGCATTCCCTAGTGGAGGTATAATGCGACACTTTGATTTAAGGCCATGCGGTTCCAAAGTTGCCTCTCAGCTTTATTTCGAACAAATTAGTAAATTATCACTAACGATGAAAATAGACTGACCTAGGTGGGTTCGCGACGCGTGGGGTGAATAAAATTTACTGGCAAACATTCACAGGCCAATGGTTTTGTACGTGTTTTGTTTGCGCTTTGAAGAAGCAAGTTTGCTTTATTACAGTGCATAAATGCTGCACACGCTTGTTCAGCTACAATTTTTTAGGCGAGAAGCGCCAGAAAATACGAACCTCGTGCTGAATGGAGTACCATCGGTTTCCGAAGAGGATACGTACCATGAGCGTGCCGAGTCTGCAATATTTGTACCCATTTAATAACAATCATGCCATTAAATGTGTCTTGGTCCCGCTCGTCAAATCGTTTGATTGGCATGAATACTAGAGCAGACTTTTCCAATTAGTGCTATATGGTGTCAGTTTTGCGCATGTGCATTAATTTGAGTACCGCCAAACATACTCAAGAGCGCTAGCAGGCAAAGTCACTGGCGCCACGCAATTCATCCACTACTCTTTTAGCTTGTGTCTTCAAATGACTGCTTTCACAAATTTCGAAATGCGACTATTTTTGCCTTCACTTATAATGGGAATTAGATAAATAAAGGGGCATTTGCTTAGTAAATGAGCGTCTGTATCGTCAAAGCAAAATTAATACCTTCTGGCAGACCTGTCATTATTTTTGGAAATAACACTGCAGTTTCTCCAAAGACCGTAAGCAATGGGTCTCTAAGTGGTGATTAAGAAAAAAAATTCCGATTCTTAAGTGGTTATGATGCTGCGATGATAATGCAAACCACCAACCACGAAGTGCCACTATATAATGCACTGATTGTTGCAATTTTACATCTATATTACCCAATTTTGTTCAGTAGCAAGTATTTTGTGGGTGAAATTGATGCGACTGGGGAAGAGGAAGCGACTTCACTGGCACTTAATTTCGTCATCGATTTTCCTTCTCACATGGCATCGGTGGTGACGACTTGATTGCTTGGTTTCTAAATTCTAACAAATATGAAGCCAGCTGCAGTGGTCACAACACGGAGTAAAGCATGGCTCTCCTATTATCACCGAAAGATTGAAAAAAGCCAGTGAGACCAGCACATGAAAGACCTAATGATGAGTTGCAAAACAATCGCCGTCGCAATGGACACATACTCCAATGGGTTAGATCCCGTCTTCTCTTTTACGTAAAACACTTAGTTGAGGTAGACGAACACACGCATCCAACTACCACGGTAGAATAAGCAGCAGCAGTGGGTGCATAGATTTTCATCTCCCTCCTCGTGATCAGAGAAAAATGGTGGATGCGCTCGATATGCACCAACCCAACAAATCCCACACACAAATTTGTGTCCACACTACAAGCATAATGACACCGATAGGATAGCTGCAGCCCTAACACCATCATTATTCATATTGGTCAAATATTAAATAACAGTTGCATGACCACATTTTCTGCTGGCCAATCAACAATCGAATTCGCTACCTGGCAAAGCAACTAATGCATCTATCCCACACCCTGTGCATTTGACGACTCTCCCCACTTTTCACAATTCGACGATACGCTTACTACCATCACTTCGTGTGTATTGGGAAACAAAAGCATCCAAATCCTCTTTAACCAACCTCGTGATAAATTAACAATAATTTTACCATCTTAAAGCCCAAAGAAGCCAAAAAATTACAGTTAAATATAGCTATCACAGAATCTAAACCATGAAAATGCTTTATTTCTCTGAAATAGATCGACTTCAGTAGTCGAAGATCTCTCGCACAATATCCAGCTTATCGGTCTTGCTGTCCACACAGTCAAATAGCAACACCAGAAAATGCACGTGAATCGATATCAATAGCGTCGAGCCTGATTGCAACCTAGGCGCCGCCATTTATCCCACAAAACACTACTATTGCAGCTCGTAAACAGCACTCGAAATGCTAATCTCCCCAAAAACTGTGGACCAAGTCACTGTGGACCACAACTTCTGACATTTCGCGGGGATATTCAAAAGTGGCAACAGGTGGCAACACTTGTGCTCTTAAATGGGGAGCAATCTGGCGTCATCTACAGACCCACCTTCCTTGTGAGGACGAGTGACGCACCTCAGCTATTACTAGTGCGTTGTCCTTAGGTAGGATACACCATCAGTGCAGGCTCAACTGCGCAATGGTTGGCGATGCACCTCCGGTGCTGAATATCCCTACCGATATCTTCGACGCAGTCAGAGCGAGGTGCGTAGGATGTTTCGAGTGGTTATGAGGATGATCTGGATAACAAGAGAGCGCAGTTGGAGACCCAGGCAAATTGTCGTGATTCCAAAGGTATTTAGTTGGTTGCACGCAAGTCATAGAAGAAAGAATAGGGTGGGTGATAGTAACACATTCAATACAAAGCGCAAGGATTCTCTGTTTGAGTATTTTAGATCACTTCTGGACCAAAAGTAATGTTTAACTCAACGCAACTATAATGAAAACAATCAAGTAAGTCAGGGCCAACGCTATTGTATCCCATAAAAATAAGGGAAACGATAATTTGCAAATGTTAATTAGTACAGCAGAATAGAAGACGAACAATGAACGCATGGAAGTACAAATCACAAATTATCACAAGTAAACGTGAATTCGAACCCACTTCTGGTGAGGGTTAGACGCCACTTACTGGTACGCTGCAGCTACCTCCGTAGGCCCACTAATCCGCTCACAGCATGCGCCTGCGTGATTGTATTCAGGCTGCAGATTGTTGGCCTCCGGTCGCGATGATGGTGAATAGACACAGATGAGTCGGTAGGTGGACAGCACTGGAAGGAGACAGGCGGATCGGTCGGCTGATAAATGAACCGCTTGTCTGATAACAATGAGTGGATGGGAGGGGAAGAATGATGGCTGTGCGAGCGCAGACATGCAAAAGTATTCGTTGAGGAAAAACGTGTGTTTAGTGAGGGATGATGATGTCGGAAGGAAAAAGGGGGTGTGGGGGCGTGGTGCAATGAGGGTAGAGATAGATGACGGACAATGGATGGTTGACAGTAGAATAAAAGGGAGAAAATGAACTGCATTGACTGACATTGTGTTGCTCTGCGCTGCAAAACGGTGGCTGGCTGGTTAACTGAACGGTTGGGTGAGTGGGTGGAAGGCCTGGTGGCCTAGAAGTACAATATTCGCTTAGGGTGTTAATGATACCGACCAGTCTCGTGTATGCTTGACATGCCTGACTCTACTTGTCACTCCGTAGCCGCTGGTTGAGCTAGTGATGATGAGGCGTGCAGGTGTTACTGCATGTAACACGATAATGTGCCCTGCCCTTCATCTCTTATATCCACCGATATATGGGGACGCGAATGCCTTTAACATTATTGCATGTTGGTGCTTAGGGGATGCGTATTATTTCTTCCCCTAATCGCAGATAGGATTGTTCAGGTGAGTAACACCAGAGTGCGACTATAACGGTAACAGCGGTGATGGCAGATGCATTCTACAGCGCCGCAGATGGATCAGGTGTGGGAAGCAGTGTGCTGTAGCATGCGTTATTCTGAGAGGTACGGGGTGGGAAAGGAGCCGTTGTTATTGTAAGCTTGGTAGACTTAGGTAGCAAAGCCTAGTAGTCCTGGTCCCGGAGGTGTGAATCCGAGCTCCACGTTGGACGACATGGAATTGATTGAGTGTTTCGGGTGAGATGGTGCAGTTGGACGGTTGGGTGCAGCTCCGATCGTGGTTGTTCCCACTGTTCTATCTCGTCTCTGTCACTGGCACTTGATGACGTATTTATCAGTGCTGTTGTTCGTTGTTCCACCCTGCATTCGTCGTCAAACTGAGTGTGGCAGCAGATGCACAACGTCGCAGAGTAGAGCTTGCAGGTAGTCGACTTTTGACAACACTCATTTTGGTTAGTGGCGAGGCAAGTTGGCAGTGTTGCCACTAACGTGATGTGTGGCGAGGTGGAATGTGAGTGAAGTGGGGTAGGGTGGGAAGTGGAAGATTGAGAAAAGGCCGCATAATGTGGCGAATCGCTTCGCTAGGATGGTTGAGTGGCTGGGTCGGCGGACTTTAGGTCCACTTAAGAGACCTCCGCGTCGGTTTGAACCACGCTTCTGGCATGTTTGAGACCCGTGCCCACTGGTATGCTTTGCATCTGTTCCTGTAGGTCTACCAATCCATCGGCACTGCATGCGTGAGCCCTCTTTTCCATGCTGCAGTTTGTTGGACGTATTTCGCGGTGTTGGTAGATGCACGCTAGTGAGTGAATGCAAGTTCACACAGCTCTAATGCGGTGATTTTCGTCCCTCCCATAATATACTGGCGTTTACTTCAGAGTTTATTCTCTTTGCTACGGGCACTTGTGATGAGTGCATAATCCTCTACTCCGAACAAAATTTATATCTAATCGTAACCTTGGATCTATTCAATTCGCCAGTAAAAATCTGTGCTATTGCGTAGAGACATGCGAGTCAAAATTCATTACATTCGGTGGCTTCATGACACTGATGTCTGCTTTCTCAGTTAACTGGTTTAGCGAGCCACGAAAAATCGTCGCATGTAGGTTGGAGCTCTTGCCACTTTAATCCAGGTTAATGGCATGCCATCTTTCCATTCATTTCTGCATTAGTTAGGTGATCATTATTCTTCCATTGATGAAGATGGCCACAAAATTTAGGACTGGAATGCTTCATGATTTTTATACCTTTATTAAGGCTCCTGTCCGGATCTTAATTGGCCCAGATTTATTCAAACCAGTAATAAGCTTCAGGTAGAGTAGTTGTGCACTGCGAGTGTGGTGAGATGGATGGCATAACGTTCGAAAGAAATCCATTCAGTACGCGGTAATTACAGGGCAAGAACGGCATTTCACTCACAGTCGTCAAGAGCTAGATCGAAATAAGCAAATGGTGCTTACGTGCGAATTGGCTCGCAACTGCCTTTTCTGAAAAGACATGCATCCTCCTTATCTAGATCTTTACAAAATGCGCATGATACTGCCTCATTAAAGCATTATAGTCATTAGCGTATGCATATAAAGAGGTGATGCACGTAGTGGCTTCCTTATATTGCAACGAATTGGATGCACAAAAATTAAGTTGGCTTGGTATTTGGCCTTACTCGATTACAGAGGTAAATGCTCTAAAAGCCTAAAATGATTTTCCTGTTTCCTTTTCAGTACTTAGTGTCGTGAAGTCAATATCAACAAAGTCCGATGGGATCCAGAATTAAGACGCAGATCACTCCAACGTAGAGGAGGCGTGGTAGTGAGGAATAAACTTGCAAGCTTGGCACCTTTCTCACTTAGTAAATCTGCTGGCAGAAACGACTGCCTGTAGAACATGCCGGGAGCTCTAATTACTCATATGAAGAGCAGCGATTTCATTGCCAATTGAGACACGTCGACGGAGTACCTTTGTCCCAAAGCATGTAAGTCCATTAACTAATTCCACAGCCAAATTATGACAGAGCCAGATCTTTTTGCGGGTGTGGTAACTTAGTTAGTTTTAGCAAGGTCCAAAACAAAGCCCTGAGCTGTTATTTTGTTCATAATTATGATACTACGTCTCTGTTGCAATTACTGCTGGATAATATTCTTTTGTTTTTAATGGTCCGTGCCGCTCATTGCTAGCAAAGCCCTGAAAACTTACTCCTCTCATCGGAAGTGTCAGAGATGACCCGAAGCGCAGTATCGGTGGCTGAAGCTAACCATTAATATGACCTAAGTTAAGCCTACGGCTCCTTCCTGCCCAGTTCTATGCTCCGGTGCATAAGCGATACTGAGCCAAAGTGTATTGATGTGTCTACCGATTACTTAAATAAGGTCCCCATCCAAATAAGCTAAGTTGAGCTAAAATTAATGCTCTACGGATCACAAAATGAGGCTACTACTGTTAGTAAGCTTAGATCTAAGGCTAGTGGAAACCAGTTATCTAACCGCTGTTTAACCCTTGCCACACGTTTCAACAATAAGCAAGGACAATATTGGTAGGACAGTTCCAGCAAAGCATCTCGGAAGTAACCGGTGAAGTTTCCAGCTACCTATGCATATATACGTAGAATAAAACGCTTTAATAAGTTCGCTGGTAAGGTTGGAGTGCGATAATGCTACCGGAAATCTTTGAGAATAAGTTTAATTAGGTATGCCGAGGTTGGGTAGAAGTAATTAACCTTTGACGTTGGAATGGCTGTTGATGAATTGATCTTTTTCGGACACTCATTCCTAGACGTTGCCTAAATTTGGCTTTCATTAAAACCTCTCCGATTGGCCGTGGACATAAATGCATAGGTTTGGAATGCTGTGTTCATAGCTCATTGATTTCTTCATTGACTATGGACACACAAAGCAAACCGAGGCATGCAAATTATTTACACATACAATTGTAAAACTGTGGGAAATCATCGGCCTAACTCTGTGCATCGTTCATGTATATGTCATGGGGCCTAACCATTTCGCTATCCTACTTCGCAAGTTTGCAGACGTTAATGAGTGATTGCGTTTAAAGTTCCCACAAGAAGACACATCTCGTGCGCCCCAAATAGGCATTCAGATTCGGGTAGACGTTTCAAGCGCTTGACCCGTATGATTAAAAGGATATCAACATGATTGGCATCGGTGATGGTAATTGTAAGGATGTCGCTATTGTATAGCGCCCAGTCAAAATGGGCAGCATATACCTCCATAAGATTTCATCACATCAAATCTGTTCTTTTGTTGATAGTTACAAACGACGCATAAGTTGTATTGACTATGCTGGTCACCTCATTGTGCACAGCAATCGTGTCTCCATCTGAAATCTACGGTCACTAGGGCTCCCAGGCGACAAAGTAGGCATTGTCATCATGATTTTTTTTTGGAGTCGGTTTATATCGTACTCCTGGGAAGTAAAAGAAATTGGCGTTTTCCCTCAAATCCAGAGAATTCATTTCACTTCAACTAAGGCATCTTGACAGGGGCTGTCAGGCTTAAGTCAATGACTATAGGTTTATTTCTGAAAGGGTGAGTACTGCAATGCGTTTCTTCGTAGCATCCTATAACATGCATCGCACAATGTGTGGATGAACGGGGCGGATGCACCAGTGCACATAGGAAGGAACGGGTAAAGGAGAGCAGTTAGTTGAATGCGGCATTGTCTTAGCAAAATTAAACTCCCTGCGGCTTCAATACACGCGCTCCTGACAGTCGATCAGAACCGATTTGAAGGATGCTAACAGGTTCTTTGATTTGTTGAGTAATATACAGTGGTAACAGGCAAGATTATTTAAAAGCAGTAATTTGCCATAGTTTATAATCTGTCCAGCATCAACTGTTGGATAAATATTGTCATGTAATTACTAGCTCTGCGCAATATTTAGTGTCCGCTATCACTTTTCTTGAGTCCATGCTCTAGAATGGCAACAAATTGTTGTAAACAACGGCACTTCTTTAGGCTCAACGCCAAACTTGCGCCTCACAGGCAGTCTAATAACAAAGTTGGATTGGCATCATGCCCCCAGATATCGACATCAAAGACGAAGAAATCACTGAGATAAATCATACTTTTCTTAAAAAACAAAAGTAATTATGCTGGATGCATCAGACATTGAAGGGTGGACGCCACGTTTGAATCCAAATTACATTACTCCAACTTCATGCACCGCAAATGGCAATGTAAAAGCTGGCTTCCATCTGTTCCACTCTGCCACTGCCACATTCTATTATCCTGAATTTGAATCAAGGATGTAGGCTAAGGGGAATGCGTCCGTCTTAGTTACAATGCTCAGATTCCTATGGTTCATGCACGATTGTGTGCTACGGCTGATATTTTTAATTAGCAAGATCGCAGAGCCTCACGGTGACTTTGACAATCGCGTAACTATATTTTGAGCCATCTCTTCCATTAGGTGGCTTGCTTCTAGTAAAGGGGATGGTAGGCGTCTATGTGGTCAATAGATAAGCCTAGCTTCATCGACACCCATCGTATTCTTCACAAAACTTTTTCAACCCTGTTTGACGCTTTGTCATGGTAACGTGTTTGCGTGCTTGCTCAGCAACTCGCAGTGCACATTTTCTCTAGTTGCCGGTAACAGGAATCGGCTGTGTGCAAGTATACCTAGTTTATTAATTGGTATGACTGCGTTCTTGAAGGGGACACTGCAACTGTTATCTACGATTCTGTCATTAGCGGAACAGCTGGATTGGCGTTGGTGCCTTACTAAGTGGATCATGTGATTTTCGGGAAATTTACAACGACTTGGATGTTGTACAGAAAATTGGCACAAGATTTTGCATCTCAGGCCAGTTCTGGACACTGATCAGCTTTTTCTTTTCATGCTGTTTTCTGATGATGCGTAGTGCTGCTTTATTAACCCGTGACTTGTCAACTTCTAGAGGACACTTGAGTGAGTCGATCTACGGTAGCGTACAGTTAGGAGGAAAGTAACCTGAATACAGGTCTCGCGCATGTCACTCTTCCATCGCAGTCAGATGGATTCTAAGATCCAGCAGCTAGGTTGGAATATTTAGCCCAATTTTGCGCTGGAAAGGAGAGCTTGCTGCGAATATGCAACTAATCAAGCTCGATTTTCAACTCGTAAACCACATTTATGAACAGTCTTTTCTTTAAAGCAATTTCCCATTTTTAGACAATGTACCAATCGTCGTTGGTTATGTCGTCTATTAAATGGGGAATGAATGTATCAGTCGTCAAAATCAATTTAAATGAACCCTGTTCTCATGATGAACGGTTAATCTCGTGGCCCTATTACGCCTACAAGAAAATTTGGCGGTGAGGCAAGATAAATTCACTCTTAGTTGAGCTGCTTTCAAGCACGCGAAGCAAACGGCTACTAGTCATGCATTTGCGCGTATCATCCACAACTTGTCTATTTTTCTCTTTCGATAAACGTGTAAAAACATTTTAATAAATGAAATGTGCGCAGGTATATCTATGGGTTTAACCATTGTCTTACAAACATTTCAGCACACTGGCCGGGGTGTCGCTAGCAACCAGGAGGTTTTATTCATAACGGATTTCTTACCACTTTCAAATGAGAAAAAAAATATTGGTGGTGAGAAGTAGCCAGTTGATCAGATTTTGCGGAAAACTCACAGGGCACCGTTGATGCAAATCTTCCCTTAACCTCACTTCTGCTCACCCAGCCACACCATATGCCTTACTCTATAGAGTGTTCTAGCTTTCACACAGCAAACGGTTCCTTCTATTTAACTATCTGTTGCATTTGACTGCGTAATAATTGGGTCATAAATCCATTCCCACCTATCCATAATCCAAAGCCTGCTGTTTAAAAACTTCTCACAGACACTGTTGGCTAATTTCTCCACAGCAATTAAAATTCAAGTGAGTGCTGATTCCACATTCCTCAAGTCATATATTACCTCCTATGCACAACATTCTAGTCAATTTATGCATCTCGTTGGCCCACTACCGTCGATGACTCCCACAACTGGTTCTCCTATTCATTCTGCTACATCCGACTGGTAATATCACCTGACCTGGCCGGACCTCATCTAAACCAAAACGCAGGTGCACTCTTCTTCGAATTAAGTTAACAATCGCTAAATCCACCCCAACAAATCAAGTATCGTTGATGCCGAATATGCTGATACCTTAAATTCAACAGTTCCGTGCCGCCCCACGCCCCTTCACTCGCTCAGGCAGTCACTCACCCACTCATCAACAAGTACATACCAACAATCCACCCAACTTGCCCTTCGACTTCAGTCTGCCTGGTAGCTGATGGATCGGTAGTTTCCGCACTTAGGCAAATGAAATTCTACAATGTGACTATAAATTATTGATAACCATCTATCGATAAATAATTGTGCGCATGTATTCATCCTGATGCCTATTTGTGGGTCTTTGAGCGTTTCCTCGTACTTATGCACTCAGTTTTCAGCCTTGCATTCACAAATAAACTAACTTCGTTGTAATAATATTATTAGATAAAACACTGATGGAGTGTGTAAGATGGGTGATAGTAGGAGGAATGCTTCAGTGTTTAGGTTGATTGAAGGCAGTGCTAGTTCGCTGATGCAAAGTTGGCATCAACGCAGGAATTACGAAACGCTACAGGCCGTGGTAACATCCTCCTCTATTCAATCTCAAGCCAGTGAGGAGATGTATAATGCAGTTTTGGTCGTTGTGACATGCCTTAGCAGCTACATGCTTTTGTGCACACATATTGTAGAGACGAAGTGGGTGAAGCGCAGGCAAGGAGAGGAAGTTGCGTCCAAATAACAAAGTAAGAAAGGTTGGATTGGCAGAAGGACGTGTAAAATTGTAAAACATGCACGCAGTTTGACCGTTTAGTGTACGCAGTAGATTAGCACGTCAGTCTCCGAGGGTCGCGAATTCGAGCCCTGATCTGAGCAGCGCTACTCACCGCAATTTACCATTAAATTCCTAGTGACCAACGGCGATTGAATAGCTGCATCCGTGCACACACACACACACATTTGTCGACATTCACTTACGCTACTGGCAAGAGAACCGGTACATTGGTGCAGGCACAAATGAAACACCCACGGTGAAAACCGAACCCACCTACTTTCACTTGGAAAGCAGATGCCGCGGCCCTTATTGGTATTTTGTTTGATGCATTTACTAGGAATGCACACTATCGCATGTGCTCGTCTTTTTCAGATTCGTTTTTCTATTACCTCATGATTTCTACCATCCAGGCAGTGCTACTTAACAATTTCCGACTCATTTTACATCACTCTTCACTGTTCTACTATTTTTAGCAAAAGTTGCAATTTCGCGTTTTATTTAACTTCTCGCAACGCTACATATTTGGCGTTCTGCGTGTCCTTTACATCACCCCAGTTCCTTTGTTTGCTTAACATTCCTTGACAGCGCCTACACTTCGTGCTCATTTATCGCATGGTTTTTGTAAATAATTTGATTCTAAAATTTTATAAATGCAGCAAGTCTAAGGGATTGCAACATTTTCGAGCACATCTTGTTTTGGTTCCCTGCACTTGTAGGCTAGACGTAATTTACCAAATCTTGCACCGGCTTGAGCTCTCATCAAATTGTATTGCTACAAACGTCTGACACATTCGTCTTACAGCGGCGCGAATCGCAGCATGAATCTGAAGGTTAATTTACAAGTCGACACCACTCCCTCCTGCTCACCCTGGATGGCTGTGTCGGAAGAGGCCAGGAGCCAGTTGCATTTGATAGGACATGAACTTACAATCTTTGCAGTAAGGAACCCGAGAACTCATCAGTTATTCTACCAAAACTTTACTTGTGCTCAATGATAGGCCAAGCACGCACGCCTAGAATTGTGGTTATTAATCAACTTAAGGCAACTGCAGGGTCTAGCGGTTCTGCGGTATAATTTCGGCTTTAGATGCGTGGGTTTCCTAACTATAATTATGGTTGATCTCGAGCCCAGATTTGTACATGTTAGGCTGTCTAGTATGCGCATTCTATAATTTCGGGTTTTTATTTGGTGATATTTTGTTCGCCGCTGTTTTCTTTGCTGAATTGTCATCGCAATATTGTGTCTGCCACTTTAGTACCAAAATCAACATCAATTCACTAACGGCAAAATATCTCTTCGCAATGCATTAAAGCAAGTGAAGAGTGGTCCGGATCGTTTCATTGTGAAGAGATATTTTGCCGTTAGTGAATTGATATCGATTTTGGCACTAAAGTTGGAATGGATTTACAGGAGATATTTTCCTTTAGAGTAGTCGATTTCGATCGCTATATTGCCTTTTAATCAGGCGGACCGGAGAAGATTTGATAACGCCAAATTCCTTTTGTCGTACAACGCTAATGGTAGAGGATTAAGGGCAAAAATCCTAGTGAAGGTGAACCGGTGTTTATCAAATGACTGCGTTGGTAGATGGAAGCGGATGGAGCTTTGCATAAAAAGAATAGAATTTGAGAATGAGACTGCAGCAGCAGTGTTAGAGGAATGCAATTCGATTTTGATAAAGTGACGCAGTTGCAGTGAAACGGAGTATTAAATTTGGACAAAAGTTGAATGAAAATCAATCCTGTGGCTGCGCCTGTGATGGGTGAGAGGCAAGCTCCCATAAGGTTTAAACTTAATTTTAACGTGTGACTGTTCTAGGAGTGAAACTGGGGACCGTGACTTCAGCAGTAGAGGGAGAGGAGATATTTCGCTAGAGATAAGTCAACACTTATTGCGCGTCTGCAGTGGTAGTTGAGCGGGAGGAGAAATTTGACCATGCGGTTGTCGATTTAGTGAGGCGATAACATAAATTTTGCTGAGGGTGTGGCTAAAGTGACAATTGAGTGAGAGACGAATTTTTGCTGCAGGTGCGTTGATTCTGCTCATATGGCTGCATTGGTAGCAGCGCGAAAGGGATACTCCCACTGGAAGTAAATCTATTCGGATCATTTAACCCCACTACAAGCGGACTCGTGGGTTATAAAAAGGCATCTTATAGGCTGATGTGGTTGCACGGCCTTCGTGCAAGTGCATGGAAATTGCAAACTCGGCACATTTCTGCGCAAAACAAATGAAGCTTTAATTCCATTGCCTCCTGTTTGCAACTTCCGTTACGACTGAGGCTCACAAAAGGGCTGGTGGTAGGATCCCATCTATCACACGCTGTGTACATTTTGCAGCAGTCAGTTGATTTTAATTTCCTCATAAGCTGCTTCAATTCACATTGTAGCTGATCATAGTGCATTGCTATCATCCACTGCGAATCGATTATACTTCGTTAGGGACTCATACTATTGTCAATCTGGGCTCGCTAGCGAATGAATTGTGAAGGAATATCTCAAGGAGAAACTTAGCTTTAGCGTATCAGTTCCTGTTATAAGCGTTGGCGTTCAAATAAAGCATGGTTGAAAATGCGTTGTACCTTTTTCAAAGGAACTGCTAACTGCTGGAATCGCTCTTTAGAAGATAAAAGTAGTTTCAATGTTTACAGCTGTTAGTCAATGTCAATTACTTGTTGCATGTGTCCGAGAGAACGAGGATTAAATTTTTTGGAGAACAAATCAAAGACAAATACCTGAATGGCTGAAAACGCACACAGTTTTTAGATTCATTTAGCGGAACCAAATATTGGGACTCACGGAGAAGATTATACTGGTGATAGGTTTTTGTTGTTAGCAATGCGGATAAAGATTTTGCGTAGATAAGCATAGTAGATACCTCTTTTGCTTCCAGTTAACGGAGTGCACTGTTATGAAGCAAATAATTTTAAGCCTATTGGTGTTGTACACCCTAATGTTTTCAATGAGGCGCGTTAGTTAAGGCATCCATCGCCTTTATTTGCTTACATTGCATGGCAAAAGCATCCATTTTAAACTCTGTGAATTAAATTGGAGTGATGCTGGGTAAAGTTTATCAAATTCAAGCGTACCATTAATGCCAAAGTCTACAAAACGCACTCATTTCATTTTCTTCATGACCGCATAACACAGTAGAAGGACAGCTTTTCTGCTAAAAGTTAAAAGAAACCCGATTAAATATCCTGATTCAGGGTGTCATGCCGCATCCTCAAACTGCGATTTTTAACTTGAAAAATTCAAACCTAATGGTTGGCACTGCAAATTTAGCATGGGCAACATAGTTAGCGAATAGCGGCTATGCCAGTGGAGGTGGTGGAACCATGCGAGTCTATACGCTGATTTCTACCATAGAGACATACTATAAACACTGGCAGGCAGACAGATGACTAAAAGGATACATTTTTTCCACTTTTCAATTATTCAATTAACGTACTCAAAAGTAGAAATTAAGGCAAACAAAACTTAGGCAGATCCAATAAACCTCGCACTGCAATCAAGATAGCGCGTGAAAATTAAAGGTGCTCATATTTCTTAAGAAATAAATAATAAATTCAATGCACTGCTTTACTTCTCTGTTAGCCAAAAGGTCAAATGAGAACAGACCTCTGGCTAAATTTTAATATATTTTAGTGTGCATTTATAATTTACTCACCAATAAATTTCTCAATATTTGCAGATTAAATTTTAACAGTATACAGAAAATGTATTTGTGTGATGACAGTTATAAAAAAATCGCATTTGCGTGGTAACAAATCCTTGAAAAATTAAAATAGCATTTTTGCGATTGTTACCATTGAATTATGCCCACGTTATACTTTGTTAGGACGAGGACTATCCGGTTTTACAACTGCTCTTCCGTAATGGATGAGATTCAGTAGCGCGTGGCTGTGAGAATGCGTTCTCGTGCCTGACAAATCTGCACTTTGATGTTCATGTTGTTTCAAGAGTTTTGGTTTGTTCAAGTGATCCCCTGTGTAGACCTGGCAAAAACGACTTCATTTCAGAAGCCAGTAAGTATTAAAATGACTAGTCCTCTACATGACAGATCAAGTACACGTTGGTCTCACTTTGCTTGCACACAGAAAATCACTTTTTGTCATACTTTGGAGCTTGTTATTTATTTGGCACTACATTACAAAAACAGGAGTCAGGTTCGCATTCCGTGGTGGAAACGCACTTCCACTCATGCTCTTAAATTTGTAGCCCATCTGGTACGTCAGCGGATGATCACACCTCGTGTTCCCTCCTTTTAGGTAGTCAGTAGGCACATTTATTATAAGATCGAATGTTTCCTTTGCAAATCACCTATAATTCTATTGGAGGCATTTATATGCATTACTGGTGTCCGCAAGACACCGTGGTAATAATGAAAGCGCACTCGGCTAGTATTACGAAATGTCACCAGCAGACTTCTAAGTGCACTGCGAACTGCTCTAAAATTGATGAGCATTTACTTATTTTCCGAAAAACTGAACCGGAGTACATTATGTCGCTCCATATATGCTAACCGCACCCAAGCAATGAGCAACATTTATAAGTCAACAAAATCGCCAACAGCAAAGTACCCTGAGCTGTGACTTGTTCATGCCATAAGGATCCGTGTCTAATGATGTATAGTAAAAAGTTCATAGAGATTTCCCTACATATTTGAAGGGACATAAAACTCGTTTGTTAGCTGAGAGGTTAATCCATGGAGTTTGCTATGCCACACACTGCATGCCCAACGATGGTACTTGTTTTCCTTTTCTTCAGCTTTATGACACGTTTAAAAGAGGCAAGACCCTTAATCATACCATTGCTGTGATTGTGCGCTGATTTGTAGTAAGGCAAATTTTGACACAATAGGTACATGTTGCCATGAAATTTAAGACACGAATAAAGTCTCATCACCTGTCGCCTCATAAAAAAAACAAATTTCCCATCAAACGCTGGTATCACTATTAGGGCAAGTTGAATAAGTACCTTTGCACGAGGACCGAGATTCGGAATTGCACTGCTCATATGCCTATTCTCTTCGTAGTAAAGATCTTGGGTGAACAGTAGCAGGATTTGGTAGCTTATCACCTTAAATGTGGAGCGTACATGCTCATCCACAATTACGTCGATTCAGTTAGACAAATCAAAGAGATCACATATTTAGAATTCGACAACGCCAAATAAAATTCTGAATAATCTCTGCGCAAGTTGCGTCTTGAATATAAAGGTATGACTGATCAAGCGCTTGCAGCCAGACCCAAATCGAAAGAGTTTTGTTGCGCTGTAGCCACAGTGCATTAGTCTAGTCTTAAGTAGCCCGTGGAAAGCGTCACGTAACCCAATTCCAACACCATTTTTAAAAATAGCAAATCCCGAATCCAAGCATGTATTCGGACGAAATAGAGATTACATTGAGTGGCAAATTTCAGCATGCATTGTGCACGAATTCGCTAACATTTTATACGTCTCTAGTCCAGAAGCAGAGCACTTTTGATGATCTCAAGAGCAGAGTTTAGCGTTGTCACTGCATCTTCAGGTGAACCAAGCATTGTATTGACCTCGGCTACCACCATCGATTTGAGCAGACCTAGACAGCAAAGTGAAATTGATTTTATTACCACTTTGTTTCAGAGAAAGTGTACAAAGAAACTATAAGGCTCATTGCAGCCTCCATTCTCACGTGCACATCATTACAACTGTCACAAAGAACTCCATCGTTGCTACAGATCCAGCACATCGTAACACTGTCTCGAATTATCTGCGCCATTCATTTACGCCACTAATTGAAGGCCACAGCTGTTCGTGTGATAGGCCAACACAACATTTTAACACAGTCTTAAAGCACTAAGCTAATAATGCTGGGTTGATGTCCCTAAAAGGGAAGTCGACAAGAAACCCTAAATTTGTGCTTTCGCTTTAGCATGTGGGTGTTTCTTTTTCAGGATTATCACAAGCAGCTGCTCAGATATTTTTGCTCTAGTCAAGCAACAATCATCACTGACTATAAATGTCGATACTGTTAGCCTACCTGTCTGGCCAAGGGTCTTGCAAATGTACTTGCCCTCGTCCAATGAGAGGCCCCCTGGGACGGGAGTCCCTGTGCTGGGAGCATATTTGGGGTCCAACGCGTCAATGTCGAAGCTCAGGTGGATTTGACAATTAGGACTGCCAAACAATTATAATTCACAGATAAGTGTGTCGGTTATTCATCCTCTCAAAAGGGGGGGGAATTTCAACAATTACTCACCAAAACCGCATTATGGTCTTGAGGGCTGTCTCCATGACACTCTCAATACCAATCGTTCGCACATCGTCCATAGTAAAATACAGAATATTAAGATCCTTTATGAACTTCCTAAAACAGTCAGCAATTTATGAGGGCACATTTTTACATATCACTGGACTTAAAGGCCAAACTTACAGCTCTGGTGCATCAACATCTCGAAGTCCGATGTAGAGGAGTTGGTTAGCTTCAAGACTACAAGATGAATGGGTCAATGAACGTCAATAAGGCCAGCAACGGTACTTTATGCGAAGATGTGGAACCTACACTGGTTTGATGTTTTCGAAGCCTTGAGTTCGCGGAATGAGTTTGCTGGTTTCGTTGAGAAGAAAGGAGAGAGGCATACCGTGAGTGTGCCGAGAAACGGAGCTCCCGGGAGTGTTGATGTCAGCGTGTGCGTCAACCCAGACAACAAAAGAGTTGGGGAAAACCCTGAAGTGACCCGCGATTGACCCAATTCCAATGCTGTGGTCGCCGCCCAGTATAAGCGTCATGTCGTTCTCACTCACACTTTTTGCGACGCGCTCCGTCAGCTCCAAGGTGGTTTTCACCAATGCTCGCTGGTTTTCGCAATTCAAAATAATATCCGCTTCGCGATCATTTGACTGAGTAACTTCTCCATAGTCATTTACTTTGGCATCTAGAATTAGGCAGTGAAATGTTAGCAGCACATAGACGCCGAGAATTCAGATAAGTCAAATTAATGAGGTGGGGCATTGATGGTGTTGCAGGCGTCCCACCATAAACTAGAGAGAAAAACGAAGGAAAATTAAGGTCAGACTAGCTGACAGCTTACTCAAATTTTTAAAAAGCCCCTCAAGACCATGATCTCGAATCTCTTTCGGTGCTTTCTGAACTCCATCCTTTGGTTGACCCTTATCGACTGCTGCTGCCACAATACCCAGAGAGGAGACGTGATTTGCAGAGCCGTTGCCCATGACACGAAAGCTCTAATACACTTGGTATTAGTTGCGACTGCCTTTTATACCTCATGTGAATCAGCACCGTGTGGCTGTGATGCCGCGTCAGCGCACCTAACAGGTTACTATTTTTTGCGTAATTGTCAACACAATTGATTTTATTTCGCTACATATATCTTGCGCAGTCGCATCTAAGACGATCGTATGGTAAGCGTGTGTTTATATTACGAAATGCAAACCAAACACCTGTTGATGCCAAATGCATTCTGCTTAACATAAATAATGCCCAACTTTAGTCATGGGAGCCACAAGTGAGCATATTTTATTTACACTGCATGTTTCGCTGTGTAACTGTGGTGTTGATCCCAACTTCTCTGAGGATACCATTTCCTTTAGCCGATAATCAACAAGAGAAAACTTGCAGAGGAAACCGCAAATATTCGGAGCCGGATGTTTTGGATGTTCGAAGGAGTGCACATGATATAGGAGTCAGCGCATGGACGCGATATGTTATACAAAGAAACCTGGAAAAGCTCTAAAAGTAGTTGTGTGTAATAAAATTTATTGCTGCTATAGGAATAACACTAGCATGGTCGGAGGTTAGCAAGACAATGGCCTCACCAGAAAGCGATAGGCATTGAACTCAAGCAGATGTGCCTTTGTGATCGTGAGGTTGTACAATCCCACGCTTTGCTAGTCAGCGCGATTCGCCTAAATAATTATCGAAGAAATCATTGATTTTATCAAAATTTAGTTTGTTGGAAATCAAAGCAAAGCTTCTTATTTTTGTGGTGCCTCAGTGCCAAAACGGGCGTTGTATTTACGGTCCGTGGTAAAGACACAGTCATCGTACGATCGGCACGCGCACGTCCGCATGAGGGATAATTAACCTAAACCAATCCTTCCTTATTGCGCAATTACAAATAGTAGTCCGCCTGATGCGCCAATGCATTTTTGTATTCATGCAGTGCTAAAATGCATGAACAATGTGAGCTAGCTGCAACTGCTAATCTACCTCTCGCTCCTACTTCCTTGTGCAATCTAATGTCTTGTTAACGAGTAGGCAGAACTATTATGAAAGCAAATGTCTCTTTTTCAGATTACCTCCACTTTCATCTGAGCCATTCACTTGTCTTGAATATTTAAGCAATAATTTCTACTTTGTCATTGTCTTGGGTCGCTGACAATGCAAATAGTACCTGAAACTGCTATAAAAGTACGCAGACTTCACCATCGGGAAAAAGGCGGCATAGGCTCAACCATGTGCTTTGCATTAACTCTAATGTATTTCTATGTTTTACGCGGCAAGTTTTGCAATGTATTTACCGTAGCTTTTGCTTACCGGTGATTCGTAAGAAGAAATGACTGTTGGGCAAAATCATTACTTGGAATTTACTTTTGTTCAGTATTCAATGCAAATTACAGTGTCAGATCTCGTTGCTATTTTTAGCATTTGTGGATTAATTTAGAACTTTTGGCTAAAAATTATAAGAAGTAAGATATTTTTAACCTAAAATAGGTGGAATCATTTAAACTTCTTCAGTTCTGTGACAAGCGAATTCGCTCAAAGTGTATTTGCTGTTCGAGGACTGTTTATTCATTGTTGGCAATGTAGTTTTGCTGCCTAATTATATGCCTAACCAGTAAGTGCAAGAACTCATTATTATAATGCATACGCACTCAAGCAGCAATATGAAATTCTACTAAAAGCATTCCGAGCATGCTGCGAAAATTAATGAAGTCATTTTATAGTTATAAATTTGCATAACCTTTGAGCTGAAGTGTATGACGCCATTTTTAATTCGCTAACTACACTCAAAAAATTAGCTGAGCCTAAAAGTCAACACAGCCGGTGGCAGCAAAGAAGCCTGAGTGCATGAGCCCTAACTCATCCATGCGATAAAAGTCTTAGAAAGTTCTGCATATATTTAGCTAATGATGAAACCCAAGCAATCGCTACAAAGTCACTTCAGAGAGCCTACTAAATCAACGCGACTTGGCTGACTATAATGCTCGTTCTCCAGTGCTTCAGCTTCGTAACGCATTTGCAGCGTCCCGAGGCTCCCTCGAAGGCAAAGGAAGGTCGAATACTAGAACAGAATATATATATTCAACGGGCAGAGGGAACTAAGCTGCTGGCATAGCTTAGAGGCCAGCTTACGCAGCTAGGGCAATATAGCCACCCATGTGACCATGACCGAAACCGGTAGCTTAAACAAACACAGAATTACAACATTTGATAATGATCAAATCATTGACACAATCATTTTTAAGATTTTGCTTTGATTTCCAACAAACTAAATTTTGATAAAATCAATGATTTCTTCGATAATTATTTAGGCGAATCGCGCTGACTAGCAAAGCGTGGGATTGTACAACCTCACGATCACAAAGGCACATCTGCTTGAGTTCAATGCCTATCGCTTTCTGGTGAGGCCATTGTCTTGCTAACCTCCGACCATGCTAGTGTTATTCCTATAGCAGCAATAAATTTTATTACACACAACTACTTTTAGAGCTTTTCCAGGTTTCTTTGTATAACATATCGCGTCCATGCGCTGACTCCTATATCATGTGCACTCCTTCGAACATCCAAAACATCCGGCTCCGAATATTTGCGGTTTCCTCTGCAAGTTTTCTCTTGTTGATTATCGGCTAAAGGAAATGGTATCCTCAGAGAAGTTGGGATCAACACCACAGTTACACAGCGAAACATGCAGTGTAAATAAAATATGCTCACTTGTGGCTCCCATGACTAAAGTTGGGCATTATTTATGTTAAGCAGAATGCATTTGGCATCAACAGGTGTTTGGTTTGCATTTCGTAATCTAAACACACGCTTACCATACGATCGTCTTAGATGCGACTGCGCAAGATATATGTAGCGAAATAAAATCAATTGTGTTGACAATTACGCAAAAAATAGTAACCTGTTAGGTGCGCTGACGCGGCATCACAGCCACACGGTGCTGATTCACATGAGGTATAAAAGGCAGTCGCAACTAATACCAAGTGTATTAGAGCTTTCGTGTCATAGGCAACGGCTCTGCAAATCACGTCTCCTCTCTGGGTATTGTGGCAGCAGCAGTCGATAAGGGTCAACCAAAGGATGGAGTTCAGAAAGCACCGAAAGAGATTCGAGATCATGGTCTTGAGGGGCTTTTTAAAAGTTTGAGTAAGCTGTCAGCTAGTCTGACCTTAATTTTCCTTCATTTTTCTCTCTAGTTTATGGTGGGACGCCCGCAACACCATCAATGCCCCACCTCATTAATTTGACTTATCTGAATTCTCGGCGTCTATGTGCTGTTAACATTTCACTGCCTAATTCTAGATGCCAAAGTAAATGACTATGGAGAAGTTACTCAGTCAAATGATCGCGAAGCGGATATTAATTTGAATTGCGAAAACCAGCGAGCATTGGTGAAAACCACCTTGGAGCTGACGGAGCGCGTCGCAAAAAGTGTGAGTGAGAACGACATGACGCTTATACTGGGCGGCGACCACAGCATTGGAATTGGGTCAATCGCGGGTCACTTCAGGGTTTTCCCCAACTCTTTTGTTGTCTGGGTTGACGCACACGCTGACATCAACACTCCCGGGAGCTCCGTTTCTCGGCACACTCACGGTATGCCTCTCTCCTTTCTTCTCAACGAAACCAGCAAACTCATTCCGCAAACTCAAGGCTTCGAAAACATCAAACCAGTGTAGGTTCCACATCTTCGCATAAAGTACCGTTGCTGGCCTTATTGACGTTCATTGACCCATTCATCTTGTAGTCTTGAAGCTAACCAACTCCTCTACATCGGACTTCGAGATGTTGATGCACCAGAGCTGTAAGTTTGGCCTTTAAGTCCAGTGATATGTAAAAATGTGCCCTCATAAATTGCTGACTGTTTTAGGAAGTTCATAAAGGATCTTAATATTCTGTATTTTACTATGGACGATGTGCGAACGATTGGTATTGAGAGTGTCATGGAGACAGCCCTCAAGACCATAATGCGATTTTGGTGAGTAATTGTTGAAATTCCTTCCCCCCCTTTTGAGAGGATGAATAACCGACACACTTATCTGTGAATTATAATTGTTTGGCAGTCCTAATTGTCAAATCCACCTGAGCTTCGACATTGACGCGTTGGACCCCAAATATGCTCCCAGCACAGGGACTCCCGTCCCAGGGGGCCTCTCATTGGACGAGGGCAAGTACATTTGCAAGACCCTTGGCCAGACAGGTAGGCTAACAGTATCGACATTTATAGTCAGTGATGATTGTTGCTTGACTAGAGCAAAAATATCTGAGCAGCTGCTTGTGATAATCCTGAAAAAGAAACACCCACATGCTAAAGCGAAAGCACAAATTTAGGGTTTCTTGTCGACTTCCCTTTTAGGGACATCAACCCAGCATTATTAGCTTAGTGCTTTAAGACTGTGTTAAAATGTTGTGTTGGCCTATCACACGAACAGCTGTGGCCTTCAATTAGTGGCGTAAATGAATGGCGCAGATAATTCGAGACAGTGTTACGATGTGCTGGATCTGTAGCAACGATGGAGTTCTTTGTGACAGTTGTAATGATGTGCACGTGAGAATGGAGGCTGCAATGAGCCTTATAGTTTCTTTGTACACTTTCTCTGAAACAAAGTGGTAATAAAATCAATTTCACTTTGCTGTCTAGGTCTGCTCAAATCGATGGTGGTAGCCGAGGTCAATACAATGCTTGGTTCACCTGAAGATGCAGTGACAACGCTAAACTCTGCTCTTGAGATCATCAAAAGTGCTCTGCTTCTGGACTAGAGACGTATAAAATGTTAGCGAATTCGTGCACAATGCATGCTGAAATTTGCCACTCAATGTAATCTCTATTTCGTCCGAATACATGCTTGGATTCGGGATTTGCTATTTTTAAAAAAGGTGTTGGAATTGGGTTACGTGACGCTTTCCACGGGCTACTTAAGACTAGACTAATGCACTGTGGCTACAGCGCAACAAAACTCTTTCGATTTGGGTCTGGCTGCAAGCGCTTGATCAGTCATACCTTTATATTCAAGACGCAACTTGCGCAGAGATTATTCAGAATTTTATTTGGCGTTGTCGAATTCTAAATATGTGATCTCCTTTATTTGCCTTCACTCGCCCCTTCACTAGCTCAGGCTGTCACTCTTTCATTTATCAACAAGCATATGGCAACAATTCGCCCATCTTGCCCTTCGACTCCGGTCTATCTACCTGGTGGTTGGTGGATCACTAGCTTCTTCATTTAGGCTCAAAAATTCTACAATGTGATCATATTTTCTAAATAACTACCTATTGATAAATATTTGCATGTATGTATTCATCCTGATAGGTAATTGTGGGTTTTCGAACGTTCCTTCTTACCTGTGCATTTAGTTTTAGCCTTCCATTCATGCATAACCTAACTTCTTTAAAATAATATTGGTAAATAAAACACTGATGGGGTGTGTAAGATGGATGATAGTAGGAGGAATGCTTCAGTGTTCGAGTTGGTTAAGTGCAGTGATAGTTTGCTGATACAAAGCTGACATCGACGCAGGAATTAAGAAACGGTATAGACTGTGGTGACATCCTCCTATATTCAATCTCAAGCCAGCGAGGAGATGTGCAATGCAGTTTGTGTCGTTGTGACATGCCTTAGTGGCTACATGCTTTTGTGCACACATATTTTAGAGACGAGGTGGGTGAAGCGCAGCAAGGAGAGGAAGTTGCGTCTAAATAACAAAGTAGGAAAGATTAAATGGATAGAAGGACACGTAAAATTGTAAAAGTGTGCTCTGGTTGCCCTTATAGCGTACACGGTAGACTAGGGCCCCAGTCTCCCAATCCGAGGGTCACGAATTCGAGCCTTGCTCTGAGCGGCGCTACTTGCTGCAATTTACCATTAAATTGCTAATGCCCAACAACGATAAGACAGCTGCATCCATGCACGCACGCATTTGTCGACATTCACTTACGCTACTGGCAAGAGAATTGGTACATTGGTGCAGGTACAAATGGAACACCCACGGTGAGAACCGAACGCACCTATTTTCACTTGGGAAGCAGATGCCGCGGCCCTTATTGGCATTTTGTTTGATCCATTTGCCAGGAATACGCACTATCGAATGCGTTCGTCTTTTCTGATTCTTTATTCGATTACTCCATAATTTCTGTCATCTAGGCAATGCTACTTAACAATTTTCGACTCATTTTACATCACTCTTCACTGTTCTCATATGTTCTACTATTTTTAGCAAAAGTTGCAATTTCGCGTTTTATTTAACCCTGTGCAACATTTATTACCGATCCGGCGTTCTGCGTGTCCTTCACATCTTCCCATTTCCTTTGTTTGCTTAACATTCCTTGACAGCGCCTACGCTTCGTGTTCGTTTATCGCACGGTTTTCGTCGATAATTTAATTTTGAAATTCTATCAATGCAGCAAGCATAAGTGATCGCAGCGTTTTTAAGCACATCTTGTATCGGTTCCCTGCACCCGTAGTCTAGATGTACTTTACCAAATCCTGCACCGGCTTGAACTCTCATCAAATTGTGTTACTGCAAACATCTGACACATTCGTCTTACAGCGGCGCGAATCGCAGCATGAATCTGAAGGATAATTTACAAGTCGACACCACTCCCTCCTGCTCACCCTGGATGGCTGTGTCGGAAGAGGCCAGGAGCCAGTTGCATTTGATAGGACATGAACTTACAATCTTTGCAGTAAGGAACCCGAGAACTCATCAGTCATTCTACCCAAACTTTACTTGTGCTCAAAGATAGGCCAAGTACGCACGCCTAGAATTGTGGTTATTAATCAACTTAAGGCAACTGTAGGGTCTAGCGGTTCTGCCGTATAGATGCGTGGGTTTCCGGACTAAAATTTTGGCTGATTTCGAGCCCAGATTTGTACATGTTAGGCTGTTAGTGTGCGCATTCTGAAATTTTGGGCTTTTATTTGGTGATATTTTGTTCGCCGCTGTTTTCTTTGCTGAATTGTCATCGCAATATTGTGTCTGCCACTTTAGTACCAAAATCAACATCAATTCACTAACGGCAAAATATCTCTTCGCAATGCATTAAAGCAAGTGAAGAGTGGTCCGGATCGTTTCATTGTGAAGAGATATTTTGCCGTTAGTGAATTGATATCGATTTTGGCACTAAAGTTGGAATGGATTTACAGGAGATATTTTCCTTTAGAGTAGTCGATTTTGATCACTGTATTGCCTTTCAATTAGGCGGAATGAAGAAGGCTTGATAACGTCAAATATGTTTTGTCGTACAACGCCACTGATAAAGGGCTGAGGGCAAAAATCCTAGTGAAGGCAAGTCGATGGTTATCAAATAACTGTGTTGGTGGAGGGAAGAGGATAAAAGCTTTGCATAAGAAGAATCGAATTTGAGAATGCGACTGCAGCAGCAATGTTAGAGAAGGAGGAAATTTCCTAAATGCAATCCGATTTTGATAAAGTGATTGCGGTGGCAGTGAATCGGAGGTGAATGGAAATCGATCCTGTGGCTGCGCCTGTGGTGGGGTGAGAGGCGAACTTCCCTTAAGGTTCAACTTAATTTTAACGTGTGACTGTTCTGGGAGTGAAACTGGGGACTGTGACCTCAGCAGTAGAGAAGGAGGCGAAATTTCGCTAGAGATAAGTCAACACTTATTGCGCGTCTGCAGTGGTAGCTGAGCGAAGGAGAAATTTGACCATGCGGTTGTCGTTTTTTAGTGAGGCGAGAACATAAATTTTGCTGAAGGTGTGGCTAAAGTGGGAAGGGATTCCCACATTTCCTAGAAAGGATGAATGCAGTCAATTATTAGGGAAAGGTGAAATTTACAGATTCCAACATCATCCGATACATCAAAATAATTATTACTGCACAGAAACATGCAAAAATAAGTGATGACATTGGTCGTAGGAGTCGAAGTCATCCCATCTGCCATTAAATAACATTGTCAAACCCGATAAAAAGTTTGGTATTGCTATTTCTTAGTAGAGAATATGCATCATAATGCATCCAACGACTGTTGACGTCTAGTATCCGTGGTGTCGAATCTTACGACAGTGGGAAGTCACTCATTCTACTAGGCGTAGTCTTACCTATGCGATTCTCCTGTTGCATTAGATTTGTGCGCAATGAGATGGAGTGGAAGGGAAGAACACTGGATATATTGATCATCACGAACACCAGCCATCAACAGCAGTTTGATATATTATGATTACCAACTTGCTTAGAATGGTTATGGAGCATTCGAGAAACATTTATACCGCAATAAAGTATCCTAAATGGGACACCAGATTGTAGCCTAAATTTCAGAAAGCAATGTTTAATGTTATGCTTGTGAGTTACAAAGGATCGTTGGTTCATCTCATCAAGCGCTCCTTACCATCCGGCAATTTCTTCCCTTTTAAACCAATTGACATCTTGCTCAGTTCCTCACCATGTCCAACTGAGCAAAAAGTATAGTGCGTGGCTGTAGAATAAAGTTGAACCAATGCAACCCTATTTTTACTCTATGGCTATTGCTTTAGTCACGCGAAATTGTGAGGCAAACAATGGATTGCGTTGAGCAGTTTGCTCAGTAAGGCTCAATTCGTCAGTCGATTCACCGCGTACATTGCTGCCATCACTGATCTTGTCCCCAACATTGCAATGCCGGGAAGCATTCTAATATTTTGAGTGGCACGCACACACGTGTGCACATGTGTAGGTGTGCAGTGTACTTTTATATCATGTGTGCGTATGTATGTATGTGTGTGGAAGCGCGTTTCCATGAAGATCGAATGCATAGGAATATATTGTATGCATAATTTTGTATAAGAATACAAATGTGTGTAGGTGTGTTTTTCTCCCAACGATAGATTTACGCGCACAATACCAAATTCGCAAATGCAAAACCCAAAATACATAAATGCATATATTTATGCCTAACACCAACAGAGCGTTCACTCATGTGCTCGTGCGCACACACAAGCATATTTATTTTTACTGTACATGCGCATGTTCTGACTCATATACGTGCCAAAATAATACACCTGCTTAAAGCTCGGCAGCAGCTGTATCTTTTTGTCATTCTCGTTGGCATACAGCCTGAACCCAAGCTGCTCTACACATTAGCATCATTTACGAGGCAATCCTTAACGATTTTCTAGGCTTTTCATTCCAAAGACTTTATGCACACTACCTGAAGTGTAAACCAGATTGTGTCCCTCCTATTACATAAGAAATTTCTGCCTTGCGTGCCAAAGACAATTGTGTCTTTATAATTATTTTTCGAAGCCTACTGAGAGCCGCCTCACCTCCCACAGTCAACATGCGGTATTTGTAGGCAAAGCACAATTAGTCCACAACATTTGAGAAACTGCGTATTACATTTGAAAATAGAATGTGCTGCCACCCCGTCAATTGACATGCTTAAGTTATGTACTTAATTTTTAAGTCTTTAGTGTCTACCTTTTATTCATGGGAGGAAAAACCATCTGTGAGGCGCAGAGAGTCACTCTCCCTCACATCAACACGAATATTTGAGTAGACGCGAGAAACACGGGCGGTGTCTTGTTTGGAGAAAGCGTACACATGTTGACCAGTACCAGGCCTTCTGTTGGTCATGGATCGGAGTATGTTTTCGCTGGCTACTCAGACCTGTAGATACAACCAGAAAAGCCAGTGTCAGATAATGCCATCATAGCTAAGCTCATCTTCGTCATTCTTCCAATGACTGTCATCAGTAACATTCTCCTCACTCTTTACAGAAAAAGTTCCAACAAGTGTGTCTTTCAAGAATCGTGAGTTTCCACGCATGATTTCACAAGAAACACCAGAAAAAAGTTCATCTGCTTGATTCAAATTGACATTTTATTAGTTTCACTTTGGTCGCCACCACTTTTAAAACAAGGTTTTCTTTCGTTGGTCACGCGTGATGGCTAATGTGAAGCAGCATTTTTTGTGGTTAGTTCTGCAACACATACTACCGCTCTTCCTAAAAAAAATGTCGCCTCATCCTTGATCCGGGCTTGATTCTGACTATCGTAGAAAGAGTGAAGTGGATGATCGGCCGAGTAAGGAACTCAATAATGACTTCTTAAAACAGCGGTGCGTAATGCAGCCGGTAACGATCGGGCTAATAAAGGAGCAATCAGCTGGCAAAGCGTGATTTTTACCCAAGTTACTTTAGTTATAGGTCCAGCACGCTTCCACCGCGCACTTTACCGACAATTGCAGCGCCTCCAAATCTACCATCCCTCATCGGCGGGCTGGCACATGCAACATAACAAGCCACAGAGGTGTACTTTAACAGTCACATGAGGTCTGGGCGCGTGTGCATGATTGAATAATTGCTGAGTGACGCGCAGGCAGTGAGACAGCAGAAGTGGAGGAAGATGTGGATGAGGATGGGGAGGGAGGATAAAGGTAGGGATGGTTGTATGCACGTGGCAATGCATAATAAGGGCTTCTCTTAAACGTAAAATAACACACGAAAAAAGATCCTACTTGGCTCTGGCCACATTAATGGGCTGAGTCGTCTGCACGACCCAACAATCAGGGTCAAATAGGCTTAGAAGTGTTAAGCTGCCATGACCCTGGAATATCAGCTGTCACCATTTGAAAGCTTGCCCCTACTTCTGAATTCGTCGAGGTATACGTATCTTCTCGACACCGGCTGCTGAAGCTTTGGAGGTCATGTTCCCCAACAATGAGGTAACGCAGCCAATGCTTTTTGGTGAAGTTATTACTTCGCTTGCTTAACAACGACTTCTAATCACCAGTTCGTCATGGTGGCCCACTCTGAGCAGCTAAATGCTTTAGGAAATTTTGGCGATTGAGTTGCTCAACATAGGTAACTGCATTTGAGAGCGCGTCTCCTTTTTATTCTAGTCATCTTGGCATCAGCCGCATAATTACAGTCCGCAACTTAAAGCCTTGCTTAGCGATTACTAATTGATGAAGATACCAGCGGCTTGGTCTCATGCAGTTAGCTATGGAAACGAGTGGCGAAGAAACCTTGGAAATTCACGTTAGTTCTTGGGCGTCAACCAGAGGAGTGTAGGTCATAATCCCATCTCGACTTGACCGGTTTACTCAGTAATGCCTCTTGCCTCACCCTGGTAGATGTCTTATCAAAGTGACTCAAAAAGCACACGTGTCTCCTTCTGTTACCATCAGGACACAAAAGTTCTGTGCCATGTCTTTGGCCAATGCAGACTACTAGAGACTTTGGTCACTGGTAACAGAACTGAATTGACTTTGCACGAGTTCTGCAGCTATTTATAGGTTTATGCCCATTCTCAATTCCTCTCTCCTTCATCTCATGGTCGACTTAACAGAAAAGTTGGGGGCGAGCCTAGCAGAAATCAAGAGGAGAAAGCTAGTTCCAATGGCTAGCAAAACTTCGTCCGAAAGATGCAATGACACTGAAGTATTTAAGAAGCGGTACCAACATTTATCCAAGACGTCGACGTGTAGCACGCTTTGTTCTTTCAAGGCGACATTCGCATCGAGACTATAAAGAGACATTATGTTGTTAAATTCTGATCCGAGCCTGTACTTTTTAGCAACGTTCACTTTTCAGAAGTTCTGTCGTATTGGATGCACCAAAGATAAAAGAAGCATTCGTATGCATCGACCCTTCTTGATGTATAGTAGCATGTTGGCAACAGATATACATTACCATCCCAAATTCTGCCTCACCATGTGCCCATAATTTAATTTTCATATCACGATTGAATTAGCATATTTCACATTTAGTGAGGCCCGACTTTCATCTCAGCTAAACGCTCATGATAAATGCAATAAATATATAACATGGGTTAGCACCAGGGGACTTCTCCTCTTATTATGGGATTTCAGGACTCGTCAGAACACTGTCCACCTCATCTCACTATCTCACCACCGTATCTGAGAAACCCTACCTCATTTATTTGCCAATTGTTATTGCCAGCCAATTAAGATTCTCTATAAGGCGCTTGACATCACCAGTGCAAGCCAACTATTATTTTCTATCACTGTCCACGCTAGGTAACCACTGTCGCACATTTTCATCTGTGCTACTCCATTTCTTTTCTAATGATAATACGGGGATTGAGGTTTATAATCTTGACCGATCTCATTAATTACAATAGGTGGGAAAACGCCCGGCTACTGTCATTGGCTCTTTGCTGCCTCATCAATCGCTAATTTTACGATAAATGAATGGAACAATGCACTGTAGCGTGGTGTAGAACCGTCCACCATTGAAAGAATCACGGGAGCTGACAGTGAGTGGAGACTGCAGTTGCGGAATACAAAGGTCACAAATCGTCAAAGCAACGGGAGTCAGTAGATCTGGATATGTTTGCATCTACAATCTGATGTGCTGCATTGTAGCTGCCTCCAGCAGTGCATATTAGTTAAAAAGCATCAGCTCTCCACAACTTTTCTTCGGTCTACCTTAGCGGTCGGCAAACTCTGACACATCCTCGAGACCGTCAGCGCTGTCATTCACAGAGCTAAATAGCACGGCCTGGAAATGCACGCAAATGGACACCTATAACGTTCCACTCGATGGCAATTTGAAACACCATTTCGTTCGCAAAACACTTCTAATCCTGCTCCAAAAATGACGCTTAAAGCACTAAGTTATCTAACTACTGCCAAATAAATCGCCGTAGACCACATGGTCAGATATTTCTCGAACGCAGTCAAAAGTGCAAAGAGCCAGCAGTACTTGTACTCTGAGTCTGATCCAATCCCAGCGTCGTCTCTCGATCCACGTAGTTTATGTGATCAAATGCCTCGGGTATCATTGAGCTGAACAATCCTAAACCAGGTGACAGCCACTTTCTAAAAAGTCGCCTAAATTCTACTGCGCAACCAAGACAAATAATCATCGCTATAGGCAACCATCGGTGAATGCCCATTATTCCGCAAAACTACTGCGGATACAAGGCGAACAAGACTTAGGAATCTTGTCGCCCTTCATTGGAGGGAAAGGCGCTGACCAGCAGCGTACTCGCATACCTAAGGTATATGTAGAACGGAAGAGGTGCTTTCTTTGGAGTTACAAACATTCCAGTCGATGCAGACTTGGAGCAAATTATGCTGTACTAAGTGTTTCCTCGCAGAATGAAATACTTTCTTCTAGGCACGTCTGATTCGAAACCACTTCAAGCAATGCTTCTGTTAGGCTAATTTAACTGATTTTGATGGTTTAAGGAGAGCTAACACAAAGATGAAAATGCAAGGGAACAATTCCATTATTCGCTGCACCTGTGGTGAGTGGGCTGGCCTCTGAGCCATATCAGCTGTCGAAGTCGATTTCTGCATCCCTAATATGCAAATTATTTATCTAAATTTGTGATCGATGAATTCGCGGTACCGTACAGATTGGTAAGAATAAGCTATTAATTCCAATCAGGTTTATATCTTCGTTTCATTCAATCACTTCAAAAGTTGTAAGAATCACGTCTTTGCCGAATATTACTTTGCAGCCGTCCTTCATCTTCACTCCTTTTATTCACATCTGCATGATTCAAACCCTTATTTATCTATTCGCTACTCATGCGGCACAGTCAACCATATGCTACACTTGTCAAGAATTTTTATCTCTTGCACACACTCGCTCTTGCTTTCGCTCTTCATCCCGTGCTCTCTCACCGCATAACACAAGTTACAACATCCTTTTAATTCCGCAAGGACAATCGTTACGGCACCAATCCGCACATTAACTATGAAACCGCATTTACATATCTCTGCACGGTATCGCCACTAAAATTAATAGATCTCTTTTGCTAGCGCAAGCATGGATAGAGTCAAGCCTCATCGGCGCCAAAAAGGACCAACACGTTGGAATCCTCTACATGGCTGGATACGAACAATAAATAGCTATTAACGGAATAAAAGTGTAGGCAGTGTTGGAACAGTCAAGCACTGCTTTTCTGTTTCCTACCTTCATTCAGGGCCACCGATTTGGGCAATGCTCGGCAAGCGTTCCTGCCGAACTGGAAATTCGTAGTCTGTAGAAAAATGGGGTACATTATAAGGAGTCTCGTTTCAAATTAATATATTGCAAAAGTGGCTGCCTATTTTCAAACAAAGCATGCAGAAATGCCAAATGCTCTTTTAAGGCTATGTTTACTAGTGTGGGAATTAAATAGCAACAATAGTAACCATTTTAGGTAGGCTGTGTTTCGGCCAGCCCTTTGACAAAATGAATGGTTTTGAGCACTAGAAGTAGCACTTGCACATCCGTAATCGTCACTGCCAAACACAGAAACGTCTTCAAATCTTTCTAAGCGGCTTTCTAGCGTGCTGCACAAGTACAGGCAGGCTCTTTTGTGCACGTGCTCAGCATTGTTTGGCTAACAGCCCGTGGACCGTTGCTTAGCGTACTCATCGGCCATCAGTAGTAAGCAGACTACATTGATGTTATCCACTTCGATGGATTGTAGCGTGGTTGGAAGAGATGGTAACCGAATTCTTGACGTCATATTTAAACTATTTCACAAAAAGTTAAGCCTTTATAAATAGTCTATCAAAATAGCACCTATGCGTGTTGGCAAATCGCCGTAGCCATCTAGCAGTAATTTTAAGTCGTCCTCGCTTAGGCTTAATTGTTAAAAACAAGTTGACATTTACAGATATTTTAATGCACTTAATAATGTTAAGTACGCCCGAAACCTCGCAAATTTATCGTGGTCAGTAGCATTGAGGTTTTATTTTAGCTGTATTTACTAGGGCCTTGAGAATAGGCTCAAATGTAGTCACTCCTAACCGGCATAGCAAATTCAAACTACTTGTAAGCATAACATTAGTCAGTCCATGTATGTGCTCAACACGTCACCATACTCATGCGAATCCGACCCTCACATGTAGCTCAGATGAAGATCGCAGAATTCGGACATGCATATTCGTAAATGAATGTTTCAAAACTGAAATCTCACTCTCTACGTTTTCTAGAAGAAGATCCAGTGGATTCAGAGATAATAAAGAAACAATTAAACAAAGCTAGTCGGTTGAGCAGTCCTATCCATTGAGGTGCAAATTCCCCATCAACAATTACCAGTGTATCGTCTCCCTTATTGAGCTTTGCACACTTTGTGAACATAGGCAGTTTTCAAAAGAGACGTCTCGCAAGCTGATGAAGGTGAAAAACGGTAGAAAGGCCGACCCGTGTGACATTCTTCCTTACGCTTAGCGCTTCAACATAATCTTGTGTGTTCTTTTTCCTCCCTAAATGTATTTAGCTGCAAGCACTTTTTCGCTGGCTTCATCCAAAATTACTAAAAAGCGTGACTTTTATCACCTTGGTGCACTATTGTGGTATGAACTGCGACAGAGGGCTAGGAACGAGCCATCATGCGAAAACAAGGCGAAGACGAACTTGTCCCTGTAACGCTATTCATGGTGGTATTGTCATCATTGCAGTCCAATTGTAGATATTGCTGTGTCACTTAGTTTGAGCAAACGACTAAAATAAGAAATTATTTTAGGAAAATGTAAGGGTGATTGTAGGGGACATCACTTCCGACGATGGTAATGCCAGCTCGGAGGTAACGGTAGTAAGGACAGCGATAGAATAACGAAAGTGATAGCAGGAGAATACAAGTTAGGGATGCGCTGCAGGTAACAGTAAAAGAGATAGGAATAAGTACTGACCCCGACGTGACTTGAACACTCAACGTTCGGATCTGGAGTCAGACGCGCTATCATTGCCCCACGGAGTCACACTGTCGAGGAAGGTGTGGTCCACCACAGTATCATCACATAGAGTACTGCGCATTTCTGTATTGTAAAAAGCAATAACACCAATTACATGGATGGAGGCACACGTTGGTCCGTTGGACACGCTGCCAAAGGTGTTGACGGGATGTGGAGGTGTGAGGAGACTTCTGCCTCATAGCAGGCGTCGGTACTTCGGCAACAGCATGTCCTAGTGCCACGCTCGTAGGTTGGATCTGATTTCTGACTAGTGGGAATCCCTACTAATCTCTTCTTTCCATTCCTCCTATTCTTTTTTCACCCCTTCTTCAACATGGAACTTGCAATTTTCTCTTATCATGACTCGACTACTGCTCGTTTAAAACCATTTAAATTGAGTTATCAATTGGGCAATATATGGTCTTCCAATCTTAATAACTGAACCCTAGCGTAAGATAGCATTCTAGCCTTGACAATTTCACGCTTACTAAAATCACCATGTAAGTCACGCCACAGCTTCATGCCGGTGCCAACTCTCTGGTAACAGCACCAAATACAGCCGTTTTCTTACACACCAAGACATAACCACGTAGAGGAATTCTGGCGCTTAATTATTAGTGACCAGCCTACTTCTCGCCAGCACTCTTCCTGCGTCTCTATCCTTATTTCATTTATGGCGTACAAAATTGACCCATATCTGCTTCCCAGCCCAGCCCAGCCCCTGAAATCCTTGTATGTCTAGGGCTTACAACTTGTAAAGAGGCACTTCTACGAGTCAGAGTAGGCCTCAACTAAGATTGTGAATGGTGCTAATGCAAAGTTACGCGTCCTTTTAACAGCCTAAAAGCGTCCTTAAATAGAGAGACAAAGAGCTCCCTTGCCCTTGATCACTAATTTTGACGAATAAGCCGAAGATAATCACAGTTACCGGCTTGCTACAGCAAAACAGCAAGTAAAAAACGGTTCGTGCACCCAATTTCTACTCTCTCATTGTTTGCGTGGAGTCGCTATATAAAGTTGAAGGTTTTAGAGCAGTAGAGTGAAAAAGGGAAGGGGAGGGATTTACTCACAGTTAAGATGGTGGGTATTTTACTGATTTTCCTTCATCATGGATGGCATCGGAGGCTTCATTTGTTCAAATGTAAATTCGATGCACGATGATGCAAGGCTGCGATTAAAGCTTTGACACCACACGTCTTCTAATTTTTGCCAGTTGGGACAACTAGGCCTTCTCCAGTGTCGTGGGGAAATACTTTACCTCTGCAAAAAAGGGCCTCCTCTTTACCACAAGGGAGTATTAGCTGCCTAAAATGCATTCCAGGAAACAGCACAGAATCTACTTCGGCGGTTTTAAAGACGTTTGCGATATGTTGGAATGACGACACCCTTCCATCACCCAGCCATACCTATTCATTAGACTCCCTATAAGAGCACAACTCGTTACCAAACACAGGCTCGAAATCAGATTACTGACAAGTGTTAGTGGCATAATCTGATCAACAAAGTAGGACTTCCCTATTGTCAGATAGGCCCATGTATTCTACAAAATCTTCTTTCGATAAGTAGCGGCCAACATTTGACGCCTGGTGCATCCGTTACTATTTTCTGTTTTTGGTTGAAATATTGCACAATTTATTTGGACGGTATCTCTTCCTTCACTCGTAATTTCGAGAGCATAAGGCCTAACTGAGGTTTTGTAGCCGAGGTTGATTCTGTGCACCATTGCAAAGTAACACAAAAACACGGCGGCAAATGGCCACCTTCTATCCGTTCTCGTTGTTGTTCTGTTTTGTCAGGTTGTCTCCATTTTCAGTTTGTTGTCACCTAGGCTTGTCGTTCATGTGCGGTAAAATTACAGGCCGCATTATCAAGACTCTGATAGCGCTAATTTTCAAAAGTCTGATATTCCATTTTTACGCACAAAGCTCTTTGATTAGTATGCCGTCACATTGGCTAAAGCCTACAATATCATCGACCATTTAGTCTCCTGGCTTCCGTGCATCTCTTCAGTAGGTTCATTTCAAAACACCAAAAAATGAAGATTTTTGGCAAATTTTAACGAAAGGTTGAGGTACCTCGATGAGGGGAGAAGTTTTTACTAATCACCTCGCCATCGTATATGCGACGGGAGAGGTTCATATAAACGTGCACACAATTAAGCGAATTCCTAGGGCAAAATAAGCTTGCCGAGTGGAATTTGCGAATGCGTGGCCAACAAAATGGTTGATGATTTGACTCCTAGTCGCATTAGCGTTATTCTAGAATTAAATTGACAAGATCTTAGACTTTGCATCTGTGACATCTTCCACGTAGTGCGACTGCATCTGATCGGCTCCTATGACTACTTTACTACTCGGTTTGTGACTTTACTGTGGCGGAGAGGTAGCGTTATAAGTAGAACTTGTTTGCGGCATCCTTGATAAGCAGGATGTAAATGTATCGCCATGTATTCTAAAGCCGAGACTACATGTCATCAAAGTTGATATGAAGATACGGTTGAAATATCAAACAGGAATTTGCTTCGGGATTGAGTGCACATACGGGATCAAGGGTCAGAGGAGCACATTCAGACCCCAATCTGCTAGAACGAGCCATTGAGGATCACGTTTGCCGAGGCGGAATAGTGGATCACCCTAAAAGGTCTTCGTTTAGATGTGCATTGACTAGTACTGACTTCTCCAATCGCACAACACTTTGCGATACTTCTAGAAGAAGAGGAAGAAAGATGACGAATACCAGGTGTTACCACTAGTTGTAGACATGCCACATTGGTATATGTCAGTAGAATGTAAGAACATGGGCTGTAACAGTGCTGTAAGGAAGACATGACAGGGCAAATTCCAAGAGACTGATTGACGAAGAGAGGAATTTTCTTTGGCTTTAACAAAGTATGCAGGTGAAATTGGGCACTAAAGAGATGAGCTAATACAGTTCCATTGTCCGTTTGCTAATAGTGTGGAAATCCTCTATTTGTCGCATCAGTGAGAATGTTTGCGACCCCCCTTAAGAAGGTAAAACAGCTATAAGTCGAGCCACCTAGTGGTAGTTTTGCGAGTGTTAACAGATAACACGTCAAAAGATATTGCTAACCCATTTAATATTGCGGCGTGGTGACAGTGGCAGCTCTTACATTTCGTCACTCCCATACAAAGCAGACGGCGTTTGGTTGATTATTTCTAGTCCCTATTGTTTCTAAGGCTGCTCTACTTACATCATAATGCACAATCATATGTTTATTCATACTCTGCTTGTATTTTTTCTTCATAAGGCATAGAAACGCTCAAGCATAATGTCGGTTGTGTTACGCACACCTCACTCATACGTCTAGTCATGCTGCAAATGCAATTCATCATTGCTTGATTAAATTAGGATCTTCTTTAGCGCACTTCACTGAACCATCGTAAGTACACATCAAACGTAAGATGGACAAAGACTACATTGCTCTTTGCGGCAACCATAAATTGCTTCGTGTGTGGACACACTACGACTGTGTTTCGTGAGCATTATGTTACACTATTTCATCATATGAGAGCTTTAATAAAGTCGGAAGGCATGCGTGAAATGGAATGGCATGTGGAATTAAAAATCGTGCAAGTAACCTTAAATGACACGCAATCTCAAACCGCGAGATATTTGCAATTAGAACAGATTTTGACGGATTGTATCTCTTTGCCTCCATTTTGTCGAAATTTTAACCCAAGCACTGCGCCGAGTTCTTGTATAGCAGCACAAAGCATTCGATTCAAGGGTACCTTTGAGACTAGTGTCCATGCCACTTGTAGCTGATTGTACCTAGATTTCCGTTCCCTTCACGTGCTCACAATCTAGATAAATAGTCTTACAAGTGTCAAAAGGGTTTGAATTTCTCTGCTGCAATCAATGCAAGTGCAAAGCAAGTTCATTATTAATGCCTATGCAGATGTTGCAACGCGAACGACATTCGGCATATAAATGCCTTCTCTTGGCCGACCTCCTTAACACCAAGATGCTTAAGTGCCAAATGCCTATCATACGCTAATGGTTCTAAAACACTTCTGTGGCTTAAATTCAGCGTATTTCCATAACCATGAGTTGAGAATAAGAAAAGTTGCTTGGACCTTTTCATTGCACTATTCAGGCAGCAAAGCAAGGTGTCGAGGCGCTTAATTAATCGCAGTGCTTTAGCCCCTTAAAATAGTCAAAAATTTCGCCACTGCTGCCAAATCTCGAATCAGATTTCAGTTGTTTTGTTTTCATTGCAATTGGTAGCAAGAGCACTTAGAAGTCTTCAAAAACCTTCGCATTTGAGCAGATTTTCGCAATGTTAATCAACGCCTGACGCCAAAAAAATAATTGCCAAAATGTTTTCGTTTACATTTGACTTTACTATGTGCAAGAAGTAATGTTGCAGCAAATTTTTACGAATGCAAGTGACAGTGGTACTAAAAGTAGACAAATTGAGTAAAAAAATTTATTGCTCAGCAACCGCTGAGCAGCAATTTTAAGACGGTGCTTAAGAGTTCATGGACATTTACACATTTTGGCAGATGGCAACCTGTGATTTGCTATTTGGATTTTTGGAGCGGCGTGACCTGTATTCCTTTCAACCGCAATAAAGCAGTATTCACTCGATATAAATAGACTAATGCTGTTAGGGTACCCGCGTTGTGGCCACACTCCAACGTCTGATATAAACCTCATTATTCTGTTTTGATTCGAATATCGCGTCAAATGCGGCAGAGAGCTTGGATGAGTTTGAACACAAAAATTTGAGCAAGAGTGAAATTGTTCTTACAACGCTTTTGGTTGGCATTATCACTGTTGCAGTTCGCTAGCCCTCTCACCAAGTTACAGCGTTAGTAAGTAGTCGAATTTTACCTATTAGTGTGCCGCTCAGGTTAAACAAAGAGCGTAACATACAAATTATATTGCAAGCAAAACAAGGGGATGTATAGAACGTCAATAACGGCGACGGTATTGTCACCGCGGAAATAACGGCGGTAGTAAGAGCAGCGTTATAGCAACGAACGTGATAATAGGAGCAGAACACGAGTCGAAGGATATGCTGAGGGCAACGGCAAAGGGGGGTGAGGTAGGAGGAAACAAGCGCTGGACCCGATGTGACGTGGACACGCAACCTTTTGATCTGGAGTCAGACTCGCTACCACTGCGCTACGGAGTCACATCGTTAAGGAATTATAATCTATCTTGTTGCTTCCCTCTCAATCAAAATTGCTGTGTTGTTCCCTCCATACAATCTGCTAGCATGCAAACACCCTTATTGAAGATGCACTGCTATTCACTGCGATTCATTTTATCATAAGAGTAATCGTAGTGAAAACGCATGCATACGCAGTCAAGCCACCATCGCCACTAACACCACAACAGGAAGTTTGGTGTTTAGTTAAATAACAACATGCGTTCTAACTACGGCCCAAACAGCGATAATTAGGAGTGTACTACTTCAATTGCCGGCCAACAAAAGGGCTTAGGATGTTGCTGACTGTCGTGATTTTACTATTCCACGCGTCATCTGGCTCCTCTATCAGCATCAACTTCTTGGTACTGCTGACAGTCTTCGCTACTGGATTACGAGGTGGAATGTCAGAACCACTGGATTGATGCTCAGTAGGAGTTGTGTGGCAAAACCAACATTTGATCTGGCACTCTCTGCGGGGAGGTTCGAGTCAATTGAAGGCCATAAGAAGAGGAGAAAGAGGAGGAGAGGGAAAGTGAGGCTAACATCTGTGCATTCGCTGGTTAGCAGCATGTTGATTGCAATTTATAAGAATGGTTTTCAGAAGTAGGTCCACAGGTATATGTAATTCTGCTACTTCATAGCTTCATAACCATGGTCTTTACTTCCCACACGTTGTTGCGCATATTCGCAACAAGTCTTGCCGTTCGCTCTCGAGTGGGCAGCACGTAGGTCAGGGGGGAAAGGGGTGGGATGGTAGGAGCATTTAAGACGACAGTCGGTACCCTGTAAAACTGTCCACTGGCATATAGTTCTCACAGTGATATGATTTAATTGACTCTGGCAGCCACCATTAATGTTGTTTCCGATGTGGTCATGCCCCAATATTCTGCACCAAAAAACAATTTTAATTTACTAACCTCACAACTCATCTGATGGAAAACGTGAATTGGTATGAAGAAGTAACTTTGCAAATGTGATGTGTCTGTCAAAGCGTGGGATTCGATATAGTCCAAATGCGTAGCATATTCGCGTGTGTCTAGAATCTAACCTGGGTTAAGGCGTATAAATAAGTCTGTTAACGGACACTCGTTGTGCCCTATCCTTATACAGGACCTCCTCGAGACATGGCTAAATTGTACATTTAATCCATTTTAGTGGACCACACCTCAACGATTAAGCCTCGCAAAGCGCAGTAAATCAGTATTCGTCACCAGGGAAGTTAAGCAGACTAGCACTAACATATGCAATGACACCATACGATTAAACTTGCATGGACATCAATGAATTAAAACAGGGAGTAGTATGGAACTGTGGGCATGTCGAGGTTTAATAACTGTCTATATGTGCGAACTGACGGCTGTAAAGATTTAAGAAATAGTGCTCTACCTAAAGAAATCACCCGATACTTCCTTGGGTGTCAGTAAATTTACTTCTGAGCTTGATTCAATTCATGCGAAATCACAACGAAATCACAGACGAGAAAGAGGTCGCTTTGAACCACACACACTGGCTGCAACTTAGCAGATAAATTGTGGGTCATTATCACTATCACGGCCAAAAGTGAGTGATAGTGCATTCTGACTGACTCTACCAGACTGATGCATGATGCAGCAAAGCCCTACGAATGAGGTATGGGCAAGTTAACCGCCAAAGCTCAGCAAATGAGCAGTATGAGCTCCGTACAGCTATAAGTGATTCTGGTGGCTAATGCTTCTCTTCATAGCCGATGCACGCCATCAATGGTCTTTAGCATGTTAAAATGCTACATGCTGTGTAGTACCATTTCAATCAATTTCGCCACTCTCTCTATCTGCAACGCATTCTACAAGAAGAACGAAACTGCGGTCATGCTGCAATCAGAATAAACAAGATGCGTCTCTCACTCTCTCACTTGCTTCTAATTGTTGATTTGTTGTGTCGGCTATAAATGAAGTGCGAAACATTCTCTCTGCACTTAACGGCAGTCAGTCGATAGTAGGTGCACATCAATTGGTCGATCGGATGACTGGGATGCATTTGGGATTAAACTCGGAACCAAAGTTGAACTTGACACGCACTCAAGTGCCCAGTATCCACCGGTTAACAGCTAGGCAAAAATCCACACACCCTATTCGATTAAGTCACTCGATCTGCTCATCGAATTAACTACTTCAGTGTTTGGCCGGGAGATCGCTGAGATTGCTGCCACTCACCCAAATGTGAATACCGATGAATTCAAATTTGATTCTTTTGCGGTATAGTAGAAGATGACGATTGCTCTCCTTCTTTGAAAGTCTGTACACTGATTCACTAATTATGCCACCTTGCGACAGCATATTTCTCACCACATCGACATGCTAATCAATGAGTTCTACCCTACCATGTGAGTGTCAGCACATATTAAGAGAGTAGTAGAGAAAATTTTGAAGTGCCTTTGATTTGGCCTTGAGCAGAATAACATATATGCAAACTTGAGCAGACCGTTGATATAAAACTTGTGGGCAGCCAGTAAAGTGGCTCCAAGTGCCTGGCGGAACAGGCGCGACCGCACAAATAGGCATTTCGAGACCATCGAGAGTGATGGAGAGAGTTGACACTGGAGTGGCCTTGATAAGAGGAATGAGGTAATTAGAATAGTGAATCATCAGTCGTAGTTTTCTTGCTGGATGTATGTGCGGCAGTTCGTGCCTTTGATCTACTGCAACAAGAATCCTCAATGAAGACCATATACTAACTGCTATTTATTGTTGACTAATGCTGGAGACTTGAGTAGCTTGAGTGCAAATTTAATTACGCTACTGATTTTGCTACTGATGAAGGATGTAAATTGCAGTGTCTTTTTAATCGCCATACTTTCAAAGGTTGGTCCCATTGTCATCTTTATTCTTTCATCCACAATAACCTGCATATTTTGTTGGATACACCGGTCTAGGGTCTTACAATACTGGGTTAGCTTCAAGAAGGCACATCTGATTAACTCACAGCGTAAGAGCCACGCCGTGCGGTAATTGATGATTGATGAATGACTCTATCTGCAGCGGGACCAATCAACTCAGCGCAATCTTGATTAGCATAAGAAAATTGAGATAGACAAGTAGCGAGCAAGGAGTTAATTTGGTGTAAGGATTACTTGGGAAAGGAAAGAACACGCATTATTAGCATTAAAATTAGCAAAAGGAAGTATGTGGCACCCGACGACATCCTTAATGGAGAACAACCCCTACAAATTTCAAGTCCTGTTTCCAGAATGTGCAAGTGATCCCTACGCAGAAGCCGTGATCGCTGCGCAGCGATTTAAGTGGATTCAAACATATTCGCAAAGGATTCGCTTAAAGTTCGTTATTACCGCACAAGCGAATTAAGTCGGTTCTAACATGCCTCTTAGGAAGCATACAAACTGGCGTCACGTTCAGCCGGCAACGAAGCTAACGCCACAGTACTGGCTTCCCATATAGGAGAGTGATCCCAACCCCATCATTCCCCCAGCCTGATAGTCATTTGGCAGATATGAGGACCAAAGTGGGTGCATCAGTCGGTCAAGGCTGGTTGCTGGCCACTGACGACTAGGCTAGTCTCGAAACATTGGCTAGACTCCAGATGTCTGCGGGTGCCAGATATTCCAAATGGGTATCAAACAAACTCCTGGGTGAATATCATGAATGACACGGAGTTCTGAAAGGCATAAGAAATAAGGAAAGGAATCAGCTTGCATTTTATAAAAATGCTTGTTTTATTTACCAAAGAGCTTTTTACCTCTTCTCCATCAGATTCAGCTTGAACCCCTATAACTCATCGTAAATGCCCTGACTGCCACCTAACACGAGGAACTTAAAACCAGATCCCGCAACCACCATTTAAATGGGACTATCACAAGCTAAGTAATGGAGCATTACAAGGCTAGCAACAGTGTGATGTTTGGGGACGATTCTCTAATTATTGGACACACTCTCACGGCCATAGCTGATTCCCTGACACCGCATCAAATCGACTAGATAGTACATACTTCACGTATCTTTTCTTATGTCATGGTAACCCTAACCCACACATGATTCAAGACCGCCCATCAAATTTCAAAGTCTCGTACAGTCTAAAGAGCAAGCTTTTAAATGGTTGCAACGATTGCAGACGATCCAATCCACTTGCTTACTACTCCCTCAAGTCCACCTCTGTAAGGTACGTGGGCAATAAAAGTGTCACCGACCTCATGGATGAACTAAAAGTGAAGCGACTTAAGTTTTCAAGGAAATTTTGCACATTTTGTTATTTATATATTCTGCCTAATTACTAGGAAATTGGGTTAGGATTCGTCTTCTGTGCTAAAGTAATCTTAGCAGGTTTTCAAACGTGGCTTAAATTGCACGCAAGACTTCATGGCTGAATCACAGCACGTGTCATGTAATTAAATAGCAGCATGAATTCTATTTCTTTGCATTTGAGGAAGGAGAGTCCACCACACATGAATACGCTTTTGGTTGGTAAGCAGCGGCATACATCTGCTTTGACAAGCGGCTTGGCTAAAAGCCGGCATAGTTCGAACTGCACGTAGAAATTGCCACACTCTATTGACGATTGCCGATTGCTCCCTGTCATCATCTAACAGCTGGCAGATTTCATGCGACAAGCCTTACTACCCTCCAAAAATCGGTCACATCAGGATAGTGCGCTAAGTTCTCTCAATATTATTTGGAGAAGCAGTCTGACATCACGCTTTTCATTGAATGGCCTTTAATGTTTCAAGTGTCCCTCTCCGAAAGTAAAAGTGAACTGTCTGACCAATGGTATGATTAAAAGAATACCAGAAGTCGTTGAGCATGTGCGTCAACCGCAGAAATTGCGCCTACTCATTGCCCTATTCTAATTACCTTATGTATTCTAAAGCTAGCCAATTTTATCCACCCGTCAAGCTTTAGCATAAATGGATAGCGAGAATATATCTTCCCGATTTTCAAATAAGCTTACTGAATTTTAAATTTTATGCTAATAATATTGTCATGCACTCATAATTCAGCGGTCGGCGACTCATAGTGGATGATGGCCCAAACAGTCGAGCCAATGCTTCGCCCTCCATCTCCCTACGGCTGAACAGTGGTCAGACATTGCTGGTAAATCGGCACTAGCATTTCGTCCATCCCCTATCAAGGCATGTTCATATGGTCTAGATTGTGATAGCACTGTTAATCCTTTTCAGCACCGCCTAGAAGGCTATCCATTATACTTTTGAGATCTTTTAAAAATGACTATTTTATCGTGGGCGCAACGTTGGATCAGCACAGACCCGACTTCCTTCAAAAAACCCTTGCCAGTTTAAGTAAAACAAGGCTAGTGACGGCGAGGTGCGTTTAGGATCATCTGTTTTCCAGAGTTGTGCAATCTGTATTTGTTTGGCCACCGTTTTGATTTTATGCACACCTGTCCATGATTAGAGTCTCCTATGCCATCCATGTTGCATTAATGGCGCATTTTCATACCGATTTTACCAAGTCATATATCACAGAGTGCACTGGTATTTCAATTTTGCCGTGCTTCAATTAATGCGCTACAGAAACTGTTAAGATTTTTATTGGAGACACATAATAACACGATAATGTCATTAAAATACATAAACGTGTAATTTCGTCTGCAGCGCTGGCTGCTAGGAACTCCACAAATCTTTTTAATCACTTCTAAGAAGCACTTGAGAATCTTAGTTTGTTAATATGCTTTGCCGGTTGGCTGGATAGAAGAAGTCATTAGAGTCGACTGGCGACCTCTTTTCACATGAGTGAGGTCCTTTAGGGTGGTTTACCCCAGATTTTGCGTAGTAATGTCTCGGGTGGTCTGATTTATTCTGCATCCGCTGTGTGCCTTGACCAAACTATTTTGGCACGCATATCCTCTGCAAATATCACTGAAAGTCACCTTTAACTGCATATTTTTAGGAGAGATCGGCTAATCCACTACTGAATTAAGACCCTTCGACTCAAGTTCGTGGTATCAACAACAGTGTAAATTGCACGAATTGGGTGGGTGAGAACCTCTGTTTCGTACTGCTTCCGTGAACTTGTGTCGAATGAATTTCCTGCTGGTATACAAGCCCCATAACCTGCACGATCACCACGCCATTTCGCTGTACAGAAAAATCACCTACAACACTCAACCCGATCATTACCCTCTCACTTTTCCACCTACAAGCTTAGCTGTACCATGCTGTTTCCTTTTCTTCTACTTTATTTCCTGTCCTTTGTTCTCCCTTCCTTATCCTCCCGAATGACGTGAGGAGAAGACTAGACGAACAGCGAAGGTCTGCTATTATTGTGGCACATTTTACGCCCGTTTCCCTTTACCCACTGTTCTTATACAGGCTGATTAACACTTCAAGCTATCTTTCACTTCGCGCTCACAAGTGTAAATGAACATAACTTCGCAACTGACGCCATCCATCCTTCCTCAAGGTCATCTTCTATTCGTGATCAACTGATCAATAATTCAAGCTGACTCATCAATCAAGCAATTAATACACCGCACGTCGTGATTTACTCGCACTTTTAGAAATGTCGGATTGCTGCAACGTTGTTTGCAGATTCTCAGCCTCCCTTCGCCTCTCCCGGCGGCAGCACTACCTTCGAAAAGACCAACTTTCAGGAGGCGACCCACTCGTGAGTAAGTGGATTCCACACTGACTCACTTGCTTTATCACTTGCAGCAATAGCAGTGCACACTGGGCTTAAGCACTTCTTCCTTCTAATTGTTGTTGTAGATGCAAGTAGACATCAGAGTCGCCCAATCTCACCACCGTCATCTTCCTCATCACCAACGCCAGCATTGATGGTGTGGCGACCACAATTGGCGGTAGTGGCTCTGTTCCCACCCATACCTCTAACCCGCATTCCCTAGTACGACTGACGACGACATCACCATCTCTCGATGACGTCACCAAACATACAGGTAGGTGGCTCCTTCCTTCCCATTGCAGCCTTCATTTTTACTCAGCTTCCTCTGCTCACATTCACTCATTCGTATTTCTTCCCTCGCTCAGGCCTCACCCGTGACAATAAGACGCAGGACAGCCTCAGAGGCTGCCAGGAACAGATGCAGAGCGATGGCGACGAGGTCGAGTTGATAGGGCACAAGGAATCGGAATGTGACCTGTCCGACCACTTGACTTTGGCGAATCAGTGGTCAAATATGGATGAGCAGGCGGAGTGGTGGCAGTTGCCACCCTCCCAGATGGCATCAGATTCTCCTACGTCGCCATCGCTCACCACAGTGGCACCATTGCCGGCAAATCAACTGCTAACCACGCGGGGAGCGACGGAGGAGGTGGGTGTGGAGTTTGAGGCGGAGGTAGAGCCAGGCAAAGAGAAGGAGGGTAGAGGAAAAAGGGATGTGGACGTGGTGAGGAGATTACAAGAAGGAAAATACAGGGCTCTATGCAACTTAATCGACTCTGGTGAGTGACTCTAATTCTTGTGCCATTGCATTTAGAACCAAGTAGGTTAGCCAGCCAGCCAGCCAGCCAGTGCTTGCCTTAATACTTGAGCCAAGAGCTCACCTGTTGCACTTCTCTTATCCTAGCTACTCATCCGCTTCCTCTGGCCCGTCTACTTCCTTTGGTAAGCCTGCACTCTTCACTTCATCCTCCTGTCTACCATGCCAATGTCTTTCCCACCCAAGAGACCATACTTTCTTCTTCGACTATTCTTTCATTGTAGTGGTTCAAACGACTAAGGAGGTGTCTCCGCTACCTAAGTCCCTCGTGCTACTGCTGCAATCGCTGTACTTAACCCCAATCTGGCTGAGTGATTCCCCAATCCTCATACCGATTCATCGAGCAGTGATTTGACGATTTGTCTGGCTAGTTGGTTGATTTAGTTTGACTTATTAATAGAATGGTTTATCCATACCCTTGCTTCTTTGCATCTATTTGACCCGTTCCTTCGTTTGACTGATTATCGATAAAGTGATTGCGTGTTTTAATTACCAGTTCACCAAAGCACTGAGAGGTGGTAGATTGATTCGATCCGAGATGACAGAATTGAGGTCGCGGCACCGGTTCTCGAATGTCTACCAGCTTAGTACCACTCTTTAGCCCCTTTATCCCCAGTTAATAAAAGTGCCTGCAAAATGTCTTACTCGTGAGTTCCTTTCTTGTTCCTTTGAATGGAAATTCTGTGACCGGTGACGTGGACCCTTTCTGCATTTCATACGCCACTGACAAGTTGTGATGGCTGAGGCTAGAGGTTCTTCATTGGCAAGACCGAGGAAAACGCTTGGATTAAGAGACGGGCTATTGGATGCCTAAGTGTTTTGATTTACTCTTGACTATGGGAAACGGGACCATTCTGGGTCGCAACCATCGCCTTCAACTAACGCTTTTAACTCCAAATCCTTCTGCGTGCATGCCCCTTTACTTGGTTCCTTTTCTTTTTAAATCAGTTCCAAACTTCTCGCATCATGCTCTATGTAGTCAATGTATCCACATGGTTTTCGCAAGAACTGGATCGGTGTAGTTCGCCTATGCTTCTGCTTGCGATTCAAGACATTTTTTCACGCGCAGCGTTGCCACTTTTGATTCCTGTCTCTCTCTGTCATGAAATATGTTGCATCACTTGGTAGTAGTGGTAACTCAAGACGCCGCCAATCCGCGGACATGCTCATTGTTGATCCCCTGACTCCCTATACGAGCTATTTTCCTCCCGGTTGGTATAAATGCCCATACAACATCTTAAACCACTAGTAGATGTTCAGTTTTGGCCTCATTAGTAACGTGGTGGCCAAACCTAGCCAAGGCATTTAAGCTGGATGTTGAACAGTTGCACAAGAATTTGGCACAGGCTGAGCGACCTTTGTGTAGTAAACGTCCATGGTCTAATGCAAAAGCAAAGCCCGACCTTTGCAGCCGTTGCATGATCTATTTTCTCCAAAAGTATGTGATCTGGATTCCTCAGAAAGGGATGGTGAGTTGAAGTGCTCACTCAGGTCGAGTAGTTAAGTGGATTGGTGCTACTGCCGCTGCTACTACCACTACTACAATTTTCGAGCAACCAGCGAGATAACACTGGTAGGCCGACATCTTACCAATGCTATACATTGATGGAGACCGCCTTCCTCCTTTGTGGCATCCGCATGATGCCTCTTTGATGAAGATGTGCGATCTGTATCTGCCAAGAAAGGGATGGTCAGAGCGAAGCTCTCGATGAGGTTGGATACATGGGTTGCGGTCAGTGAGACAACTTTCTTGTGGCAACTTCTTATTTACGATATGCAATGAACGAGATTCCTCCACGTATTTACCTCATTTCAGGTACTTTGGTTTTACAAGCTCCATTCGTCGGCAAAGAAGAAGGTAGTAGAGTATGTAGTGCTTCGCCACTTTTGCGCTTGAATTTTGCTGTAGACGGCTAATATTACATCTTTGATGCAACTAATACAATTATTCAATCTGATGCGAATGTATTTAGACAACACTGTTAATACTTCGTTACACTTCATTACAACGTGAAGTGTCCAGTTGTAACTGTAGCTGCAAACTTGCGGGTGGTTCGAAATGACGCCATGCAGAGCGAATGAGTTTAATCGAAATAGATAATGGAGGACTGATGCATGCTAAGGGAATGTTAGGGATGCACGGGCGCTAAGTAATGTTCATTCCTCTTTGCGTGTGTCTACGTGTGATTCTTCAAAGCCTTTCCAAATAAAGTATTTTTCTGAGCTAAAAGTCCTCCTGTCTTGTGCTAGTGATTGTTGTATTCCTACTAACTCCACTGCTGCTCCTGCTGATTGTACCTTCCTTGCCGTTTTATACCTCTACACGAAGGCGTGTTTAAGCCACCACCGAAAGGGCGAGTGGCCAGTGCTCTGCTCCGTAGACACCTCTTTGCCGGCTCATCAACTTTGATGGTTGATCGATCAGTGGATTAATGTAATAGATAAGACCACTTACTGTGGTTCCATTGCGCGGTAATTGGGATTCTGCTACGAATACTACGTACATATGCATTCCACGTCACCGTTAAACTTGGCGCCGTTCCGCTGACTTGGTTGGTATGTTTATCACAGAACTTCAGCTTAACTGAGATTGTTTCTCTCCATATCACTCTGCGTCCTTAGGAATGGGACACTTCCTAGTCCGGAACCTTTTAGCTGAGGTGATAGCTGAGCTAAACGCTGGATTTTGCCACTGAAAACAGAGACGAATCCAAACTTGACACAACGCTCCAGTTTTATGCGCTCTTTGGTAAAATTGTTGGTGGTCGGCTAACTGCCGCACGGTGCGGCAATTTTCACGCACATGTAGCGCAAGCCATCGGTACAAGTTGAGGGTGCAGATATACGGCGGCAGGAACCCGCCGAATCGTAAGTGCACACAAACATGCACCCATCCTTTTACGCTGAATTACATATTGTCCTTTAAATCTATCTAGTTTAATTAGACATGCCTCTTCAAAACTAAGTGGAGCCTTTTATATCTGCGGCAGGTACTGCCGATTGGATGGAAATCACATTTGGGTGACTTACGGCTGACTGTACCTCCGTTAAAGCTACCTTTACCCATTTCTTGTGCAGCATATTTCTTGCACAGATCTTAAGTAAGTGTTTATGCCACTACTGGTGCGTATTAAATACTAGCAAGTCCAAGACAAGGTCCGAGGGGTAAAGCGGCTATTCACGTTGGCACCAATCATGATCGCCCTGGTGGTGATGTTATTGCCACCGCTGTCCTTAGTTTGAAACTCACCGATTGATCTCTCAACTTCTAAACTAATCCACAAAACAATGATTTGACTATTTAACTGGCCGACTGATTCTTTGATTTTTTATTTGACTGACCAATTAAATGATTTATTCACCCTTTGGTTCTTTACTCCTATTTTGGCTCTGCTGTTTGACTGATCACCAATATAATTGTTGCGTATTTTAGTCAGCAGATTGGTAAAATCCTTCACTAGGAGTGGGTGATTTGTCCCATCCATGTAGACAGAAGCAAGGCCACAGCGCTGGTGATCAAATGCCTACTGGTTTAATACCCTCCTTTGGCCCACTCGTCAAATGGATAGAATTTGCTGACTGGTGCTGTTGGCTTGTAGTACCCGCCTTACACCAACATCATGCTGATCAATAGCAAGGTCGAGAGAGAACTCGAAATGGGAGAGGTGCTGTTTGATTTCCAAGTGGTTTTATCAACTCTTGCTTTTGGGACATAGGATCACTTTGGATCTCTGTCACTGCAACATTACCTGCAGACAATGTCGGTAGCTCCAAATCCTGCTCCATGCATACCCGATCACTATGCCATATTTCGTCTTCAAGTCGGTCTTTAACTTCTCACTTTATTCTAAAGCGTAAGAGAATACTTTACAAGCACAAAAATTGCGTTTCTGCTGTTTGCCCACAGCGCTGTTTTCCGGTATTCAGCCTTAATGTCTTTTTATATTCGTGCTTAGTTTGAACAGCATAAAGAAATCAAACGGCAGTTACACCGATCAATCACTTCATGTAATTTTGCAGCCAGCTTTATTGCGCCCACCTGTCTATCAAGTCACACCAAGGTAAGTTGGCACCCGGTATTCAATACAACCGCCCTCCTTATGCTCACAAAAACCCCTCCATGGTCACCGCCGACGCATGTTATTCAGTCGACTCCAAAGCCACGTCAACGAATGACACACTACACCCTGGCAAAAGCCAATGAACTCATCATAAATATCAACCACCGCCCATTGAAATGAAGTCATGCATGACGCTTTCAAAATAGCCAATTGTTCCACCAAGCGAGATCTCCCCTGCACCTTCCACAGGAAAGAATACACTCAATTGTTAAATTGGTCAAACGACATCCTCATTAGAGTGCAAGAGAATGTTGACATCGGTGGCGGAGCGATCGAGGACAGGCTTGACCTCACCTCTCACGACTAGAGAGTAGAAATTGATGCGCTTTCTATTTACTTTAGCGCAAACCAGCACTTCACACACTAATCGGCCGTCAGTCACAAACGCGATGACATCGTAAGCAGCAGCAATGCAGCCCCCACACTCGCAGCTCCGTGTCCTGCAGTGACTGCCTTCTGCCACAAGATTACCCGAATCGCAGCGATGAATGCTGTTGATATGGGCCTCGACTTTAATGGCAGGCTGCATACACCCTCGCCACCACTCGTCGACAATCACAAAATCCTATTCATTGGAAGAGCAGATAATCCACTCAGTGGTCATCATGGAAACAGTGCACACGCTGATTCTCGCTAGAGACACGTTTGTTCTGGGTCGCGAGTTGATTGGCTTTGGCGGGTTTAATTAATTCACGCGGAAGTAAACACATCAAACATCGCAACAACGAAATGCATGTGCAAATGTGCCACTTTTTAAGGATCCATCCGAAGAGAGAACAAGGCGATAATTGGGGATTTTCTTATTTTTGCACATAACGATAATGGATGAGCACTTCAAGTCAACTGCCTTCCGTACGTCCTTCTCAAAGGCAAGCAATTCAGAGAAAAATCCGTACCCAGCTAAGGCACTGCAGCTAACTATGCCAGCTACCAGACCCACCACAGTTAATTTGAATTGTGTGAAAATTTTCTAGAAGCCTAACACCAACCAGACAAACCAAGAAAACGAAAAAGGACAAACAACATAATCATATGATTGGTATTCATAAGGCCGTTTCATAACGGCATCATAATCATGAGGATTGATATTCTAAGTTGTAATAGAATCGCTAAACAAGGCTGATAACGATGAAAGACCTTAGAGGCACTAGACCTTTCGATGACCAGCGGGACAGTCGCACAACTGGAAATTGCGCTCCATCTAACCGAGTAGGCTCACTCCATAGTCCACAAGCAAGAGGGCAGTGGGCACAAGGCCTTACACATTGGTCAATTTCTGCTTCACAAATACCTCTAGCCGCTCCTTTAGTGCAAATTTGCGCAGATAGTTGACTATGTTTACCATTGATTGGCCCGTTTTTAAATCAATGCCTGTCAAAAGTAAATCGGCCAAAAGTCTGATGTTTATAATACGATGGTGCTTCAGAGTAGTCTAGACCATGTGAAGTCGCGTCGTCGACATCTGAGACTGTCGCATGATATTCAAGAAAGAGATCTCAGAGAAACCTATTTGGCCCTTACCAATAGATCAATCCATTACAAACGATTCTGCATACCAGCACACCCTCATCCACCACAAGGTTAGTATTGTGGTGGCGGGTGGAATGGGTAATGAGTTGATAGCATTAAAAGGCCACTTCTAGTCACAAACTAGATAGCCTATCCGTCAGTTACCGCCACACCTCCAACGTTAGCAAAAGAAGCGAATGCCCAGCATCTTTTAATGAAATGACAGGTAGTGTAGCATCCATTTGATGTACATGATATCCCCTTCACAGCTACCGTAGGTGTAAGCTATGTGCTTCACTATTCACGTCAAAAATGACTCTGAATGGTCATCCTCACGTTAGTCTGCGGTTTCGCGTGCGTCAGCGGCAAGACAGTCTCCCACTACCATTATAAACAGAAGCTACCTCAAAGTGATGCACTCATCGTTGCGAAACTCATCGACCCGCATTCATCAGAAGGCACACTCCATCACCTCATAGCATGCCTTTAGGTGCTATGCAACAACTGTATACAGAATCGCTCTTATTCGGTATTCTCGAAACTCCAACTTAAAAGCTTTCTATTTTATTGGTTCATATTGAGCAGGGGGCACTCTAAGTACACTACTACTCATTTGAAAATCGAGGTCAAGTAATTGCTGCATTTAGCCGCAACCTAGTTTTCTGCCTTCTAGCCGCCAGTCTCGCGCCCACTGGTCGCAATCCCTCTGCTCACTCATCAAGTCGGTGAGGACACCTCCAATAGAGTCTCAACACTTTTATTTTCTGGTTGATGGTCTAAAGTCTTCAGACAACCTCCTATTTAAATGTTTTAGCAGCAATTACGAAATCGAAATGAAGCGAAATGAGATATGCTCTTACCTGGGTGAATTGAGAAACATGGAGAAGGTTCAATTTCGGATCCTGTTCCCTTCAACTACCACCATCATCATTAGGAACGGACACATTCACATTCATTTACAATTCAGCACCATTACAAGTACCAAAGAGACCAATGTTCTCCTAGCTTTCTTATGACTTATCCAAGATCCTAGATTTAGCATGATCCATAAGGAGAATCATATGTCCACAGACAAAACGCACATATCAAACAGTGACCTTTAAGTTGACAAATCATTTTATTGGTATGAGATTAAAATCATTTGACCAAAAAATTGTACAAAACTGCAAAATTTAAGCGTAACTATACTTGAAATGCTTTTAAACACGCAGTTGCAAGCACATTTGTAATCAGTATTCAAAAGTTTATGAAAGAAACTTGTGAGAGCTATTATGCGTGTTTAAAATAAACGAAAAAAATGCTTCAACATGATGTATTTGCAGTACTTTGCTTGTTGGAACTACTGGTTTCGGTCAAGGTCACAGAGGTGGCCGTATTGCCCTAGCTGCGTAGGCTGGCGTCCATGCCACGCCAGCAGCTTATTTCCCTCTGTCCGTTGAATATATATATCCTACTCTAGCATTCTGCCCTCTTTTGCCTTCCAGGGAGCCTCGGGGCGCTACAGTATTTGCTTAAAAATAAAGTTTAAACCAAGGACTTAAAATCGAACAGAGAAACATAAGCCATTATTTGCTACCATGATATCTCAAAACTCCCTTTCAATAGTCCTCAGGCAGAATATGAGCATTTGGCATACGAAAAGGACCACGACATCTAGTGCAGCCCACAGGTCAGCTTAGCCATCCAGTGTAAAGCGAGACCGAGACATAACCAACCTCTTGCGCCAGTAATCACAACGTATTAAGCGTTAAATTAAAAAATGCTCATGAGCGAATCGTCCCGGTCAGACTCGCGAATCTGAACCTTCTATTCTCTCGCACTTCTTTTGGATGCATCGCAGCTAAATATTCATAATTTTAAATTGTCCCTTATATGGCGAACACATAATAATAACAGGATACTTATCGAAGGCACAAATAATGAAGTTGCCCTCTTCATCCGACTTGCTTTCTTCTTGAATTGGAATACTAGTTTTCCTATTGCGACTCCCTAACTATCGCTGCTTGCACTGCAACACCTCTTTTGGGGGACTCCGATCTTACGTGCCCGCCTGAATTACCAAGAATGATAGTGATAAAATAGGCAAATTGTCTCCACCTGGGACTAAAGTTTACGCCGAGTTAACATCCTGCTTTACCTATTTTGCCTCTTTTGCCCCTTGTTTACCTAATTTTTCCCGCTCTGATAGACGCAAATTGGGCGCTTTAAAACCTTTCCTTTCTCAAATCGAGGCGCTCGCTTCAATCTAAAGGAGTCAAAATACCAGAAACAGGGGTAGATATGTGGTTGTCAGTTATTTAGCGGGTGCTGGAATGTTGCTGATGTGTCGGGTTAAGCCCAATTAGCCATTAAACGAGCGACCAAATGGAAACCCACTTCTTTAGTATAGAACTGTTCGTCCGGTCGTCTAAAAGTACATGTTTAAAAAGGAGAATGAGATGCACTCAAGTATACCCACGCGCACACGATGCCACATTTAATACGACCCTTTAAAAGGACAAAACCACGAACTGGGCATTGACATGCAAACACAACCTTAGGACAAAAAGAATATGAGAAGCCGATACACATGGTGAACAGAGTGTAGGTGAACTTAAGAGGTAAGAACGCATTCGTACCCGTCATTGTAGGGCGCTGTTCTTTACTCCTGTTCGAATGCATTCAGTCGAAAGGAGAAGAATCACATGTCTCGAAAACCAGGAACATTCTATCATGTGCCATCATTTTGCTCACAATCACTAGCATTGGTTAGTGCAACAATGAAATGTTAGCCCCTGAAACATCCAAAGGTGATTGACACTGGGGTCAACTTCAACACACCCCGTAAGATCTCTTTTTAATTGTTGCTAATGCAGAGCTTCGACATTTATTAGCAGTTCTATGTGGATTATTCTGTCTCTGTGGTTTGATGCCATCGTTCACACAGGATTAGATGACTATATTAATACGCCAACACTTACAATTTTTGCAGTTCACGGTGCGTATTGCAAATCAAGGAGAAAAGTAAAGCATCATTAGCGACCACGGGAGGGCGGGCTATAATTTTTCAGTTATTTAAGCGAAATAATTTGCTTAAACGGTAAACGTGGTCCGGTTCTTGTGGTATTTGAGAGTGTCGGGTAGGATGAAGCTAGCATAAGTCGCAAAAACAAATCCTTCTTTATAGGGGTTGGAAAGTTTAGTAAAGGGTACCGCCATTTCAGCTTTTATGCATTTAAATACGATTTTTCGCACGCATTTAACGCAAGCAGCTTGGCGCAATCAAGTACCAGCAGAATCATAAAAATGGACTCATAGAAATACGTTTGGAGGGAGTTGAGGTTTTTCTACTGAAATAGGCATTAATTAAGTCGTCCATTTCATTGCTTCTATAAATGACACAGAATCAGGGGATGGTGTTGCTATGAACTATTCCAATACACCTCAACCAGCCAATGCGTTCTGACTGCTATGTGGTGGAAACTGAAATTTAATTGATGCAAATAGGCTCTTTGATGTTTGAAGGTCTCACCAATGGTGGTCTATTCATGAGAATTAACCAAATCACTACTACAACAATTATATAGCTAAAGATGTGCACTAAAATGCACTTGCATCGTTTGCTAATATAGTCTTAAAACATCCACTTGGTTATCAGTGAGCTATGGATCAGGACAAGCATAAAACATAACGAAGAGTAGACGAGGTTAAAAAGACTATTATAAACTAGTAGGACAGTGACATCAAGACTTAAAGTGAATGTGCCGGACAATTTTAAGTAATGTCATTGACAAAGCCAAGATATTTATGGAATAAGTTAATGGTAGACTGCCAAATTAATAGGAAAAGAACAATAGGGATGCTATGAAAAGCCTTCTTGGTGCAGGCATCACTGGATCCTGTGATTAGTGTATGGCATTGGAAGACGGTGCAGGAGATTGTGTTGCATTGGTTGGCACCGACACTTGTGTTGCTGTTGGACGGTTGGCAGATGTGATCAATGGTCGCTTTGCATTGAGTGTTACTGGAGCCTGTGTTGGAATTGCACTGTTGGCTGATGACTTCGATAGTTGCGTTGTGGTAAGCGTCATAGGAGCCTGTGACGAAGCCGTACTGTTGGCGGCCGTTGCAGTTGGTTCCTTTCCACGGGACGCTAATGAAGTTTGTTTCAAAGTTGTGGCATTGGAAGGCGGCACAGGTGATCCGTGACATTGGTTGTCGCTAAAGCCCGTGCTGATGTCAGACTGACAGATGGTGTAGATGTTTGGGATGTGTTAAACGTTTTGGCACATATTTTGTAAGTGTGGCATTGGTAGATGATGAAGACGGCTTCGTTACATTCGAAGTCATTTGGGCCTGCCTTAATGTTCTCGCATTGGTAGAGGGTAAGATAAATTCCGTTGTATTAGGCAGTTTCAGAGTCTCCGTTGGTGTTCATCCTTGGCAGTAAGCGCCGCGAAATCTTGTAGTGGCTCCCTGCCACCTATCATCGTTCCTGACAACTTTACCTCCATCGGCATTTTCCTGTAAGAAGCACCTCTGTAAGCAAAAATACCGAAGATGAGTATCATAATAAAAAGGGTTTTAAACATCAGCATGATAGTCTTGTGTTCTACAAATTCCTTCCAGACCTCTGGTTACATTTATAGTCTATGCCCATGCGTAGGTGTATTTTGTAAAGTCATGAGATGACATCACCAACTTCCAGTTCACTGACACCATATCGGAAATCAACCGAAAGGCGTGAACACAGCTAAGGTATCATCACCGCTTTTTTGAAAAAAGAGAGATTTTCATGCGAAAACCAGAAGCAGCAACAGCTCTACACTATAATGTTTATCCCATCTTACGACATCAAGTACACGAGAATTGAGCCACGTTTTTTGCTTAAACCAATTGTTCCGCTTAAATACCCAGAAAATTTAGGACCACCCTCCTTCTGGGGATGCTAATGATGCTTCACTTTTTTTAAAATTTGCAATACGCATCGCAAAGCGCAAATCTTGTAAGTGTTGACGTATTACTATTAAGTCATCAAATCCTGTGTGAACGTTGGTATCAACCCACGGAGACAGAATAATCCACATAGAACTGCTAATGAATGCGATGCCCCGCATTCGCAATGAGTGAAAAGAGACATCTTACGGGTGTGTTGAAGTTGACCTCAGTGTCAATCACCTTTGGGTGCTTCGAAGGCCACCATTTCATGCTGGTACACTAGCAAATGCTAGTGCTTGTTAGTGAAGCAGCTGCAAATGGTAGATTTTTGTTTTATAAATCCGTTCTGACTTTGTTATAAGTGTCATGTTGTATTCTACGGCTACCTTTGCATTTATTACACTATTTTACTTAAATACGCATTTATGCTTTTGCTCTGATTCAAGAATATTTATTAGAATACATACCACGGCGTGTAACAATAACTAGAACAATGAACGGCAGCAGTAAATGCGACTGTCTCGTCGTATGTTGAGCGCATTTTTCACTTGTTAAGCCTGTAACTCGGTTTACAACTGTAGTGTAGGTTAAGGCGGCTAGTTGAATAGCGCTGGAACACGGACAAATGTATGCACATTTATCGTGATTCCATTTAAATATGCAGCGCAATTGAAACCAGTGGCTTGTGAGACTATGCTTGACTGGTGGGCATGTGATTTTGCTGTACTATTGTCGGGATTCTCCGAGTTATTTATACGATTAGTCGCAACGCAATGCAATGCAATGTCTGCCTTTTTGAACTATTCAAGCAACAATAAAATCGATTTTGTATCGTCAGATTTGCTGCATATCAAAGTCTAATAATTGCCTTTCTGCAATAAACATACAGTCATAACACCTCAAATCATCCTGCCATACAAGACCAATAATAATGCTAAAGAGCGTGTTTTTCAAAGCGTGCTTTTTCTGCTTAAAAAACCAGGGATTGAATAGAGCAGCTGTGATGGATGGATGGGACAAAGTATAAAGTGTGGTTCAGCACTGTCCTCCATTGTGAAATTCCTGAAGATGGCCAGCAAGTGGAGACTACAGCTACGAAGTGCAAAGGTCACCGGGCATTGAAGCAAAGAGAGTCAAGGAAATTGGCGCGTTGGCATCCACTGCCCGAATCGCTTTTATATCAACCAAATAAAAATTAGCCCCTCAACTTCTTTATCAGCCCATCCCTTCGTAATGAGTCTGGTTGCGGCCCATATCTCAGTAATATCGCTGTCCTATAGAGATCCAATTACTCAAAAATCATCATCTTAAGCCAGCATATTATGTGAAGTTTGCAGGTACAGCATCTACGAATGATGGTCAACAAGAACACCATCTAAGTCAGTAACAGCACGCCGAAATCAAACATATGCGGCACATTAAGGAGAGAATATTGCGCTGCAAGATAAATGCTGTCGAAATCGACAAATGCACCAGTAAGTGAAGTCTAGAATCCCATTCGCAGAAAACATCTGCCTAAAGTAGCCGAACACTTGCCCACGATCGCCACGGCAAGATGAGCAGCTATGGTATAAACAAGCAGCGTTCACCTCACTCATAATGATCTTTGAGAACGAATTGATGCGTTCGATATGTTCCAGCACAACATACCTTGCATATTAATTTGCTCTCATTCTACATGCTTGATGACACCAGAGGCAGCACCGCAGCACCTATGATTGCAGTCTGATGTTCCAGGCGGTTGCAAACTGCAATAATTCCGACCGAATTAACAACTCACGAAATTTCTGCCTGTTAGAAACCTACTGATGCACCATCTCACCATCCCGCAGGTGAAGACTCGACAATGCACTTGCCATTGCAGCCACGTGTGCACTCGAGAACAAAAGTCGACCACGTCTTACTTAAGCAACCACATAATGGCTTGGCAATGCTTTCACCACCTTAGAATTCTCGAATAACCCATTTCTGGCTACATGCAATCACCACAGCATCTTAAATGCGCAAAGCATTTAGCGAAACGACAAAATAAAGCTAGATGATAAGAATGAGTGACAATAGTGCAGTAAATGGTAGATGCCGCATTTTAAAGAAGAAAGAGAGTTAAATGCAAAAAGCAGGAATAGCGGCACCCATACTTCATTTTTAATGCTGTAAAGAGATATTTTAACTTTTTTGAGCTTCATCCTGATCTGCGGCCTCAAGTACCTTGAGAGCTGTGCCACATATCTCGTCTAAACCATTTGTTCCGCTCAAACACCTTGAAAAACTTTTGGATTACGCTCCTTCTGTGGCGGTTAATAATATTCTACTTATTTCCATGATTTGCAATACGCATCGTGAAACGAAAATTGCAGTTGTTGGTGCATTACAATAGAGTCAACCAATCCTATGTGATCTTTGGTATCACCCTACGGAGACAGATTAATTCGCATGGAACTGCTAATCAATCTCGATGACCCGCATTTTACAGCGATTGAAAAGAGACGTCTTACAGGTGTGCTGAATTTTACCTTAGTGCCATTCGCCTTTGGATGTTTCAAGGGCTACTATTTAATTCTGCTACACTAACCGATGATGGTACTTGTAAGTAAAATGGTCGTACGTATTAAAGGATTTTAACTGACAAAATCGGTTCTCCAGACAGTGTTACCGATAATTTTATAAAAACTGCTGCTTGAATGAACAGGGTAGTGTGGGATGGGATTGTACTTGCGATCGTGCTGCAGAACAAGTGGACGAAGGGTGGGAAAATCGAGCTGATTAAGTGAAGGCTGAGGCTGTGTTTGTGCAACGGATCATTTTGGGCCAAAAGAAAGCGGCCACCTTGTGCGATTCCAGACCAGATAAGCTTTAATCAATCTGACTTATAGTTGATAGTTAGATCAAATTTGGCATAACATATAAAGTCTTGCCTATATTTTACATGTACTTTACACAATGAACCAAATACTTTGCTTCAAAAGTGAATTTGTCGCTATCCACCTTAAAGGAATAAGAATAAATTAGCCTGCTTTCTAGTGTCTACCTCCACCATTTTTGCATCACCTTCAGTATTATCGTATTGCTTGCCAAGTCTCATCCAAAGTGTTCCGCAGCTATTTTAGATTCAATCGTCGTTTTGTATTTATTCCAAAATCACCTTTACAGAGGCACCGCAATGTTTTGTAAAAAAGAGTAGGACTAACTCATGGCGTGTTAGAATTTGGGCACCATGGGAAATTGTTAAACACAACTCTTGTTGTAACATTTGAAAGCAGAATGATGGCCCTGAATAGGGAATCCTTGATGATATTTAGCTGGATTGATTTTACATCACAAAATTCTTTTGAAGGCTGTGGGCAGTGGATACTAATTGCCTATTGTACTTTTGGGTACAAATTCGAATGCACTTAGTCTGAGATGGCAAAAGTTACAATTGCTCTGGTGAAAAGCAAACACATCAGTTGCATGCTATCGGATTTTGCAGTTTCATTCAAGTTGCATAATAACGGTGACTAATACTGTCAATACAACTCTTTCGCCCTTTCTAACTACCACCTACCCATTCCATTATATTTCCCTGCATATAACAACAATGGTGATAATAATAATTCAAAGCGTACACCTAATGTTCTAATGGACAGTTTTATGCTCAACGATATTTTTGAGGTGAGAACTGCCTATTCGCCATTAGTTCTAGTTATCGTATTTTGTCAATTCAGGGGGGATTGACTGGTTATAACCAAGTGGACATCAATAATCGTAAAAGCTTGCCACGAGCCTCTTACTGATTTCGATATGCAATCATAATATGCGTTCCAAATTATTGACTTTGATAGCCCGCAAGTCAGTTTCCTCCTACGAGCATTTTGTCGAGGAAATGCCGGTCTCTAAATTCTGCACTATTTCCTGTTTGTCTAGGTTTACAAAGCCTTTAAATGTGACATTTGTCATTCTGTTCTAGTAGCGCCTTGCACTCTGCCATACTGACAGAACTATTCTTCTTCCGTCCTTTATTCCTTTCCGCCATGCTAACCATCACACGTCTTGGTATTGATTTCCATCTCACAAATATTCTCGTAGCTAACGATCGCTCTTAATCTGTTTGCTCCATTGTCTCTTGCATTCTTACCCATTATCACCGAGCCATGGTCGAGCTAATATCTTAACGACTCGTAAGTGGCTAGATTTCGTTCGTATGGAACATCAACCACTCCCCACTTCGCTAATGTAAAGAGCACTTAAAATAACTCATGGATAGATTGATGCAGAATGGCTTTGTGCAGACAAGATTGCGACCATTTCTTGCAGATTATTAAAAGACATCTGTTTGGATGTGTGTGTCAGAGGATAAGTGGACGTTATCGTGGATAAATATTGACGATTGTAATGAAAGTAGGAAGCATAAGAAGACGAACAGAGTGTGAAGGTAATGACACTTCGGATCATCTCGCGGTCTATACCAGATAAACTTTTCAGTGGCAAATAAGCAACTTATTCTTTTCATGCCTGGAAATGTTTGTGCACTTGCCATAGAACTCTGAGCAAAGTTGAGGCGGCAAGATAACTGATGGTCTACAATACCATGATTAGAGGTTATTTGGTGGTGCATGTTTTGGAATAAGTTGAAGAAATGGGTAGATGCATGGATGCTTGGGTTTATTTTGAGGTGTTTTGGATGCTTAAGCATGTGAAAAGCATGAATTTAGCACATTTATTTGAGGCTGCTTCAACTCTGCCTACCAAAACTGTAAAGACATCCATTTTAACTTCTCGCCATTCTAGTTTATGCTCTCGTTCTAGCTAGTGGGTGCGTAGAGCTAAAGACCTCGTGGTTGGTAAAGTTCCTTCGCCTCAGCATGGGTCATTGTCAGTACTGAAAGCCAACTATCGTTTGTGTTGCCTTGCAACAGAAAAAGAGCAACCCTCTCAAACCTAGGTGTCGCAGCGTTGACTGGCTCTCTGGCGGCATGTAAGTGCTGAGCGCTCCACCCTTCCACACTGAGCATACAATGTCGATGCGTGGTCATTGACCTCATTGTTGTTCTCATGAAAATGTCCTAAAGGTATCATATTTGCATGCCGTTCGCTCTTTGTTGCAGCTTTTGGCTTTGTGAATGTGTCCATTTTGTGATGAACCGCTACCGGTCTGATAGGGTAGCCTCAAACGGCAAGTAATTACGTGATTAACCACCGGCGCATATTATGGCCCTACTACTTGGAAAAACAGATAAGGTAGTATGAAGTCATATGACAGCAGCACCCCCCGTGCACCATGATTTTCGTTAAAAGAGCTGGATGTTCTGCTGCTATGCAATAAACCATCAGCACCAATCGCCATAACCATCGTCAATATCGCCAGCCACTAAACCACACATGATGCAGACGTGTCCGATCTATGCCACTTCACTTCTGCCTTTTACCCGTCACTGATCATATCACCTCGAATAGCACTCCGTCCGTCCATCGATAGCCTGTCAATTAACATCCCAGTACACCTTCCCCACAAATGCCAAATACCGAGGTAACCATTGCTCCAGAAACCGACGCATTATCCATTAAGGTCACAAGGACCGAGTTTCTTGCCAGAACTAAAGTATTGCTGTTAATTTGCCACGATAGACGCGCGGCTCAGTGGTCTAAGGGTATGATTCTCGCTTTGGGTGCAGAGGTCCCGGGTTCAAATTCCGGCTGAGCCCGATGCCTAGGGCGCGTAAAGTAGGTCGATGCCATCACTTGCTTTACTGTTTACCTAAACAGTGCTAGCATTGCTTTCCAAGGTCATTGCTCGATAATAGGTTTAATTAGCTTAGTGGCGCATTGTCCATCTTGTCTGGATTTCTCTGAGGTTAAGGGCAACCATGCTTTTGAAGTCGAGTGCCAATCACATCCGACCTTGCATTGCTTTTGCGTTCGTGCACTTTCTTATGACTCCGTACAGGGTTGGTGGATGAATGTGGAAAGCATTTCAGGTCATAGGTGAGTTTTGGTGCACCTCTGTGTTTGTGACCCATTCGTATATGTCCCTCGTTGCGTTCTGCTGCTTTTGTGCGTTTTGGAGACTGAATTTATTTGTTCATGTATTTCGTGTTTTTTCACGTGTTAACATCCTCATGACGTGATCCAACACGCCAAATGTAAACACCATTTAGTCGGTCGACTAGGTGACATGAACTGCTACGGAGTAAATACACCTTTAGCTAGAATTTGTGTCTGCGTCGTTGATCTTGTAAACACTAGCTCAATGTTACACGCCCTTCGAAATTAGAACTCAGCAACCGGTGCAGTGTAGCATCTGGAATATCTTCGAGTCGTATTCTTAGGCAATAGCATCTAGCCCTAGGATCCGATAATTCTTTAGGCAGAATACATGGCCCATTTGGAATGATTAACTTGCTCGGGCAGCTAAGTTGATGCACATGGGCACTCATCTGAACAGTGCGGTGGATCTTGTGAACACTGCAGCTCGATGAATACATTAGCGCTAATTATGGACGGCCATCAGGGCCCACAATGCAGTCGATTACAAATCTAGCAGAGCTGTGGTAGCTTAGTTATGAGACTGTTAGATTGGGTAATTAGGTGTCTTCGGTTCTTCCATAGGTCACGGTGAGTGTCAGTAACACTGTTTGCTACCCAGCCCTTCTGCGCACGCCTCTACACGTGCATACATGGCCAGTGAAGGCAACAAGAGTAAAGCGAAGCGAATTTCGTACGTGATCCCGTGTGAAGGTCAGAAGGAATGCCGTCACGACGCAGATGTGATTCAAACTCATGCTTGGAGACCCCGGTGGATTAGTGGCCCATCGCCTTAACCACTCGAGCACCTCGTCCAGCTTTGCCTCTTCCGCCAGCTTAACCGACTCCCTTCTTATCGTATTATAATTTTCCTGCTTACTGCATGCGTCAGTCCGCCAAGTCTTTTACTATCTTCATCATTCCTTTCCACATGCTACACATCGTTGTACGGATCTCGCGTAGATAAAATTAAAGAGAATATAGGCAGGGATCAAAAGGCCTATAAACAAATACGACCAATAGTGAAGGACGGGGTCGCGCCCAAAATTTAGCCATGCACAAGCAATAATGTGTGATTTGAGGGATGATAAGTGGAAAGAATTATCACTCACTTGGAATTCGACTGCTGCGGAGGAGTTAGTTAACAGAGATGGTAAACAGTACTATAAGCAATGGCCTCTGGATAATGGGAGGGCTGAAATTCATATATAACCCACTTATTATGCAGTCAATTACGGCTGGTGTCTAGATAAGTGAAATTGTACTTTTATGAAGGCTAGAACACTTTACAAAATGAAGCATTTTCCATAACCAAGTGAGTGCGAGAAGCGAGGTAAAGAAAACTTTACCTCAACCGTGCCCTTAGAGTTGTCCGTAGAAGCTGAGCAACTGGTTAATTCTTAAGACCATTTCGACAATGCGTCATTGGCATGTAAAGATAACGATTGACGGCCCTACTCACCATAATCCTGAGTAAATGTTAATTTTGTTTTCCACTTACCCATCCATGATATTGTTGGTGTGTTTTTCAAACACACCAACAAGCACGGAGTGATCCAGCGAACCCTGGGTTAATTTAAATGCAGAAGGGTTTGAATGAGGTGAAAAGCGTCCGATATAATTGCGGAATGTAAGTGCCGAACCCTAGTTACTCTCTTACTGCCCTTTCATTCAAAGTTGACTATAATGAGCTCCCTTCATAGCTGGCCTTGATATTATATTGGAAGTACTGTTAAAACTTGGATGTTTCTCGGAACTAAGGTGGAGCATCGGTTAGGCTCTACGCTCTTGTCAAGAGCCCAAATATTACTCTATCACCAGTTCCAAATTATTCGTCAGCAGTACGTAAGCACTCAACACAAGGAGGCAATCGTTACTTTGTCTCGGAGGTGAGGGTGATTGATAACAATAATTTGCACGCATATGTAAGCGTCTCTAAAAGAGCAACTCTTCATTGCATTTATGCTCAGATTTCTGCAGATTCGCACAGATGCACATCATCTCATGTCCAATGGAACTGTAATGCAAGTACAATACGATGTGATGCTCAAGCTTGCCCTTTAATGGCTTCGGTTATAAGCGTTGAAACCACATTTAAAACGAATGTTGAGCTGAAGTGGCTGAACTAGGTGCTAGGAAGTGAGTGAATTTCAAACGTAAGATCCGCCAGAGCGGAATGCAAATAAGAGACAGTTAGGAACTTTTTAACTAGTAGGCACCAGAATTTTACAGAAAGTTATTTAAACCAGTGCATCACATTCGCTTAATGTTAGAATGAAAAAGTGGCTGGCACTCATGGCAAAGATCGCTCGAGGTGTGTGGCAATTTCCTTTTAAGGAGATGGATGGAGTTACCATAGTTAGAACGTGCATGTTGGTTATTTTTAAATAAGTTATTGGGCCTCGTGTTTAACCATAAAAGGTAATAGTGAGCCATAACAAATATATTAAGCACTTCCAAGACCGAAATGCATGCATCATCCTTGCGGATAATGGCAAAATGCATCTTTCCGCTGAACGCTTAGTGGGTGTTAGCGATGCATACATGGCGAACAGAAAAAGTGGCACCTTCGACAGCATTTTAATAGCAGTTTATGGCACTTTAAAACGTAAACAAATCATCCCTATTACTATTAGTTTTTTGTAGAAGACGCAGGCTGGCGTGGTGAAACTTGATCTGCCATTCGTTACAAACGGGATGGGGGCTTAGATGCGCGAGTGACCTGCATCTGTTCCATCTCCCAATCAGATAGGCGGGCATTAAAGTCACCTAAGCGGACGGCCTTGGTTAGTAGCGCGAGATCGGTCCCGTTCTCACGTGACTTGCGTGCGTGTGCCTTGCGGCTGAAAAATGGACACAGCCTGAGGCACTTAGTCGCCGTAGTCACGCCCGTCCATTAGTAGCTGATTGGCTGTGGGCTTAAAACGGGCAATGGTGTGCACCAAGTCTAGCCAACGAAAGACTCGACTAGTTAGGAAGGCAAAGCAGAGCAAGAGGCGGTTTCTGAAACGATCCTGGAGGGAACCACAAAAGAAGAGCCTTCTTGTGAGTGGAACAGGAAAGTTAATCTTGGCTATCTTTAAGCATGCATGCAAATATGTTTTCCATCCATGAAATGTCCGATTTCCTCTTGGGTTCAATAATCATTAAAATCTGTCCAGTCGGACTGAAAAGGCTGCAAGGGTTGCAGAGCTCGGATGGGTGTTAATGAAGCAATGACTATTTTGAAGGATCTATTGTGAAACAGGAATGCACTGCAAACTAAACGTCGCCCCTTTGAGGCCTCAATACAGTTATCACATTTAATGCTAAACAGAAAATAATTCCTTTTGCTGCGTTGTGCTACTGATCTATCATTTTTCGCCAAAAATAATGGCCTGCATTCATTACCGAATTCCTTAGTGCGACCGACTAGTTGTCATGCAAGTTAATGTTTTCAAGTTGCTTAAATCTTAAAAGAAGTTTGCTGCTCAATTGTGAACATTTATGGCTTCTGCAAATCGGAGCTCAGCAAGAGTGAAACGTTATTGAGTTACTTGTCTTCCAGCTGCAGGTAGCTTCGCGTTTGGTCAATGGTGTGCTTCTGGTCGTGAGCACGGAACACACCAAGAAATGGACAACTAGACACGGTTGTTAATAAAATTACCCAATAATCCCCATATTTTTCAAACTGGAACAATGCCATAATTTTTCGAAGGAGCACTTAGGAGCGTTATTCTTATTCTTATGCAAACGCTAGCAACTTTCAATTTTAATTCGTATAGGAGGCATGGAAGTAATGTAATCTTAGTTCACCACTCATAAATTAAGCAATCGACTGGACACGGTTGCAAAATTTGTCATTGCAATACAGACTGTGAAAGATGTTTGAAGCAGCTGGTGAGTTGAGCACCACTGCTAATCCTCAAGGTGGATGCGGAACCCTTTCCCTTAATAACACCTATGCCCCGATTATGACGCTCGTTTTAACCGGAATACACCTAAATTTAGATTTCGAATTACTCTCTCATTCGTTGACTGCTCGCTTATAGCAGTCCAATTGGAAGAGAAAATTCTGGATGGGCTTTGATATGGGAAGCAAAGCATTTGTGATAATTTTGTTATTAGCTCAAGTGATGCTTTTGCCTACAGTTTGTGCAGATTAGTGTGTAGTGGGTCCTGCGTTTGGACCCTTAATGAAACTTACTGAATCTCATGGACGGTAGATTTTACTTTTTAGATATGTAGCCGAATCTGAATTACTAAATTACCACTTCACTGCATTATTTCTACTTAGCTTTTCGGCAGCTGAATACAAGACCGCTAAGAAGTTTGATCGCTCTTCGGCTTTGCCACTGTTTTTTTCACATTGACCGTAGCAGCCCACTGAGTAGAACGACTTATTCGGCGAATCCCAGTCGAGGTTCAGTCTAAGATTTTAAAGCATTGAGTCCCCGACAAAAAGAAGTCCATAAATGGTCCAGATTTGTACTTAATAGTCTGTCCAGTGTAAGTGCTTTAAGGTTTTTGTGTTCTCATATGGTTATGTTTTTGTTCGTCGGTGTTATTCATTGCACCGCTTTGGAATAACTCCTTCCTTACATGCATTTTTGCGTGAGCAGCACTAAATGTCTTTTGTTTCCTGTCTTGCGTAATGCAAACGAATGGTTTGTCCACATGCGTTCCTACGACTCGGTTCATATTCGATGTACAGATGCGATACAGAACAGGAAAGCTCTGTCTTGCAGCACGTATTATAAATATATTAGGTCACCGGTAGAATTGGTTGTATTCTTCTTTAAGCCACCTATTTGCCTTTGGCCTTTCTTGGTCGACTCTTGCTGGAGTTTGGGTTTGATTTGGATGATCGGCAATTTTCAAAATAATTATCATGGGTGACCAATCGAAATTTGAGCAAATAAGTGATCTTGATTCCTTTTTGGGAAGAAGTGTTAATGTACTCCTAACAAATGTAGGATTTCATCTGCCTTCTGCGCCATTAAAGAGCAGTTTTGAAACGATCTTAACTTCTTGCAAGCAGTTACCTTGTTTAGCTTATTAAATCTAGTTTATGCATATCTTGCTTAAATATGTTAACTCGGATTCAAAAGACGAATTATTCCATAGACTTTGGGGAAAGTGCTGCCATGCAACCAGTTGAATGGTCCTACATGATACATTCTTGAAGTACACCTGTAACATCGACAAATAAATAAACGAACCATTAGCCTATTCTGGATGCGGAGGTACGATTCTTGCAAGTTTGTCACCGGGATTATGTGTCTGCCGCATACTGCTAGCTCCATCTAGATTTATGGTCTGCCTGATAGAACATCCCACCCAAACTACAAAGCAAAGTGATGCAGTCGGCATCGGCACACCCTTTTGGAAAGACATTATGCTCTTCGACTTTGTCGTTAAAACTGTTTGTGGAGGCAGGCAATTCAAACGTCAACCATCTTCCTGCCTCAGGTTTTTGCAAGTCACACGAAGACGTGTGATCACAAATTGTAGTCAAATCAAGTGGAGCCTATGAGATCAATAGAAGCAAGGTATTAGCACATCTTCCACATATTTAAGCTAATACCAAAAAAGCGAAGGCAAAGCTTGCTCTTCCCCGCAGAGAATTGCCATTGCTAAAGTAGGAGTCGTAACAATGGCACAATGCAAATTAACAAAAGCCTTGTGTCAATGTGAATTCTTAGTTATTTTTATAAAAATGCTGTGAAAGGAGTTAAAGAAAGGTAAGATTTGTATCCAACAGGGGAAATGAAATGGGATTCGCTAGAATTTGTCTTCGCGGTTTCTTTTGATTTCCGATCAGAAGTTTTTCTCTGGGTCCGTCAAAGGCTAATGGGTCACGAGAAAATGGATAGATGCGTGGATGTGTGACTTTACTTTGAGGGGCTTTGGATGATTGAGCATGTTAAAAAAAACATAAATTGAGCACATTTAATTGAGACTGCTCCGATTCCGCCTACCAAAGCTGTAAAGAGGCCCATTTTAGCTCCTCACCATTCTAGTTTGCGCTCTTGTTCTGGCTAATGGGTACGTAGAACTGGAAGACCTCGTGGTTGGTAAAGTGCTTTCACCTCAACGTAATTCACTGTCAGCATTTGAAGCCAACTATTGCTTGTGCTGCTTCGCAACGGAAGAAGAGCAAATCTCGCAAGCCTTGGTGTCACAGCACTGACTGGCTCTCTAAAAACATGTAACTACTGAGCGCTCTACCCATTCACACCGAGCATACGGCGTTAAAGCGTGGTCACCGATTTAATGTTATTCTTATAAAAATGTCCTCAGTGATCATATTCGCATGCCCTTTGCTCTTTGTTACAACTTTTAGCCTTGTGATTGTGTCCATTTTGTGATGAACCACCACCGGCCTGATAGGATAGCCTCAAACTGCAAGTAATTACGTTATTAAACACCGGCGTATATTATGGTTCTGCTACTTGGGAAAACAGGTAAGTTAGTATGTAATCATTTGAAAGCGGCACTCCCCATGCACCATGATTTTCGTTAAAGGCGCTGGATGTTTTGCTACTATGCAATAAACCATCAGCACCGATCGCCATAACCATCGCCAATATCGCTGGCCACTAAACCACGCATGGTGCAGATGTGTCCGATCCATGCCACTTTTCTTCTTCCTATTACTCGTCACCTATCATAGCACCTCAAATACCACTTCGTCCGTCCATTAATTGCCAGTCAATTAACATTTGGGCAGACAATTTCTACAAATGCCAACACAATTTATCTCAACACGCCTTATCAATTCTTTTCACTTTTTATTAGCGATGAGATTTTCAAGTTCTTTTTGTTGTAAAACCAGTAATATTGGCTTTCTTGAGAAGCTAGCTCCCAAATTGTCAGCATGGCATATGGGATTAGGAATCACTGCAACAAGTCCAACCCCTCCTTCCGCTTCCCAGTCTCTTAGCCGCTATTGAGTCCAATTCTTCTTGCTTTCTGTTTTACAGCAAGTAATTGGAAAGTGTTTCAAGTCATAGGTGACACCCTAACCACTGCAATTGTGCTATCCACTCTCTTTCTTCTAAAAAGCATTCATCTTAAACCATTCTTTTTCAATGGCAAACAACGCTCTATTGCCTCTTCTACCAAAGTTATTTGTCCATGGCTAACAACAAAAGGCACACGCATGTACACGCGCGTAAGATGGAACGGGACTGGGTATGAAGATATTTCCAGCCATACTGTCTCAGATTGATGGAGCATACGCAAGACTAAAACTGGTCTACCTATGAGATTGTTCCTGTTGTGTCGGAGCCTCTGAAATTCACCAATGAGGAAAGAGTTCAAAACAGCATTTTTCAAAACAAAATCGGGTTGAGTGGACACTTTTTCTTCATCACACTTTGCTTAATGCATGCAGAGCTCTTGGTGCCATTATTTGACATGTCGGTTAAAGATACTTAAAATAGGTTAGCTCTCAGCGTTTCTGCTTGCCATTGTGAGTGGGAATGAAATACATTTTGTGCTACGATAGCATCTTTCTCTGTATAAAGCAGCTATTTCGCAAATTTGGAAAATTGGTAAGTGAATAAATAAGAGGACTCTGGAAAGGTAGCCGCTCAAGGAATGCGTCCCGATTTGGTTAAGTAGTGTGGGGTCTACTGGCCAAACGAATCAAATTTCGCGCCAGAGGTCGGATGATAAATTGCTTGTTTATTTTGCATGAAGAAATTTACATTTCTGACTAACTACTTTCAATCCACGAGGGACGTGTACGACCATTGCTCATTGCTGTGCAATACAAAGACAAACTACTCTGCGAGTGATTTAGTACTCGAAAGTGAGGCACAACCTCATACCACTTCTACCACCATACGGATTTGAGGCGATGTGATGCTATATGCATCGCATCTTCTCAGCAACACTTAACACTACGTTTGGCAGAAGGGTGAATCAAAGGTGAGAGAATGCTATCAAGAAAAACTACTTCAGCCATGGCAAGGCATTAAGCTGATCAAGGGCGATCGAACATCTAAAGATCACAAGTCTCATCAATGCGTCCCATTAGATATTAATCTACCTAGCATTATTCTGTTTCAGGGCCGCCCTGCGGGACAGGATGCACTAAAATGGATTTTGACAGTCGCGGATCGTAATATTGATGCCTTGAAAATGAGCCACGCAGCCCCAAAATAGGCCTACACCAGTGTCAAGTTCCTTGCTGATGAGTAGTGTGACTAGGAATATCGGCTTAAGTCTGTTTATAGATCTGCATTTGAGATGGTTAGATATCAAGGTCGCTGTGTGATTCTCTGTAGGCGCTATTGCGAACAACACATGACCTTTCCTTATTCTATTCGAAGAAATTGTTTGAAGCGAGTGCATTTTCTATGTCACATTCATTAATTGGTTGGCTTAGAAAACAAAAGAGCACTATAATTTAACTTAGTTTCGCAGCTCACTTCCCAAACGAAACCATCCAACCCATGGCCTTCTAATTCAACTATCCTATTAGGCTAATTTGGTCCCAATTGTGAGAGCATGATTAGAGTGCAGTTAACACAAAACAATTTAGAGAAAGTGGTCATGATCAGTTCGAGCTCCTCCTGCTTTTCACTGCAAACAAAATGCAAATTTAATGAGCGCTATGCTTAATGCACCTGCATCATTTGTGTGTCTTCAGAAAGTATGTTTGACATTTATACCCTTTGCGCATAGCACTTAAGTTCAATGACCGAATATATTTTAGGAAGAAAAATCGAAATCGTGACTAAACCACGCAATTCCGGACTGAGCTTGCGGCATTTTTGACAGTGTGAAGTTGATGTTCTCCCTCCAGCATACAGTTCACTTACATTTAAATACGGTGAAATAAAAAAGCGGTTTACCATTCTGGCAACCTCGGTCATGCTTTGCATTTTTGCGAGGAAAGACTAAGCAGCCTTTCACATTACGGTTCCAAATCCTCACGCATTCAGGCATGCTTTATTCAAACGACTCACTTGTGTTGAGGACTTTGCCAGAACTTGCAAACAATCGCAAATTTTTTGACTGGTTAAATTGATCCGTGTGTATAATGATTCTTGCCTGGTTAAAGCACTAAAAAGTAGTACTCAAGTTTGCTTTAAAATAGCTTCCATTGACTGATTCAGTTTGCGAAATTCGGGAAAAATTACAAAATGTGACGTGACATTTTATTTAGTGGACACATAGGGTTAGTAACCCACCTATACAATAAAGTCTGCCCACAGGATACAATTCTTTCATGTGCATGTGATTCGGTTTCGAGGTGGGACGGTTCGTTAAACGATCAGTGAGGTTCGGAGTGACCCCAACACGTAATTTCTCCTAGCGGAAGAAGGTGTCGATTGTATTTCAACTTATTTTATATTAGCGGCCTGATAAGCCCGGTCCTAAATTATTCTTACGCCCACCGTTACTTCCACTTTCCATCTATTGCATAGCCACGTCTTCGCTACACTCATGACGCATTCATCCATTCAATCATTTGTCTCCCATGCTGTTACGATTACCTCAAGGAAATCATTAGTCCCTCTTGAACGAATTCTATCATCCATCTAATAATCGGCCTTGCATTCACAAAATGTGACCATCTTCGCCACCTTTTTTGAACATACCTTCGTAGATGCATCACAGTAGTTGCCTAAAATTGCGAATTGAGATTTGATCGAAGAATGACGAACAACCAGATGAAACAACTCGACATAGCTAACCTATTTCGTTCGTGTCTTAAGGATCGCCAAAAGCACTGCTCCACTGGGCAGTAGAGAGCCTGTGGTGGCGGTCAGATAAGTTTAGGGATATCTAACAAAGCTCATTGGTAAATTAAGAACTTAATGACGAAGAATTAGACCATAGGACTCGTATCTGGACTTTCTATAATAATGGCTCTATTATATACCATACAAATTCAATGAATGGGCAATGTAATGATTCGGGATCTGAAACGGTTGATGCGTAAACTTAAGGAAAACATTTTATCATCCTAAGCAAGAACCTAAGCTCTGTTAAGATTTAATGTTGTTTGCTTAATTGCTTTTGCTACGGAGCATAAAGGTTGCAGAAGTAAAGGCAATCAACGGAATCCCCGAAAACAGGGCGTCCGATCCCTTCCCATTGGTTGAAACGTGTTATCGTATGTACGATATCACCGTTTTTGAAGCGGTAAAAGCCTTGGATATGCGAAAAACACATTTCATCTAATGCGTGTCCAGGCCGTCAAAATTTTGACTCATTGATTCGCAAAACGCATCACAGGACCATATTCTCCTTGTTGTTTTCTCCCATCAGTGAAGTGCTACGCAATAATTACGCGCTCACTCTAGAAAATCTAAATTTATGCAGTGTAAGCATTTCCTCTTAAAAGACTTTGATTAAGATAAAGATGTCGAATGAGATGATTTCAACTTAATTGAAAGTAACAGCAATGAGGCTGCTTCTGAAGACAGTCCATCAGTTGGATCTGCAGCACATAGTTTCTTCATTGCCAATATGGCGTCCAACGATTGCTGTATATTCACTTTAACGCCGTAGACGAGGCGCGGTGACCAGCTTGACATTGATATTGACGCACACACGTCTTGGGTATGGTAACCTTGTCCAGCCCTCCTAAAAGAGGATGCCCCGGACCTCACTCAATGTATATCATGACGCGTCAGTCACGACTTTGTCACCCCTATGGATTGGCCTCCTCGTTTGGTAAAGCAGACACTCCCAGACGTTTGGTTTTGGCACAATAACCAACTGTCCACTCCAAGTTAGGAAAGTGTGCAGGCATCTGTCCGTAAGCATCATCTAAGACCAATCAGGAAGGATATTCGGCTTCAAACGTAAAACCTAATTGACCTTCCTTTGTAACAATATCGGTAAATTAGCATCGAAGAAATTCATTTTTACTATCAACTCGATGACCCTGGATAGCAATTTTAGTCATGTTTGTGCAGATGATGGGATAAAAAGGAGAACCGCATGCAAAGGGCTTCAGATAAAGTAGCGACCAACAAAAATCTGACTAAGCAGTGACCCAAGAACTTTAAAACGCGTTTACCAGATAACTACCAAGTACAAATTAGGGCTCGGGCCCAACCATATTTGGATCAGGAAACTTACGCACTTCTTGTCAAAACCACACCGCAGAACCGCTGGACCCTGTAGTTGCCTTAAGTTAGTGAGTAACCACAATTTTAAGCATGTGAGCTTGGTCCATCTTCGAGCTAAAGCGAAGTTCTAGCTGGTTAATTGATAAGATCTCAGTTGCCCAAGGCAAAGATTGCAGGCCCGTGGTGTCAGACGCTCGCAGCAACACGATTTGACAATATTTTCAAGTGGATTTGGGCTTTTGGGAAGTGCGATTAGCCCACAAGTGCTGAAATCCAAAACATTTCATCTGAAAACACTGCGATCGCTCTAGTTTGCTACATTTACGAAATCGTCCAATAAGATTGTAAAAAATCGACAAAAGGAACAAAGGATTAAAATCAACTGCTAAAATGATGTGACAGGGGGCGCAAAATGTAAGCACTGTCAAAACATGTGAAGAGAACAAAGGACATGGAAAGGTGTGAATGACACCCAGAACGTCAAATGAGGAATGAATATTGCGAGGAGCCAAATATTACGAAATAATCAGTAAAACCTATGGGAATGGGGAGGAGTGATGCAAACTGAGCCGAAAATTGATATTTCGCACTACTTGGATGGTAGAATTGATGGAGTATTAGGATAAAGAACTAAAAGTGTGCAGTTGCAGTGGTATCCGTCCTTGACAAAATAATTGGTTTAAGTGTTTAAAAAGCCGCGGGCCCAGCTGGTGTGGCCTAATGGATAAGGCGTCCGCCTCCTAAGTAGAAGAATGTGGGTTTGAGTCCTACCGTGGGTGTCTTGTTTACCCACACCAATATACGTTCTTTTGCAGCAGTGCCAACAAGTGTCTAGAAATGTGCGCATGCGCAGTTGCAGCTGTCTTGTCACTACTTACCATCGGGCGCCAAGGGAAAATTCTGGAAGGAAAAGCATTGCCCAGAGCGAGACCCGAACTCGCGACCTTCAGATTATGAGACCAATGCGCTACCAGGGCGGGCCTTCCACGTACTTATAATATTTTAGAACCTCAAAAATCGGACAGGAAAGCTCGTGAAGAAACGTAGAGTGGCTTGGAAGTGTTGGAATTTGATGCGCCAACACATACGGCATCAATTATCCTCAGTTGCGTCCAGGTTGATTTAGTGAATGATGGCTTAAATCAAAGGTAGATGCAGTTGTCGGTCTGATGCAGCATTGGCGATGGTTTTGTTTAACCAATAAGTGTGTCCCAGAGTGAATAGCGGTGAGTACAGGAAGGAAATATTACGTCACCTGACGAAATCGCGCCCAAAATTTAGCTATGCATAAGTGGTAATGTGTGGTTTGAGGAATGATAGGTTGAAAAAATTGCCACTGCTGCAAAAAAGTTATTTAGTAGTGATGGTGAGCAGTGCTTTGAGTAATAGTCGCTAGTAGGTGGGAGGGTGGAAATGTATTTATGACCCACTTCTTATGCAGCCAATTACGGCTGGTGATTAGATAAGAGAAGCATTTGATATGGTTAATTTAGCACGAGGGGTGAGGTAAAAGGGAAAGTTGGCTCAAGCGTACTCTGGAGCTTTTTCATAAAATCGGATCAACTGGTTAATTCTTACCACCAATCTGTTCTCACATCAGAAGGCGGCAAGGATATCGCCGCGACACTGCTATTTTACACCTCGATTAGTGTGTTGTAATGTCTGCAACGCAATGAATGCAGTAAACACAGTGCTTATGCCAAAAGTGGCAGGTTGTCGGTGATATGTTCAAATGCATGATGAGTCGTCGATTGACTGCCTTGCTTGCAAGTGGGTCAGCTGGCAGTGGAGCAATCTAGCCTCACTACCAAATGCGTTTTGTATGCGTAGAAAGGTCACGGGATTAATCGTTCATCATGGCAACAGAAGTTATTTGAATCAATCTTGACGACCGAGACATTCATTTGCTATTTAGGAGTTCTTCAGTCTAAGATTTCAGACGACTAAACCAACCACTCTTGCAGCGCTGTCGAGAACCGAAGCTTTCATTAAAGGAAAGGTTCTTTCTGCCAACGTGGTTTATGGGTCGCACACCAAAATTAATCAATTTAATTTTTACCTCAGTTTCTCCAATCTTACGACTAGCCAGACTGTGACTAATTCAACCTTGCTACCGGATCTTAGAAACCATTTGACTTTAATGGAGGGGTAGCATGGGCGAGACCTCTTCTAAGGGTTCTGTTTACTCCATTTGGTCACGATAATGCAGACGTTTCCGACTAATGGTTTCAATAATTTTATAACTTGATGAGAAGCATTTCTTTGTATTGAAGTGCACCTTGTAGTCAAAAGTGGCTGCAAAATTTGTTCTTGGCGAATGGGTTTAATGAATGCCTTAGTCGGCTGGTTTGTTTGCTCCTCCTATTGCTGTTCCTTTCAAAATGCATTGCTATTTAGAATGATACTACTTGATTGACGTTAGTAGCACTCTTATATTTTAGTGCGCCAGGATCCGATTAAGTTCAGTGACTGATAGTCGCGGTCTGCATCCGCTTCGAATGCCTTCTTCACAACTAAGTAAAGTTAGCCTAGAACGAACATGAATGAGAGATTCGCATTTACACAAAGAGTGCTTGATCGTCGACGTGTGCGTGCCTCTTCAACGCGTCATGAAATATCTTTCCTAGTTGGAAGGCAAGTATTGCATGCGGGGAATTGCAGTCTAAAGCACGAAGTTTGGCATAACAATTTCCTACAATAGACTATCAATAGGGCATAATTATGTATGAGGTCGTTATCACCGCTTATAACGTGAATACTAGATCCTGTGAAAAATTGAAATGCATTGGTTCCTGTCTTAAATTCAAAGCAATTGACCCGAGGCTAAGTCGAAGCTACTTATCAGAGTGGCATTTCAGGTGGTTGTAGATGCGCCCAAAGCCGTTTCCGCCTTTGACATGCAAAACCCGCCAGAGTCAACAGCAAATACCGAGCATTGTTGCTGAGCTGTAATTAAATCGTACACGCTGCTTCCTAATCAAGCATAAATACAGCAAAAAACCACAGGATTCGAGAGGATGCACAAGCACTTGCCCATACGCACGCGAAACAAACTCGCTTTATTACCACCAGATGGCAACAGCAGCATTTGTGTGGGCCATATTCTCTGTTGATTAACTTTGCTAAACAACTGCCTGTCAGAGTGTCACTTTGCCGCGTTTGGGTACTTAGTCCTTTAAATTGAAATTTCATGCCAATCACGTACCAATGACGGCAAACAAAAGTGACTCGTATCTGCTTGATGAAATGACTATCAGCCGGAAGTATGGAATGCTGGCAGTGTCAGGCGCACTCGCTCGCCAAATACCGAGGCAATGTCACGCCAACCTGTACCGAAGAATTTGAATTCCATGCACAAGCACTTATATATTGACAACAGATCACCGTTTAGGTGGCTAGGAAATCAATCTTAAGGTAGCTAAAGTAGATTTTGTGGAGGGGTAATCTTATTTTTGACAAATCCTGATTTGAATAATGATGAAATCCAGCCTACTCATTTATGCTGTTATGGCAGTTTCGACATGGAATTTTACGCATAAACGAAAGAAAATAACCTCACATTAGTCCGAATCGCACTTATTTTAGTGCTCAGCTTAGAGCATACCTTCCATGTTTAGTTTTAGGTAGTAGCGATGGCCCACCATATGCCACTTCCTCCAGAAACAATCTTACGTCCACATGCTGCCTCTCTTGCTGTTACCGATACTGACCCGCACCACGTCACAACACATCTCACCAGACCACGTCCCAGGGTATTAGGTAGTGACAAATATATAGCGGGTGGGTGGCATTCAAAACACCGCCACTGAGCCGCCCGTGCTCTCATCGCTTCAAAACATAGGTCGTCCGGCCACCCAAGTGGGTAAATACAGCCATATGGAACACTAGCAGATCAGGAGCGGCGGTCATTGAAATAGCGTTGTTAGGGCACTAGTGAAGTTGTGAACAGGTTGCGAGTAAGGTTAGTGGAATAAGTAAAGCATGGATCGCCAAGGACACCGTGGATGTGCGTGGTGTTAAGGTGAGCAGGTGTGCAAGTGGTGAAGGGGTCATGTAGTGGTGATTTTTGGGTAGATAAGGCGGACAGGAAGTGTCGAGGCGCCAGACAGTAACCGGATGATGAAGAGAAAGGATTGATGTTTCAATAAATGTGTTTGCGTGAGCTTGATTCTCACGTGCGTCGTGATAGCGATTGTTGCTCTCCACGCAGATGACATGAACAGCCTTCTTTGCTTCACTCTGATCGTCTTTGCAGTGGCTCATTTACCACCATGTCCGCATTCGTAGAGGCGTATGCAAAGGAAGGGATGGGTGGGCGAGAGTGCAATAGTTAACTTGCCGCAACCCGGGCTCGAACCGGAGGCATTTAGATCTCCCATCTAAGCTACCGCGACATGCCTGGCATTTAGTGTTACAACTATCACCAACCACAAGACCCACTCGATGTCTAAATACGTGTTGCACATGCACCAACATACCTGCCCGTAATCGTGTAAGCAACGGCCATGGATAATAGCCGCAACATTGATGATGGTAATGCCGTTGTTGTTCTGTGGTGAGCTGAAGCAGTGCAATGATGTAGGGTACGTCTGCATGGTCCTGTCGACTAAAGGTGGCGAGGTTGAAACTGCGTCTCCATGGTCGAGTGAGCAAAGCGATTGACTGGGAATTCATTGGGAGTTTCCTGCGCGGGTTTGGGTCCTACTTGTGGCGCTGGTAAGCGATCGCGAGTAAATACTTTCTGACTCCTGCGACTCCGATGACTTCTTTGCAAAACATGCTGCTATTGGTCCACTGAACTGACCCCTCACAACCGTGTAACGCTGCGGCTGCGTCGAGTGAACGGGTGGTGCATATCTATAGCGCATTGGTGTTCAAGCGAAGTCGAGGGGCGATGGCAGAACCGGAGAGTTTTAAAGGCCGACAGAGACTTCGCGAGCAGGATTTGAACCTGCCATCGCGACATGACGATATCGATTTTTTAATTTAATACTGTAGAGAATAAAATGTGTGTGAGTGAGTTAGATTGAGCTCGCGACCTTCAGACTGTGTGTCTGGCGCGCTGACCAACTACGTGGAACACATTTCAAATAGCGCTACCCTGGTCCTTTTTCCCGTTAACATGTCATAACGTATGTTCGCTCTCCAATGTTTCACGTTTAATTCTGCAGGCTAGTGGATGAGTTCTTTGACGCATTCGATTAGGTAGCATTGGACTAAGGAAAACGTCATACTAAGATTTACACTTTCGAATACGAAAGCAACTTAGTCAATAAAGGAACCCAGATGTAACTCACCTAATCCAGCAGTAGACGCAATGTCACAAAGCGGTTTAAAGAAACGTGTACGGGGAATTTTGCGATAAACGCCACCTTCCACGTCATCGATTTTCACTCGAGACACAATCAGTAGATGGCCGCGAAGAACTTGCGCATACATTATATTCAGCTCACAATACTTTAATCTGTTATTGGATCCTCACATTCCTTTCTATACTCATTAAAACACCTCACTGTTTAATAAAATTTATGTCACTTGTTTCCAAAATATTTGCCCAAATTTAAGATAGATGATAAAAACTTCACAGTTTTGCTCGTGTCGTGCGTCCCAATGTGGAAAGAAATGCGGGAAACAATACTTAAAACCAATGTTTTCGTTGGATCGGTGGCAAAATGATACACAGTTAATGGAGGGATGGGGCTCTGCTTTGCCACTTGATCATTCAAATCAACGTACGCAGGTTCAGACCACAGGCTGTACTACCTAAATTGGATTAGTAAGGTGATTTCTTGTCCATTAATCAGCTCACCCTTTGTGGGTATGGAAGCGTGCAAAGGCCATAACGTCGATATCTTCATAGTGAATGTCTTTCATTCTTCGGAGTGCAAGCGAGTTGGTTTATGGAAGATTGTTTTTCAAAGAGACGAACACTTCTTAGGATGTAGTGAAAAAGGAAGAACTTAGGAATTATTTACCCAATTTTGTCCAAACAAAGACTATTATGCTGCTGCTATCTTCTGAGATGATGCAGAAAGTTCCTTGGGTGTCTCTGCGCTAGTTATAACTGTCAAAACACTTTAACTGCTTGATAATTTATTTGCTTATACCAATAATGTAACGAGTAGTGATTTGATATCCCATTTCGTTTTTCTTTTATGCATGCAGATACTTCTTTTATTTATTAGCACCATATGTTCGCCTATAAGACTTCAGGGGCAACTCGAGCTGTAAAGAGTGTGATACTCAAGCATGGGCAATCCAAAATATCAGGCTGTTTCCCAACGAGTACTGTCGCAACTTTCCTTTTATGTCCATTGTGCCTTTTGCATGCCGAATGCCAATATTCTGCCTGAGGTCTGCTGCAGCTTCCCGAGGCTCCTTTAAGGACAAAAGAAGGCAGAATACTAGGGGAAGAGTAAATATAGTCAGTAAGCAGAGGAAATGAGCCACTGGCATGGCCCAAAGGCAAGTCTACGCAGCTAGGGCAACATGACCACTTCTGTTACTCTGTCCAAACCGGTAGTCTAAACAAACAAAGTATTACAGCTATTTCATCGTTTGTGTACAAGGGAGTTTCGTGACATCATAGTGGCAAATAATGGCTTATGTTGCTCTGTTCGACTATAAAATCTTTGTTTAAACCTCATATTAAATCAAAAATTCCATATTGAAGTATTTTTACTTTTGAATCAAACTTGCATAATGACGCTGAACAATTGCTTCCATAAATTTTTGAACATTGATTACAAATATACATGCAACTGCTTTTTAAAAGCAATCCAGATATTGTTGCGCTTAAATTCGCGCATTTTGTTGTTCATTCAAAAGTTTTGGCAAAATGATTTTAAACTTATACAGATAAAATAATTTGTCAATTTGAAAGTTATGTCGGATGTATGTGTTTTGCCTGAGGGTATGCATTACTCCTCACTAGTCATGCTAAGGCTGGAATCTTGGGTAAACAATTTTAAGCTACTGTACCCGTGATGGTGATGAATTGGAGATAAATGTGATCGTGTCTGTTTCTGATGGTGCAGTAGATAAGCTCCGGTGGTGATTGAAGGAAAAAGGATTTGAAATTGAATGCTCTCCTCGTCGTGCGTTTCACTCGGGTAAGAAAAAATCGCATTTTTCGTGTGGTTTTGACACATGCTTGGTCCTTGCTGTCTTCAACGTGCATGCTTAAGGAGAAGTCACAATTATCTTTATTTTTATCTCTTCTCACATTTACGCTTTGTCAGTTGGATCATCCAAGTTCCTCTACCATCCATTTAGGCAGAGCCCATCGTGTCGATGGGATTTTGCATGGTTGCAGGTGCAGTGACTTCCAAAAAGGCGCTTGTGCGCGCTCTTTTCGATCAATGTATTGAATCGTCTCCTCTGCGACATCAGCAATATGATTCGTAGAAACATAAGTCGAGGTAGTGAAGGTTCTGCTGGGAACGGGATATCAGTGGGCAGTTCACATTACCCTCAGACTAGGCGTCGATCTGCTGATTTGATTGGTAAGTTCATCATAGAAATTGACCACAATTAGGATTGTTTCTCTACGTTTCATTCTGCTTCTCCAGGCAAGAATGCGTTTTTCGGTTTGGAACTCCTCAGCTAAGGTAATAGGAGGGCTAGAACATTACACTTTGCCACCGAAAACGGAAACGAGAGGGCACGTGGCGCAGTACACCAGCCTAATGCGTTCTTTGGTAAAATTGTTAGAAGTCGGCTAACTTTGGCGCGATGCGGTAATTTTCACGTTTATGACATTGCGGACAGAAAGCACCAGTCGTTGGTGCGAGTTGAGGGTTTGGATATCCGGAGGCAGAAACTCGCTTAAATTGTAAGTCTGCATAATCATAATACATTCGTTTGCATTACATTATATGCTGTATTTTTCATTGATCTAGTTTGATTAGGCATGCCTTCTCGTTATTAAGTGCAGCCTTTTGTACCTGCGGCAGGTACTGCCAAATTGGGCAGAAGTCACACTCTGGTGAATTACGGCTTACTGAACCTTCGGTAGAGCCAATTTTCACCTACCCATTTATTGTGTGTTCCACTTATTTGCACGGATCTTGGGTGAGCGTTTGTGACACTACTGGTGCCCACTAATGATTAGCAAGTCTCTCTTTGTGTCTATTGACCTCTAATCATGCATCTGGCTGAATTTTCCCACTTTCGCACTTGACCGTGCCTCTTGTTTAGCTTTCCGCTGAAGTGCATATACATACAGGATTTATAATTAATACGATTGAGAGTTGTCAGAGTGCTTACTCAAATGCTCTGGTGCTGCTGTTAATCGCTGAAGCCTACCAGATGTTGATAAGTGTGATGCATTAGTCGACATTACAACTCTTGCTGCTATCCGCAGTGGACTGGAATTCCTACCTCCAAATAAACGTTTTTCTTTCTAAGTCATACCAGCGGTTGATGCACTATGAATTGGCACATCAATTGAGCATGCTCCAGCAAATAAGCTCGTGAACTGAAAGCTTGCCGCTGTGTTACCCCTTCTTGATGCCTCCCAAATTCGGAGAAAGACTTATTCTTCCAGAATCATGTGCTATTTTGAACTCCATCCAATTTTACCAACTTGTAAGACAATTTTGTTGATTCATTTGGCAGTTTCTATTGCGCTCGCAAAAGCTACAACAGTTGGGATACAAAGGGCACTGCATTGTTTGAGTCTAGCTTTGCTTGGTGTTTTTATCAGAACCATCCAACTGTGCGCATTTATTGTCTTCTTAAGGGACTTCTTGGAATGAGTTTTTCTGAAATGCTTATTAACTGAGGCGTTTGGTGAGGATGCAGTATCATGGCGACTGCCTTGCACTAATCATCTCTTCGTGTGTATCCCACTGTCGCAGTAATGTGGTAGCCTCTGCCTGATCCTCCTTCTTCTCTTGGTCGTAATAGTGACTGGTCTTGACTGCATTGTTCGTTTGCCGGGAGGCTGAAAATTGATTCACGGGACATAGGGGCCCAGTCGAGATGTGGGTTGATCCCGCCTGACGCGACTTCACATAGCCTAGACTGCTCTGAGGCACCATCGCAATATAAACATCAAACTTTTGGTCAATCTCCTTTTGATATGCATTTATCTGAAAAGGGTTAGCCGTTGGTGAACATAGTCAACTATCTGCGTAGATTTGCACTAAATGAGCGGCTGGGGGTATTTGTGAAGCAGACATTTGCCCATGTGTAAGGCCTTGTGCCCACTGTCCTCATGCCCGTGGACTATCGAGTGCGCCTGCTCGATCATGTGGAGCACGATTTTCACCTCGCACCCGACCAGTGGTGCGACTGCCTCGCTGGCGTCTCTAGGAACTTTCGCCGTTACCGGCCTTGTTTAGTGACCCCGCCACAACTTGGGACATCAATTCTCATGATTTCGATGTCATTATGAAATGGGCTTATCGTAACTAATCATGGAATTATTTTGTTTGTATCTTCCGTTTTCTTGGTTTGCCTGGTTAATGTTATGCAGCTGAAGGATATGTCCACAATTCAAGTTAACTTTGATGGGTCTGGTAGTTGGAGCAGTGACTTAGCTGCGTACAGGTTGCAGCTTTGAGAAGGACGTGCGGAAGACAGTAGACTTGAATTGCCTATCCATCATCGCTATATGTAAAAGTAAAAAGTCGCTCATTATCACTTTGTTCCTTTGTCGAATGGATTTTTTTAGAGTGAGGCATTTGCACACGCATTTCGTTGTTGCGGTTTTTGATGTGTTTACTTTTGCATCAATTGACAGAACCCGCGAAAGCCAATCAACTCGCAACCCTCTATGGAGACAACAATGAACTACCCCAAAACAAACCTGTCTCTAGTGAGGACTAGGGTGCGCAGTGGTTCCATGATGGCCAGTGAGTGGATTTCCTCCCCTTCCAATGAATGGGACTTCATAATTACAGACGCGTAGCAGCAGGGGTGTATGCAGCCTCTCATTTAAAGTCGGGTCCCTATCAGCAGCATTCATTTTGCGATTCGACCAGTCACTGCAGGGCATGGATCTGAGAGCTTGGGGGCTGTATCGCTGCTACTTAAGATGCCATCGCGTTTGTGATTTGATGGCCTATTCGCGCGTGCAGCGCTGATTTGTGCTAAAAAAATAGAGAGCGCATCTATTTTTGTCCGCTAGTCGTGAGGATTGATGCCATTGCCATTGATCAACCCCCGGCATCAGACATCACAGCATGATAGTGGTGTAGGGAAAGCGCCATAAAACAATAGCCCCGGTCACTGATTTCCATCCATTTTGGCGAGTGGGCCAAAGGTGGGTACTGGAACAGTGAGCATTTGATCACCAGTGCCGTGGCCTCGCTTCTTTCTACAAGGATTGGATTAATCCCCTACCTCTAGTGGCTTATCAAACTGCTGACTGGAAGACGTAATCATTTTAAGGGTGATCAATCTAAGAATAGAACTAAAACAAAAGTAGAGAAAGAAAGGATAAATAAATCATTCAATTAGTAATCTAAACAAAAAAATCAAAGAATCAGTCGTTTAGTCAAATAATCAAATCATTGTTTAATGGATTAGTTTGGAATCTGGGAGATCGATCTGCGAGATTTAAATGAAGGGCAGCGGTGGCAACAGCATCACCACCAACGCCAGCGTCGATGTCGGGAAGACCACGATTGGTGCCAGCGTGAAAAACTGCATCACTCCTCAGACCTTGCCCTTTCATTGCAATCGGGCATCGCCCATCTTCCTTAGCCTCCAACTTCCCTCTTGTGTCCGTCTCCTCTCCTCACCCCGCCTCCACCTGCACTTCAAATCCACACTCCGTGGTGCGACTGATGGCAATATCATCACCTCGCGTCAATATCATGAAACATACTGGTAAGTGTCTCACTCTTTCGCATTACAGTCTTCAGTCTTCATTCAACCTCTTTTATCTATATCCAGTCATTCGAATGTCTACTCTCACTCAGGCCTCATCCGCGACAGTGGGACGGAGGACAACCTCGGGGATCACCAGAGACACGAGCAGGGTGATGAGGACGAGGTTGAGTTGGTGAGGAATGAGAAATCAGAATGTGACCTATCCGACTATATGGCTATGATGATATGGCTATGATGGCTATGATATGGATGAGCAGATGGAGTGGTGGCAATTGCTACCCTCTTAGATGGCATCCAATTCGCCTACGTCGTCATCGTTCACCGCGCTGGCCAACTATTGACTACGCATAAGAGTGGTGGGGTAATCTCCGAAGGCACAGCTGATGCGATGCGATCCTCCTCACCCGATCTTATTGGGTGCATATTAGGTAAACACATGAAAATGGAAGGATAGTCCTTGATGGCACAGCTAATGCATGTCTCTTGCCTTTTACGACTTGACTTGTCTTTCTTTAGAATTGGTACTCCTCTCCTTTCTGTTTTACACAATCGCATTTGGATGCTGCTGGACTAGATAATAGTATTTTGGGCTATTCTACATGCGAAGGCCACATAAAATATCAATGTATGTCTTGAAGGCATGGTGCATGCGTCGCGCCCCCTTATCTGGCTGAATTTTGCTTTGACCACAGCCAATGCTCTACACCTTTCCAGTTTTATGGTTTCATATTAATGATTTTAATTTGTTTCATGTATGGAAACCGCATGAAAATGGCAGGATGCTCTTTGATGACTGCCTGTAGCGCTGCGCTCTTATTTACCCATCTTGAATTTGCTTCAATCACAATCAGCTATCTAGGCCTTCGTGTCTCGCGTAGTTACGTTTGGATGCTCTCAATATGGTATTAATGATTCTAATTCTCATGCTGCGACTGGCCATCCTTGTCCGAATAGATAGTTAAAAGTGATGACTATATGCGTGATTGTTCACGCTAGTTGACGTTATGTGTGCATATTTTGCCTCAATTTGGCTCCTGCCGGCCTAGTGTTTCCCACTCTGATGATGCAAGTTTGGCATTTTGGTACTTTTCCCTTCCCCAATTGGGGTTCTCACTTCAATTTATAGGAGGAATAGGGTTAGATGAGTTGGCGATGAGTAGGCTCGGAATAATAAGCCATTCAATAAAGGGCTGAACCATAGGCTTACTTCCCCCGATATGAAACTGTTGATCTGGCAGTCCAGAAGGACAAGTTAAAAGGAACTATTACGATGTACCATCTCACTCATATACACCCGAGCGCATACGTTCACACACATGGTCCTGCCTGTATCATTGCGATCCCATTTAATATGTGGCTCTCTAAAAGGACAGAAATAGGGAATGGACCTTAACACAAACACACACACACACAAACTTCTGACAGCAAACAAAGCTCAGATAGATTCGAGGGGATAGGGCACGTTTCTACTCCGCTATTGCAGAACGCCAGATTGCGGCAACTTCTACAGGGGAAAAATGTGTTGGTAGTGAGATGGGCAGGTAGACGTTCGGCCAGCCCGCAAATCACGAAGCGGTAAGTAGGAGCAACGCGCTCATCTTTGCTATTGATGGGGTGGGTGTAGGAGTAGGAGACGGAACCAAGGCGAGTTGATGTAGAGCATGCTGAAGCGACAGTAAAACGATGAAGATGGATAGCATTTGGCGGTTCAGGCTAAGCTTTGATGAAACAAGTATTGGTCCTCAGCTTAGTCTATGCTACTCTGTTCTAGGTTATGTTTCTTGGTATTGCTATAATACTCATAAACAAAGGTGAGACTAGTAAAGAGATGAAGGGAACGTACCAAGAGAGCGCTGGCAGAAGATGGGGTGGGAGGAGGTGAAGGTTAGAGGAGGATAAGAGAGCCATAGAAACTAGACGTTCTTAGGGCAGCACTGTGAAAAGATAAGGGTGAGGAAATAAAATGCAGGCAAATATCCACTTTTCTTCTCGGGATAAATTGAATGCATGGAGGGCACATGGTAGGACATAACGCAAGGCGCATTGCCTGAGAGCATATCGAGCGTGGTGGAGAATGATGGAGACACTCACCAAAGATGAGGTGGAGTGGAGCATGGGAGAGGAGGTGCTGACAAGTGAGCTCCCACCCATCCGTTTTGAGGAAGTCATCAGGCCCATTTCTTGCGTGTGGTATGAGATCCCTGACATCTGAAAAGAAAAGAAAAAGGCCTCATTTTACACTGAATGGATTTTCGCTGGGCCGATTAGGCGGAACAAATAAGAGTGTTGGGGTTGACTTTAATGGTGGCATTTGAAAGCGCCACCGAAGATGAGGCTGCTTACCCGCATCTACCCTAGTTTACCCAACTCTATCCTAATCTAGCCTAAAAGGATGATTCGGTCTGCTGTATTCCAGAGGATCCTGGTCTGATTTAGTCAGGCGCCACAGTGCTTCCACAGTGCGAATATGAATATGGGGCAAGTTATTGCGCTCCAGTAGGTCTGCTGCCGCTGTTTGCTCAGTGGTTGCAAACGAATGCATGAGCCATTAAAATCAAGAGCAGTAAGGTGAACACAGTACATAATACGAATTTAATTATAAGAGTCGGCGACACACCTCCAAATATTTCCATGGTGTGCATTTGCAAGCCTACGGCTGTTCAGCTGAAAGAGGCAAAGGAATGCCATACCATGAAGGTGGGAGGAGAGAGGGCAAGGAATGGGAAAAGAGGATCGGAAGTGGACGACGCAGGGTGATCCTGCACAGTGCAATGGTGTAGAAATCCTTACTGTTCTCCTTTCCCTATATTTTTATGAATCGGTACACTTATCTGCTCATCTAGCCAATCGATTGAGTTAAATGTGAAGAAATCAACTCGGTGGCAAACAAATGGGTTTATTTTCAATGGCATACTCATAGCCTTTCCTTCCTTTGTGATTCGCATTGGGTGATGATATCGAAACGATGCACGCAAATGAGTCCTTAAAATTTCTACGATATCTATCTGTTATGGTCCTTTGACGCCTCAAGAATGGTAGAGTAGGAGGTGGCAAATTGGGGGGGTAAAAGAAGATTAAAAGCAGGAGGAAATGAATCGCGATGAAGCTACTTACAAAGAACTGAATGACAGGAACGATACTGTAAAGCGAGTTGAATCAAAGACGACGAAGCAACGCTCAGCAGAGCGTGTCAGGGGGTTGACTGTGCGATTGATCCCTTGAAACTGGCACGGGTGAATTGATTAGTCGTGCGTGTCACATGGTGGAATCCAAAGTTGAATGGTGTGGGCTTCGGACATTACTCCTTGTTGGTTTCGCTAGAAGGTGCGACTCCATCAGATTCGCCTATTCTTGATATCTTTTACTAATTCTGCCTTTTGGGCTGGTAGCCATTTTGGCAACTAGGTACTTCTCCGTTGCAATACAAGGTGCCAGTCTCAATCCGAATGAAGGAAAAGAGTGGGAGGCGGAGAAATTAGGCCAAGGAAAGCGAATGGATGGGTGATGTGAAGGCCAAGTTGTAACAAATTGAATAAGCCAAATCAAAGCATCAATTCACCATTCATGCCGCTCCTTTGCCCGTGACCAAGCTGGACCCACAAAAAGAAGAGCGACGAATAAATGAGTTTTGTTCTCCTTAATGAATCCTATTACACACCCAGTAAAAATTTTGACTAATATCTCTAGCCAACATGCATTATCGCGTGCTTCGGCAGCAATGGTGTCTGTCAGGTTAAATTTTTGCTTTACTTACCTACATGATTAAATAGACTTGTAATGCTCTTGCCGACAAGCCCAGTCCAAGCGCTGTTGTCCATCTTGGAAATGTGTATGCCTATGCGTAGGTTCAAATACATGGATGGATCAGTGATTTTTATATCCAAAAGAATCGACTATGCACATGCATGCATCACTAATATGGAAACAACCTTAAAGGGATATCCCCACACATGATTACATCAACAACGATGATAATTGCATGAAAGCAAACATTACCATACAATTATTTGATTTCGCTAACGCATGCATAATTTCGTGTAAGCATGCGCACTTCATTCTAAATAAGCAATGTACGTTCGCACATGCATTTATTTCAATAATAAAGATTGTGTACACATGTGTTCGCATGCATATATGCATTCATCACTGTAAATACTATCCTGACAGCACTGTGCTTTCAAACAGTAAAAAATGCATGTCTTCTGTTTTCTTCATTTTAGTCCATTTTTATATATATTTGGCCCTAAGTGCAATCCTGATTTATTGGTTCCAATTTCGGTAAGGAACATATTACCGCTGGGCAATATCTAGGCCTTTTCCAGAGCTTCACTTCACCTGGTGCAGGCATTTAAATGATTTTTGGGTTACTCTTCTCCCTCTATTGCGTGTTGTCCCATGTCCTTAAGTTTACATTGAGTGGTTGTTATGGGCACCCACAATTAAACCAAAAGCCTTAGAATGTACTTTCCCCTATCCATTAACCTTTCGAGTTGTGCTACTCACTCCCACTTCGCTGACGCCCAGAATCCATTAGTAGGGCGAGAATAACCTTTAAAGTTCTCGGGCACATGCAATCTTTCCTAGAGCAACAAGTTCATTTAGATCGACGCGTGGAGCATGGAAGACACTGAGCCTGAGGAATGTGTACATGTACGACCAAAACCAGGCGTTACGATGAATGTGAGTCGGCGGTTACCTTCACTGGCTAACCAGGCGTGTCAGAATCTTCAAAAGGCGTCCCGTAGAAGATTGGTCAAAGCACTAAGCAACAGAGATGTGGCCAGAGTTACATGCACCATTCTTCTCGTGGCTATTGCTGTTGACATCATCTGCACCCTTTGCGCGAGAAAGCGCAAACGCGTAAGTTTTAGAGATGTTGCTATTCCATTTATAAATATTTATACCAACGTGACTAAACTATTCTATTCAAATTAACTACTCGTTGGTTACCTTAGTGAAGCTGTAGCTCTAAATACAGTTTTGTTTGCTTTTGTGGTTGATATCATCCTAGAGTGATTCCGATGTCTGATTGGTTTTGTTATGGCCTCCCACCCTGGAGATTGTCTGCCACTATTTTTGTCATCTAATCTTTAGTACGTTGGTCTTTGGCCACCAAAAACATGGAAACTGTTTCTTGTCGTAGCACTTAGGGTTGCTAGACCTAGTCGTTGCATGCCCTTTAAATACTTATCCAAGCAAAATATTAATTTCTGCTGTGCAGCATTCGCGTTTGTTTTAGACCAAACGGTGAGATTTTTTGTGGCTAGCCTTTTTATTTACATTGCAAGCCGACTAAAGTGTAGTAAGCGTGATTTTTGGTATTTGTGTCGAATTAGTTTTCATAGAAGGAAACAAGTGAATAAAACACTTCTACCTTCGGAGTTATGAGAAATCCCTCTTATGAAAAATTAGGTTTTAGTGTCCTATTGTGCAAACACTTATTGCAGTCAGGTGCATAAACTATCCCTTTTGCTTCAAACATAGAGCTGGGTGTTCTATAATTAAAAGGGGCTTGTCGATAACCCAATTTTCCAGCGCCACTTCGCAGTCTCGTCTGCATCTACTAGGTGTGCTCGTAAGACGGTTCGACAATTTCGCTATTCTTTTAGACGAAGATGCAAGGGGACATTTGCAGCAGTTCCGATAGGCCACACAATCTCGGTATTGTCATTGCCTCCTTTATGGTGCAAATCACATGGCCGACGACAATTCTGGAGGCTGTGAGAAGCACAGAACTGGTAGGACAACATCATTATTTAGCGACCCTTCATTTAACCTAGGCTACATTTGATTCAATAGCCAGGAATACGACTTTTCTAATGATAGCTAACCAGAACACTTGATTTTGCCAACGGTTCGTGCTCTAGAAAACATTACTTTGATACTTATCTGCGATAATACTCCAACTTAAAGGTCAATAACTTAACACGCTGGTGTTTTATATCTGGTCTAGGGATCGGTCGTTATAAAACTATCGCCTTGGTATTGGACACCAGAAATGCCATGATTTCGGTGCCACGAATTCATAAAATAGTAAACACTTATGCGGCTCAAAATTACTAATCATGTTGCAATTTTAACATTGTCTTTAGAATTCGCAAAATCATTGCAGCATTTTCTAATACTCCCGTATGATAGCGCAGCATGCAATATTTGCATTAAAGCCTAGCTATTGCATCCAAGGCGGAAGGGCTGCAAGGAGAAATTATGATTTTGAGGTGATCCCCTTAGTCGGTTGGGCCAGCTCGCTTTGCCGCGTAGCCATCAGCACATCACATTTAAACTAAATGCTACTCTCTCATCGTGTCTTGTTTTTCACAGGGTTGAGGTGTCAAAAATATCAGTCGCTTTAAACAATAGACATCCGGTACTCGCTTTGACATTCGAAGACAGGGCTTAATCGACCAGTATATGGCGCACGGTTCGGTACAGTCTGTTGGCATACACAGGCACCACATGCATGTTATAATGATGGCCAACGCATTAATGCTATAAAACAGCTCAAAAGTGCAGCCTCACTTGTGGATATAGTACGGCATTGCCGGTAGCAAATACACGCCAGCAAGCTGTGCGCTGGTTCACACCATCTTCGTGTTGCTGCTCTTGGAATTTCGTACCAAGGCGCCTGGAGCCCACGCCATTGCTCAATTCGTTGGCCATCGCTTCGGCTTATTTGCCCACATTCTCACCATCACCGTTGGCATCCTTACCAGCTTGTACACCCTCACCGTCAACATCACTGGTAAGCAACACTTATCTTACTACATGAGTTTCGTCAGCGGTGTCACACAGAATGGGGTGCATTAGTTCTGTCCTCTTCCCTTTGGCAGAAGGTTCAATGGTTTTGAAGGCCGTAACCAAGAATGTAAGCGAGACCGTCATCGCATCGATAGTCTTCATTCTAGTTGGTGCCCTGTTGGTGGTGACGCGGCGCAGAAGCTACAGTCCCATCATCTACATCATTGCTATCACCGTCCTCCTCATTTGTGCCATTCTCACATTCAGTGTACTGCATGTGCCAACATCCTTAGCACTTGGTATGCTCCTTTCATGACCGCTGTTGCAATGTCCTCTCCAAAGCAAATAAGGCTTGGCTGTTATTGAATTTTTCATGCAAAATGCGTATTCGCATGTGATATCGGTTTGGAAGGTTAATGATGTTCTGAGCATGATGGTTAAGTAGATTCACGGTGAAAAGGTGCAGATCGTGCAGGCTTTTATGCCTGAAACGAAAGCAAATTAGAATGGAAATGCAAAAAAGCTTTACCTTGTCATCAAAAACTTGTGACAGCTAATCGTGAGACGGTGATTTTACTGACGTGGCTGAGATATTGCGAAACAATGATACCGGATGCTGAGATGAAGACAGAGACGGAAACGCAACAAGACCGCACCTTCATGGATGGACTAAAATGGCCAACTAATTTTTAAGGCAACTGAATTAAATAACCTACAGAAGATAAAGCGCAGTAATGCAGACTCACTAAAAAATAGGTAGGCGGGATAGCTAGGACTATTAACAAGTTCGCCAACTTGCTCAAATCCAACGTGCAAAAACTAAGCATAGAGATCATCGAGATTTCAGCGCAAAAGTGCTGTCAAGTTTATGCTCACTTGTAGTAAATGAGTTGCATTACATCTGTTCTGTTGACAGATAATCATCCGACCTTAATCATTTTGCCATTCTTGAACAAGTATGCTATTGAAGGTAAACAAATTGTCTAATTACTTAATTATATGGCTTGACACCTTTCGTGTTCACAACCTGAATACAAACGTTTTTCCCCACGTATAGCGCACTCATGAGTAGGCAGGTTATTACCTGCAAGCGAAAGCAATACAGTTCACATCAGTCGAATTTTAAAAGCAAGGCCGTTGAAGGCAAGGAATAATATGGGCAAAGTTAAAAACAAGGCTGCATTTTGGAATAGAATGCAACAACTTAAGTAGGGCAAGTAAGCTTGTATAACATTACCATAATCAGTAATCCTGATGCATCATGGAGTCGTGAGTGACTGTAGTGTTACCTGAGTTCGGCTGATGGTGTTGATTTTTGGGCATAATTTTGAGCTGCATTGTAGGCAACATGGACAGCTTCTACAAGTTATTAAGGTGCTACAATAAATCAGACTATGGGATTGGGGATTCCATGACCAGTGGATCCGATGACAGAATCCTCAGCGATAGTCTCATTAGCTTTGCTCGTAAGTTGGCGCATTTGCATCACTCCCTGGTCCCTTTCATGTTCATGCTTATTATCATTCTCAAGATCACATGGCGCGGGTCCTGCTCGATGAAGCGCTATGGGAGACTTCAGTCAGCTTGCTGCCAAACCATGGAGTGCTTAATCTACTTCTGGCCATCATCATGGCCTTTTGCATTCCATTTGCACTCATCGTGGTCTGCGGTTTGGGTTTTCGAGCACTGGAGTCAGCCTTCTTCAACGCAGCTCTTCTTGACAAGAGGCAAAAGGCACACGGCAAGTCTTTCATTCCTTAGTCGTGCTATCGCGACTTGATATTTTTAGAACAGATTACAGGCCGACTTAAATTTTGTGATTAGATGATTTATCAGTTTATTATACCTCTATAAAAGTAGCGCTTTTAAATTTAGTAAAATTTAATAAACGCCTTAAAAAGTTGGATGTAACGAGTTTTCACTCTGGAGAACAAAATGATTTGCATTATTGGACCATCGTATCATTGTACTGACTCGCTGACTGGATCCTATCACAGCCTCATCAACAGCATGCTGTTGTAGGTCTTGTGATTTTCGCAACCCCGATACACCTGCTGGGCAAGAGCGGCGTTTGGGTCATTTTCGTCGTGCTTCTCCTGCTCCTCGTGACCTCTTGCACGTTCAGCATTGTCGGCGCTTCATCAGTCCTGTATCACGATGTCTTTGCAGAGTACATTCGAGTGAGCTCTATCCAAATCAATTTCTTGGCAATCTGAGCTTTACTTGCTAATTCTGATACCTGCGCCGAAATTTGGCATTAAGTGCATCAGGCACTGCACGACAGATTGACCAAAAACAAGTTCTTAGGTCTGCATAAATCATTGCAGAATTGTTGAGCACCAACGAGAAAACATGATGACTCTACGACACTCAAATGCTGTGCGTAATTCATTGCATTCTGCGGTTTGTCTATTCTCTCTTCAGCCCTTCAAAAAGCAGGTAGACAAAGCAACTTGTCCGCTCTGTGGCAGGCGACGCGATCATCTCGCGAGCCGACGGAATATCTGTCGCTGTCGTAGCATGCTCGAATGTTCGGCATGTCAAATTGATACCTGGTACGACTGCAAGTAATGGCTGATAATAATGTCAAAGTAACTTTGTTGATGTGATAGCCATAAAATACCAAACAATGGATTAGTTAAACATAGCCAATGACTGGCTATTTGAACGAATTCTGTCGTTGAGCATTCTTTCATTTAAATGCGCCCATGCTCAATGCATAATCAGGATGGCTAAGTGTGAAGGAAAGGTAACGATCGCCATCTGTCTGAGGGAATGCGAAATTCAAGACAAAACTAGGGCTAAGTGATTAGTGTTTGAATCAAATAACAAACTACAAAATGTTTCCATTTTCATGGAAAAATGCAGCTCACATAGTATGACAAACCAAAATAATGTCAACTTGAAGATTGCTAGGTGTACCAGTCCCATTATCATGTTACAAGAAATACTGGCCACAATTTGCAGTCTACTGAGCTAACATTATAAATCGAACAAGAGTTCGACAATGTGGCTGTGCATTTCCTTCGCATCATGAATTTGATAACGTTTGCATAGAGTTGGCTAGACATGGGCTTTTCTTGCTGACAACACACACTGACACTCAAAATTGGCATTGGTGACAAAAACTTTGGCACGATAGTAAGGCGACTCTTCTCTCGTTTCTTTGTTTTGACTGGATCAAGGAGGAGTGCAGCACCAGACCTGCCATAACATTGGTGTATGGCTGTCGGACACACGGTGCATATCGTGCCTACACGAACGAGATGTCGTGAAGCGAGCTACCGATTGCCTTTACTGTGACGGCATGCATGATACCAGCATTCATTGTCTTCTCTGAAATAGCGGTATGCACATAACCCTATTCTTTTAGGGTCATGTAGTTCTGGTACCAGATTGGCTGATGTCCCACCAACGTAGCACAATGTGACTGCGATGCACTATTTCCATCCACTCGATAACTTAACAGGTTATAATAGCAAAGTTGAATGACTGATTCCATTTGGTGAAACGAGACTTTGCATAGAAGGGCGAACAGATAAGCAGACACGGCCAAGTAGGTCTTAGACGAGAATAATCGGTGATGTGGTGATTGCCTAAGTGTAGTCAACGAGTCATTTATGAGCGCATTTAAAGGAATATCAACTTCGAAGTATTTAACTGGGAGTAATGTTAAGTGCGATGTTAACTTCGCATGTCCCCTCTTAAATCGCACTCAATTTAGGATTTCAGGTCCGCACATGTTTTTTCTGTTTATAGTACAAACAAACATCCTCATTTAATCTATCAAACAAGATGACTTTTAAAATGCCTGAACCAATTTGGATGCTAGAAAACGGTGGCTCAACTGATCTAATATGCCTTTTAACCTATCAACTATGCACTCTCCAGTTTAGCTAGCTGCAATGCCCCGTTGTAGTTTACGCTGACTCGCCAAATGAATTCACTGCCTCTGCGCATTGCGGGCGCTGATGAGCTGTGATTTATCGTTCGTTCCGTTATTCTTGCACTATTAGCCGAATTCTTCTTGCGTTAAACTCATCCATCTTGCGATGTCGAAAGCGAACATTAGGGTAACGCTGGTTTGGTATTTACCAGGTTCGCATGTGTCAAGAAAATAGATAGAACTGGCACTGGCAATAAGGCAACGTAGCGCTTATTTAAGATTATGTTTTTCCATATTTCTTCAATCTCGATCTATGCAGCATACATAATTTGGGCTGCCTGTTGGCTGAATGACTGACTGACTAATCTTCATACTGGCCGAGTTAGTGTTTGGTTTAGAGAACAAAAGCATTTGGAGCTAGTCATCTAAAATTTAAGCAGTTTAGTTTGATATATCTGCAGCACAAAAGCCCAATTCCTTCTCTTGCAGATTTCGCATCATAACACAACGCCTCACAGCTTGCTTTTGAACTATTTGCTGTAAATTCCACGCAAAGAGATGGTTGACACATCAGATTCCATGAAAGTGGTATTTGACAATGTTTTTATGCATAAGCTCTCATCACGTTAAGATGCGTACCATAGTAATCAGAAGTCCGCCACTCAGCCGTAACACAGGCATACGTGTGCATCTGACGGCGCATGCGAGCCAATAGTTGGTGTGAGGTGAGCCCATCTAGCTGCAGAATGATCTCTCCTCCTTAGGGTATTTTTATTGACCTTCATTTCCAAGTAATTATTCTAGCGCTTGATTTTGGTCAAAAATTGAACGACAATGCCAGCATCAAAGCGATTTGGAGTGTTCAATAACCAGCCTCAGTTGCGCCACTGGGCCCTAAAGGAAGCACTACTTCCTCAATCCTATTCTATGCCTTAATTACTGGTGGTAGCTCTCCAGGTAGTGGCATTCCTAGTTTCTTGTCATTACCATCGTACAATTATTCTTGCAATTGCAATCAAAAGCGGAAAAGATCAAATTGAGTAGACGAACGTCGAACAGAATGGGTTGCAGAAAGAATCATGCTTAAAGAGCGGAGGAAAATTAATCTGACAGGTTGGAAGCGCAAGCGAGTGCGAAAGGTAAGAGAACAGCATGATGGCAGAGGTCAGGTGTTTCCCTTGTCTTAAACTAAAAAATTCCCATCGAAGTAAGGTTGTTTTATAATTTTTTTTGCCGTTGCTTTTAGTTAGTTTGGGGAATTACGCTGGCACATTTAACTACGGTTTGCCTTTTAGTTGGCGAATTTCCTTTTCTCTGGTCTCTGCACACCCTTTGTTGGATGCCTTTGCCTTAGCATTCTTTGGAAGCGTCTTTCGAAGGCTGCGCTTCTACTTGGCTACTTCATTAGTGCAGGGGCATCACTTACCACCTGGTTCGTGCTTGATAAAGCGTCATCATTGGGTATGTTTCTGGCTCTTCATGCTTTACTGTGAGCTGAAATAGAGGTGTCACTTCTTTATTATTGAATATGACCACCTTCAGCCAATCAGCAGTTTGTCGAGGAGGCTGTGCTAATATTACATGAGGATTAATGGCAATGCCTCTCCAAGCGAGCAAGTGTCTATGGCATTAATTACAGTAAAAGGCTCATCCAAATCTATTTTGCGTGCATTCAGAATTGACCACTGCATGTACAACACGTTGGATATGATGCAATACCAGCGCAGACACTTGGAACAGACTGATGATTACATTATATATGAAGAATTTCTTGCTTTTATCACCTCTTACTTATCTTTTCAATGACCAGATTCTAAGCAGACCCAGCTTACGGGGTTAGGGATAGCATTTTTGGGTGGCTTTCTGCTACCTGTACTGATCACTGTCCTCCTCACCAAACCTCTTCCACCCAAATTGGCGTCAAGCGTGTGATGCTGCGTGCAAGAGATTGATAATCCTCTCATGCCATGGCCTGAGATCTTCACTCGGTAGGCAAACCAGCCATCCACCTGACCTTTGCAAGAGTACAAAATTTGCCTTATCTCCTAAAGCCTTTGCATAGTTCAGAACTGTTTCAGTCGAGATTATTTACCAAATGATAATGACATGTCTTTCTATTTAATCATTCAATGCTTGTATCGGACTCCCAACATTGGGTTGATGGCCAGACAAACGGATCTGCGGTTTTCCCCACGCCTAAGTGAGAATAAACCACCCCTGTCGGAGGCGCGCAGAGCCCTGGCACCACTGCGTCGCCTAACCTGGTGCATCGTGATTTTCAACCTCGTTGTATTTCTCGGTGTCTGGCAAATACTTGGACACGCCGTAAAAACACTTAGCTTCGACCGCTTCTTCTTCCTTGTATGCACATTTTACAACCCTAGAATTTCTTCATTCACCAGCGAACAGTGATTACTTCGGTGTCAACTAATTGCAATAAGTTACAACAATTGACGTTTCTAATTTCTGATTAGAACTTGTGATCTAGTTGCCTTAACTGTTCGGCCTATACACATTTCACAAAGCACGTACCTTAAGCAAAGCTGAGTTTAACAACCTTTTGACAACATTACCAGCAAGGCACATGAGAGATGTGTGTAAGGAGAACTATATGGTCGTTTTCTAACTTCAATACTCTAATTACTTTGCTTTTAAAGGCGACTGCATTTACACTGAATCAATTGAAGTGTGGACATACCTATCTACCATCACCTGTGCCGTTTCTTCTCTGTTCCTGCCAACCTACAATCAATGGATCTACTTTTGGCGCCGACTTTACAGGCTCAGGATGTTGATGAGGTAGTGATAGGAGCTTCATTTCATTATACTTACTTTGAAAAGTAGGTTGGGTGATTTCAGTCTTTACGCACTAATTTAAGCACGCAGCTGTTAGCATGGAGGTCCTTGCGCCCTGCTTTCCTTGCAACAAGCACGCCAGTGTTTCCAGAATTTCGCTTGCTGTCACATTGATACTGTAAGAACTGATGTCTTCTATTCAAAATTTAACAGCAATGTTCTATCCTGTTTTAGACGCTGGCTGCTCAGACTTCCCCGCAGAAAGACACATCAAATGCTGACATCAGCACAAAGCAAGTATCAAGATTTTCACTGCTTTCAGAGTGCTCATTGCAAGGAAGACATTTAAATAAATCACAAGACATGTTCAACTAAAGTGCTAATAAATCTCATTTGTAAAACAACGGCCAGGAATGGCAGCAGCTGTTTTCCGTGTGAGTACAGCTCATTGTGCTGACTTTGGGCACCAAATCGACTGCGCGCAGCAATTGGCGATTGCTGAGGATTGGCATCAGTGTGGACTTGCTATAGATTCCCGTGATGCCACTGGAATCCTTTAAGCGATAAAGTGCTTCTGGCGGGCCTCGTTTTATATCACCGCAACGCGCTGACCCCAAAATGCCTGTGATGTCTCTAACCTCTTACACGGTTATGCGTCCACCATTATTAGGGCAACATGTTCTATCACTCGAAAATCACAACTTTTGTTAGCAGTGGAATGCTTACACACAAGTCTGTGTAAAACCTCTGTTAATAATACCCATTTGCTGCCAATCTGTCATTTGAGGCTTTAGATGTTCAGCATTTTATACGTGAGAGCTAGCTCCAATTCAGCTCTACGATGATTTCCTTGTCTTATTTATGATTCGCTTAGCATTTCTAGTTCCGTGCAGTGTCTCTGGTATCACAAATATTATGGAGTAGTTGATCAAGCATCTTGCCTAACCACGTCAGAATGTATTAAGCTGGGAAAAGTATCATACTCATTCCAGAAACTTGTAACCAAGTGAATGACTGTGATTGGGAAAGGGCTGCATCCCGGCCTTATCGACTGTGTGCCCAGCTAATACGTCACGACGTGCCAATTGTTAGTAGCGAGGAATGCGGCCTCAGAGCATGATGTGATGATGTCAATCCCTATGTTACGGTCTGGTTCAGGATGAACAGTTGGGTGGGAAGTAGCCAGTATATCTGAGCGTATTGAAGCTGAAGACACTGTCGGTCCCCGAAGAGATGACATTCCATTGCCATGTCCCCATCTGACCACGCTGCTTGACCCAGTATACAAAAAATTCTCCCTCACTCCGTTTCGGGGTAAATTAATGGGTTTGCAGTTTATCCAAAGTAATTATTTTCCATTTGCCTTAGCTCTCTGAATTTCTGGCACGCACGCATTCTGCTGCAGCTAAAATTAAAGTGCGCGTGGAATGCATCGTTACTGTACGAAATGTTACGAATGCTATCTTACGCGCGGGTGACCGAGGGAGTGCTTTCGTTCACATCATCCCTACGCGTGTGTTTTTGCTTATAAAACTTGCTTCATGTTGAGTGAGTATATTCATGCTTTTGTGGTTCATGGTTCACAGGCGTTGTTATCGAACTGTCAAGACAATGTTATAAGCACGCAATCCCTTTTACTTCCCGATTTCTTCATGTTAGCACCAATGCAGCTCATCAACATTGTGTGCTATCTTCAATAGTGCAGCAAAATGCATTACTCTGTACTTTACATTGATTATTTCGCGATCTAGAAGCAAATACCAACAAATGCAAGGTAACCGATCATTGAGCATATTTTTGAGAAGTTATGAGAATGAGTTAAAGCACTAAGCAATGTTTAAAATGCATGGCAGATAATCGATGAGTTAACTTTGTTAACTCCTTTGGAGCACTTCTCCGGCCACATGCCTTACTAGCTAGCCTCACCGTATGCATTATGGTACTCATAATTTAGTCTTTAGCATGCAAGTTGACTACCGTTTTAACTTTATTTATTTAAATTTATTCGCCAAGCATGTGGGCAGATGTTTGCATGTAGACGGCATTGTGTGGTGCTGTATCCCAAAACCACTTTAATTTACTCAATATCATAAGGCTTTTTAATATGTTGGCAAGAAAAGGTGATTGCGGCCAAATGAATCAGGCTGATTTCGTAATTAATCAAATTACGTGTGCTGGTTGTCAAAATGGAGAAAATGCAAGATGCACTCAAGCACAAGACAGAAAATGTCGAATGATTTGCCTGAATTCGACGTCTGGGTAACGCTATTTAGACCAAATAAGGACTGAGGAATTTCTACTGTCGTGGCATGAACATGTAACAACTTTTGGCTCATATAAGTAACCTTATTGAATGAATGTTTAAGAGTCATAATTTGAGTTTACAAGGAATATCAAAAGACTAATTTCATTGATGAACCGTTGAGAGCATCCCTCTTGTGTTTCGGATTGCATGACTTGGCAGACTGTGCAAAACTATGCCTTCGCGCAGTCGAATGCAAAATTAATTGCTTCCTATTAACAGCTAATGCATAGTCTATTTTGGAACAGAAGGATAACAATCTTGGTTTTTATTTGGCAGTTCTTTAATGTGGTAGAGAATGGTACTAGCATAGGATTTATGGTTACTTTTTAAGCTATAAAAATATGCCCATCATGGCGATCTCAGCTGCTAGTATTTATTCGAAAAGCGGTAAGCAATAACTGGCACAGTCAGTCTTCAATCAGGGTATCGTATGGACGATAATCTGCATAGTAGAGTACAATATTTTCACGGAGAATTGATAATGCTACATAGAACTGAAAATGTCATCATGTTGTATGCTACTTGACCAACAATTTTATCATGGTGCTTTATGTGCTTCTCACCGAAAATCCGCGAAAGGTATCCTCTCATTTTTCGGTTTTAGCTTTCACATACCATTGCCTTTACACTTTGTCTCGTTAAATAACATCGATGTGGGAAAACTGAAAGAAAATCTTCTTTGTGACTGCGATTGACTCTTGATGCTGACGCACGGTTATAGGTTATCGTCTTCCTCCTTACTATCTCGATCTAATGCGCCTATGACAGCATTGCCAAATGTACAGTCATGTCACCAGCTCTCTCTTTTGCCGGACGATTCAATTCTTCTGACAGATAGGTCGGAATTCGTTGGCTTTGATCGTATGCTTTACGATAAGTAAATGTCTACTTTATAGACGACGAACATTATTCCCATAGGTAATGTAAAATTGACTAGACCGGAAGTACTGCACTTGATTTGCAGTTTATTTGTCGACATCGACAACCGCATTCGCACGTCCAAGCACCGATCTTGTAAGAGATCAAAACTGAAATGCGGTTACTGCATCACGAAGTGTCTGATGGCGAAGACTGTTAGATGATGGGGAAAAGTGGAAGCCTTACTAGGTAAAGAGTAATAATGGATGCTCAGACCCATTTCTGACGGCCCAGACTCTCAGCTACCTAGTTTCATCCTTCATTGGATACCATTTTACCGCCATCGAAACTAATTCGAATGCTGATTTTCTGCCCATTAATAGCAATAGCAGTGCACACTCGACTTGACCAGTCCATCTTTTTAAGTGTTATTGCGGGTGCAAACGGACGTGGATTTCGCCTAACCTTACCATCGCCTTCCTCATCAACACTAGCATTGATGTCGGGACGACCATAATTAGCACTAACTTAAAAGGTCGCTTCACCCATAGAACCTTATCCTACCACTTCAATCGAGCATCACCCATTTTCCTTAATCTCCTCCTTCATCATTTTTTTCCGTCTCCCCTCATGTACACCTCGAATCCGCATTCCGCAATGCTAATGACGACAATGTCACCACCTCCCGGCGATGTTATTAGACATATCGGTAAGTAACTTCCCCTCCTCAATGCAGCCTTTAATCTCTAGTCAGCTTTTGCTACTCACACCTAATCATTCGTGTGTCTACCCCCACTCAGGCCTCATCCGTGACAGTGGACGGGCGCAAAACCTTAGGGATTAACAGAGACAAGCGCAGGACGATGGCGACGAGGTTGGGCTGATGGGAGACGAGGAATCAAAATGTGATCTATCTGACCATTTGATTATGACGAGTCAGTGGTCGGATATGAATGGACAGGCAAAGTGACGGCACTTACCATTCTCACGGATGGCATCCGGTTCTTTAATGTCGGCATCGCTCACTGCAGTGACAACGTTGCCGGAATGCCAACTGTTTACTACGCAGGGGACGACAAAGGAGGTGGGTGTGGAATTGAAGGCCGAGGAGGAAAGAATGTGGATGCGGCGAGAAGCTTGCAAGAAGGAAAATACAAGACACTCTGCAAATTAAGTTACCTAGATGAGCGACTACCATTTGTGTCATTGCACGTAGAACCAAGCCAGTTAGTCGCTCATCTAGCACTTGGCTTAATACATGAGTCGAGAGCGCGTTTGCTACGCTCCTCTTCTCCCAGCTCATCATCTGCTACTTCTGACTCTCCCACACCTTTCAGTAAGTTTGCACTCTTCATTTCCTTCTTTCGTTTACTATGTTGATGCCTTTCCCACCCAAGGGAACATACTTTCTTCTCCGGCTCTTCTTCCATTGCAGTGGTTCAAACGACTGATGAGGCGTCTCCGCTACCTATATTCCTCGTGCTACTGCTGCCATCGCTGTCTCCAGCTCTGATCTCACTGATTAATCTCTTGATTTCCATTTTAATAAATTTAACAATGATTTGACTGTTTAACTGGCTGATTAGTTGTTCGTTTGACTGGTTAATTAAACCATTTATCCACCTCCTTACTTCTTGGCTTATACTTGACCTGTTTCGTTGTTTGGCTGATTATTCATAAAATCAACATTTCGCCAAAGTGTTGGCAGGTGGTAGACTAATTTGATCGATTTGAAATAAATAGAGGTCACGGCACTGGTGCCAAGTTCCCACCAGCTTAGTACCATTCTTTAGCTCCCCAATCCCCTCCTCAGCTGATAAGAGTTGCCATGCACTACCGCAGTCATGAATGGCGTACTTGTCCCTCCCTTCTTTTCTTTTTATTTTGCGCATGAAAATTCCCACCTAAAACCATATTTTCGTGGTACTTTTCATACGCCACTGATAAATTGTGATGACCGACGCTGGAGGTTTTACGATGACAAGACCAAGGAAAACGCTTGAAATAGGATGCGGGTTATAAAGTGCTTGAGTGGCTTGATTTACCCTCGATTGTAGAAAAAAGGGACCACTTTGGGTCACCACCATTGCACCATCGTCTTTAGGCAGCGCCAGTAGTCCTAAACCTTACTGCAGGCATACACCTCCAATATACCCTCATTCTTCTTCGAGATAGTCAAGAACTTCCAGCATCATGCTCAAGCCTTCAAACCTTCTCGTCCACTTAAACCAGGCGATTTTAAGCAAAGAAAACGCGAACTACGGTAGCAACTTTAATATTTTCACTAGAATCAAATAATGTTTTCTGTCAGTGCGCAAAGATCCTTTTCTTTTCTTTCAGTTTTTGTCGCTGTTCTGTTTTGTCAGAAATGTCCCTGCTTCTAATTTATGGATACCTGAGCTTGGTCATTCATTTATAGCGTCGTCACTGGCCACATTGTTAAGACCGTAATAGCACTAGTTCCCAAAATGTCTAATGTCCCAATTTTTAAGCCTTAAGTTCTTCAACCGGCAGATCCTTTCATTGGCAAAAGCATTCCGCTTTACCAGTCCTTTCATTGTTCACTATTCCAAATAGATCTCTGTAGTGGGTGCTTTTCATGACACCAAAAATAAAAAAGTATAGCCCGATTTAACGAACCGTTGAGGTGCCTTCAGCAGAAGAAACGTGTGCATTAATCACTCCTCCAACGCATACGCGACGGAGGAAGTTCGTATGGACTCGAACACAATTAAGCAATTTTCTCGGGTGAAATGAACTTAACGAATGGAATTTGCGATTGAGTGGCTGATAAAAGGGTTGATGATTTGACTACAGACCGCATTGGCATTATTTTTATGAATTAATTTGACACTGTCTCCGACTTTGTACCTGTGACCTCTTTTATGTTGGTGCCATACTTTTAGTGCAAATACATTAGCTCTGCCTCGCTGCCTGCTTTACTACTCGGCTTGTGACTTTAGCTAGAGGCAGCGATGGGGGCAGAAATTTATACGGCGCTCTTGATAAGCAAAATTATAAAAATCAGATCTTGGGTCCGCTGAGTTATAAATGTACAGCTATGCATTCCAAAGTCGAGACTACATGTCATTGGATTCGACACGAAAACGCGGCCGAAATATGAAGGATAGATTGGCTTCAGGAGTAAACGCACATGCAGAATCAAGGGTTAGAGGAACACATTCAGATCCTATTTAATAGAGGCATCGCTCTAAAGACCTACCCTACCAGAACGAGCCATTTAGGATCACGTTTTCTAAGGTTTTATAATGGACCACATCTAGTACTGCCTTCCGAATTGCACAACACTTTGCGATGCTTTGAGAGGGAAAGGGAGAAAGAGCACAAATGTCTGAAGGCGTTACCGCTGGCCTTAAACACGCCACATCAGTGTATGTCAGTGGAATGTGAGAACATTGGCCCTATTCGTCATCTCGGCTGTAACAGTGTTGCAACGGGAACATGACAGGACAAATTCCAGAAGATAGAAGAAGTGAGAAGCGTTCTTCAGCTTTAACGAAGTGTGGGGGTGGTTTTGGCATTAAAGCGTTGAGTCAGGACTGTTATATTGTGCATTTGCCAATAGCGTAAATATCCTTCATTTGTTGCACCAGTAAGAAGGCTTGCAGTTTCTTTTCATAAAATAAAATAGCTGTAAGCCGGGTTGTCCAGTAGCATTTTCGCGAAGGATAACAGGCGAAATATCAGCTGGATGTTGATAATCACCAAATTAGCCTTAACCTTTTTCAGTTTAGACTGAATTTTAATCAGGAATCACAGGAATTTTAATCCATATAAAGGTCCATGGTCTATGATCCTAGATGGACAGACTGTTGGCTGCATGAGACAGAACGCAAAAAATCTCAGCGCAAAGAATCCGTTGTCATGTGATGAATGGACGTATTGTTACGGGTTTTATCTCTATACTACTCGTGGGCATACAGATGGGGGTCATGGGACGACGCTAGTTGGGTAAGAACCAATGGCGGTTGAATAATAAGACATGGTGGTCGAGTGGAAGGGTGCAAGATGCAGACACGAGAGGAGGAAAAGGAGAGAGACGGAGGCGAGGTACTACCGTGTGCATAGTCACCTATTCACCGGCTGCGGACGAGGGATGCGACCTGGTAGGCTGCAATTGAAGGCTCACTTGCGACCATTAATTGTTTTATGTAATGAGCATTCGGTATTCAAAGAAGGCCTCGTGTGGATTAAAAAGACACCGCTAGATAAAGGATCATTGAATTAGCCTTGATATCACTAGCTAATAAATTACCATTCATGCGGTCTCCAAAGTGCACTTATTTTAATCAAAGCTTAATTGAGGGATTCAGCAACATCAGAGAATCTTGCGAAACTCGACACATGAACGCCGCTTTGATTTACAGATAACCTAAGCCTTTTATTGTGGTCTTCAACCTCCACTACTTGACAAGCACACGCAATATCATTGAGAATAGGCCAGTGTGTAATGATATTTGTTTGCCATTTAAGGAGTAGTTGTTGTGATTTGTCCCTGTATCTTATGTAAAGGAGAACAATTGTCAGCGCCACCTTTCTCTGAGTTAGTGAAACCAGCAACGCGATGGGCAAAATGTCTAGCAAATGTCAATTTTTAGCAGCAATAATCGAAACCAGCAAAGAAGTTAGTAAGTTGCATTGGCTTACTAGAGGGTTTACAGGAGCACTGTGACCATGCAAGCAAATGGAGCTGAAGTGGTCAGGGAGTGGAGGCAAGTCCAACCTTCGTGGTGGTAGCAAACGTTGAGGTAGAATTTCTTTAAATGGTCGTTGCAGCATTCAAAACAGATCCCTTCCTCGTGGTGAAGGCTGGAGTTTGTGTGGGCTTAATTTTTGTTGTGATTTGAGGAAACTGGGTGGACTTGCTATTCCTTGCAACTGTGGATGTCTGAGTAGACCTGTCATTCATTTTAATTGCAAGGGTCTGAGTAGACTTGCTGTTCTTCGCGAATCTTCCGGCTTCGGGAGACACTCCTTCGTCTCCTGTAGGAGACAATAAATTTCTCTTGACACCTTTATACGAACTGATCGCTGATGGCATAAAATAAGAAATTTTGGTCGACCTTACTAAGCTGCCTATTCTACTGTCTAAAGTTAATTGTGTGGCAGGAGATAATTCAAATAAGCCTACGCGAACAATTGAATTGTGTCAAATGGATACTAGTGCAGGCTTCTTGAGACAAAATCTGGATAAATGCAAATAATAAATCAGCATTTGGTAAGACGAGTACAAAGGGCTCACCTCCTCCTAGGATCGGTGTGGTTGCTTCCACTACCTCACTGTCGCCGCCAAGGTACTCAAGTTTCTTATAATCTCCTTTTCTAGTGCGCGCACTAACGAAGGCAAAAATGGTTTGCTCCGGCTGTAGACCTTTGAAGGTGTAAGTTTGAACTGGGGGCAGATCCAAAGCGTCCTGCCACGTGGAGTCGAGATTCCATGCGATACGATAGCCGACAATAACGCCATCGGGCTGAGGTGGGGGATCCCAACTCATGCGCATTGTGTAAGGGTCAATTGCTTCAAGTTTCACATTTTGAGGAGCATCAAGATCTGCACGATTGAAAATGCGCTGTGACCGTATGTTACTAATGGTTCTAATCTATCGTCAAAATTCCTTTGTGTTTTATTAACGAGAATAGCTAGTGATTTTGGATTACTTTACAGAACGTGGGCCTCAAAAACACTGGTTCATCTTTCATTGACCTCGAAACTGCGAGCGTTTTCATGCAAACCGCCCGTTTTTGCGTGTGTGCAGCAGTAGACTAAAAGCGTTTCGGGACCGGCAGGTAATCAAAACAATGCAATTCGCTGATCAGATTTCTTATATTTGCGTAAACTTTTAATCTAAGGGGAGGTGGAAGCACTCGCGTCTATGGTTTGACTAGAGATTAATAACTTAAAACACTTGGCACAACTTGTATCGCTCCATCCATCTGCCGGATTTTGGCTATCTTCTACTTCGCATCCACGCCTTATGTTTCGCCTTTAATCAACTATTGCGGTAATTGTCATCATGGTGCTCCTGCTAAAGACATCAATTGTGCTTATTCCTCATACAAAATCAAATCGTAATGCGCTAATGCTTGCGAATAGCCTACACAAATGACGGTTCGCTCTACACGCGGATCATGCAAATGGATGTATTGGGACGCACATTGTGCTAGGCAAACCCCTGCCCGCTGTAAAGTAGCTACAAAATTAAAAGTGCTTAAAAGATGAAAACGAAAGGCGTGAGGGAAGATAAGCATAAAAAAGTATTAAGGAAATAATTGGGTTGGCTCGGTCATATCATGTTTATTTGACTACCATGTGGTGTAGCATTATGCAACAAAATGTCTATAAGAGTGGCCAAGTCATTCCCAAATTTACTAAGGTTTGCAAATATCCTCTTTTCTTAGATATGTCTGCATATGCGCTGCTCAGCGTAAACTATAGAAGGTGCCTTACCGCTTGCCACTACCAGTTCTTCATGCAAGATGGACGTTACCACCAAAATGAGGTAGAGTTGAAGTAGCATCTCAATCCAGAGACAAATCACATTAACAGCCCACAAGCGGTGTCTATAAATATGTCGAAAAATGCTAGCCTATGAAATGACCCATTCCTGCGTTCGCACCTGCATTGTGGTTTCGCGCATTATTAGGTCATTTGAGCGATTGTGCGGGAGACGCTCATAAGGACCTTAGCTTTTGCGAAATTGCGTTCGTTTTCAACCTCGTGGTAGTTTTGATTTTTGATGAGCTGCGATATTCCATAAGACAAACTTACTTTCTTTAAGGAGAAGGTTTGCGTATGTGAATAGTGTCCAAGTGGTGTTATCAGAGAATTCAAGTCTTGAAGGTGGGTATATTGGAAGGACCAGACTTACTTGTCCACACACGAAAACCGGGCTTTAGCATTTGCTTCTTCGCTAGGCTGATGAATTGCGGCGATCATTTCCCTTTTTTGGAAATGCAAACTTGATTACTACTTTGATTACCTCATAAGAGCATGTCATCGGTCCCAACTATGCGCAAAATAAATAAGTTACTTCACAATAAGAATAGGTGTGTGTGGAAAACTGGAAACGTTGGTGGGATATCCTTAAAGATGCGCCAATAACCAATAATTTTTGAAAAGACAACAATTTTATGCAAAGAAAAGTAGGCGCAAATGCACAGTTTAAATCCCCAACAAGCACCAACAATTTGCCTGCAATAAATAAGCATCCATGCCATCCCTGCGTCACTACGTTAATAAAGCTCGAATTTCTTCACTAAGTAGGATTCAACACGTCAGGAATCACTAAAGTCACACAAAGAACACACGCTCTAGTGTTTTATTCGTAAAGAACTGTAATTTGATCTGCTAGAAACTCACATGTAGTAGCTTGGTTTGTCGTTTGGCTGTGCGTTCAACTGCACAAACAATAGAATCTCTAGAGGCTGCACTTCTCCTTCGTGGCATTCTCTATGGCCTATCCTAATAGCAGCCTAAACTTCTCGAGTTTTCATAAGTAGCACCGCAGCCTATTACGGCATAATGGGGACTCAGATTACTACCTTTGTTATTCACTCCCGTGAACTAGCTAGTAGTCGTCCGTTTGATGAGTGCGCAGATAATTAACACCAAGTTACTAAAATGGGCAGTCAGCACTTTACCCCGCGGTAATTAGCTGAGGCTAAGTTGACGGCTATTTCCATGCCCAATCCAAATTAAAGGACAAACTAAAAAAGATGAGGGACAGCGAGAAATGATGGAATGCATTGCAAAAGTACGGAAATCATTACCTGCATCGTCAGCTAACATGATGGTGTCTGCAAATTAGTCATGCCATCTGTGCATCCATCAAGCTCTAAGCCAATTCAGGACATGTTTGACCGTCTCAAAAGCACTTTCTTGAGGACATAGGCAGCCCTAAAAGTATACCTATTAGTAAAATTGCTTGTTAAACGTACTTGCGTTTGTCTATATTATTGCAAAAGTCAAGATCTTTGCCGTCTCAAATGCTTTAATGATTGGTTGATTTTGGATGGCATAATTAAACTGTTACCGAAATTCCACTCCGTGTAATTTTCAGGTGTCTGCTTTCCATGATGAAGCATGATGAGGTTGCCATTTGGCGTTGAGTTACAAGCATTGGTTCAGAATTGCAGACACGAGGAGATGTAGCATTCTCCTCATCATGAGAACTAAGCGAAAATAATCCACCCTTTTAAGCTGCTTTACTCGCATAAACGACAGAAATGATTTTTATCTCGGTTGTTATTTCGAGGAAAATGGTTCTTGTGCATGAGTATGTCTGATGCGATGATAATAAGAGAGATCAGTAGTTGCAATAAATGCTTTAGAGGAACATGGATGAGCTCTGTAATATGAACGATAAACCACATTAACGAAGGATAGAGTTTCGCTTGAATTTCACCACGCATCGCCAAGCCAGTAGTGCCTTGGAAAATGAATATTTTGAGGATGTCAACTTTTTGACTGTCCGCCTAGTATAGATCACAATGCGAATGTGATTTCTCACCATATTTTAACAATTTATTGATATAAATTCAATAGAAGCTTTTATGGTACGTGCAATAAAGAAGGACGAAAGGTTTTGTGGTGTCCAGTGTCCACCCTAGTATTTTGCCTTCTTTAGCCTTCAAGGGAGCCTTGAGACGCTACGACCACGCTTCCTTCCTCCGTTGGTGGAAATGAGTGAAAAATAGCTCTTATGTCAGCAATATCCAACCTGCCTTCTTTATGTTGTCATCATTGTGCACCTTTGTGTTTCAGGTGTAAAAGGAACAGTATCATCTACTATTGGGACCTCAATGTTCTAAGTAAATAAAGCCTTTTTCAATTATCTTCAAGCTACGGTAAGTTGCGGGGTCTAAATGTTAATATCATGAAATCATGCTTGTGTTTCTTCCACCATTTAGATTAGCAGTAACCACCTGCTCATCGTTGAGAAGTCGATACTTACTTTCAATATTTAGACTAGCATAAAATTGTCCAGACACCAATGCATGCTTTGACTGAATGATTCTGATCTTTGCAGAGTGCTTGTAGCAATTTGGACACGTGGTATCTACGGATGTAAGACGATGGATGCTTGGGCAGTATAAAATTGTCTATTACTAATAGAGACGACGAAATGAAGTGACCTGTGCATCCGTGATTTCACCCTCCAGGCAACAGGCATAAATATGGAAGAGAGGAAGAAATGGAAGGAGAATAAGTAGTTTTCGCTCCTTAACATGGATTCTTCAGCTGACTTGACTCAACACTGTCAATGTGTTTTGGTGTCAAAGGCAAAACGCTCCCAAACCCACCACTTTAAGCTTAAGATATACGTCAATTCGCATGGCTGCTAGAAAAGTATTCAAACCTGTTCCAAACACGACGCTACCGACTCTTAACCATACGCTAGCTACTGCAGCGGCCAATGGAACACATAACCCCTCCAACGTCTCCACTCCAATCACGACAGCCCTACGACCAGAACTCCAGGCACCTCCACAACACCTACTACTTTGGCTTCATTTTGGAGGAAAGGAAAGAGAAATGCAAAGGACATCATGCATTATGATCCTGTTGTCATCATGAAAGTAACGGCAGTGGTAGCAGTAGCGATGTAGTAAAGAAAGCAATGACAGAAGGAGATGTGCCGCAGGCAACGGCAAGGAGAAGTAGGGTAGAAGGAAATGAGCACTGATTCCGACGTGATTTGAACATGCAGCCTCCCAACCTGGAGTCATGGTATGGGGAACTGTGTGGTCGGCCAGTTGACGTGCGTGTTTTGTAAATGCTGCTCTAATTTGTGTGCTAGGAATACTTTTTAGACACTGTTTTGCATTGCATTGCAGCTTTAGGCCCTAAAATGCCACTTCAACTCAATCACCCTTCCGCAAACTGTGGCTCAAGCCGCTCCAGATCACAATGCCCGCTATTTACTAGCCCTTTCAATAGTGCAAATAGACGACACTCTGACAGCCCTAGTTTTAAATCAACTTTGATGGCGTCTGCCAGTCCACTTCATGCCGACAAACAACTCGACTTCCGAGAGTGAGCCGAGTGCCTTTGAGAGCCTTTATACAAATGCATTCAAAACAATGTTTTAATCACCTTTTGGCGGTGCGACCAAGACAATGCATATGCTCCATCGCTACCGCATATGCTGGCTCCACGATTTTTAAAAATACTGCGGGAATGAAACGAAAGTGTTAAAGGTTCCTTCACACGTAGTTGACATGCACACTTAAAAAACACTTCGTTTCTTTAAGGACCAGCCGGTGCTCACTTCCATACATTGCAATCTGTTACTCTTTTTACTCAAAAGCAATAGGCTTTTGAATGGCTAATAATCGCACGTGTCAAAACAAAAACACCAAGAAACGGAAAACTTACGCATTTATTGGCGTAAAATGATTTCCTGCACTATATTCCATTGTTAATTGCGGCATAATTTGCACAACCCTACCGCTACGAAATTTGCATCCAAAGCAAAACGGGCGCTCTTTTAACGTCATCGTTAGCGTAGAGCTTAATTGTTGGTAATCTGCACACAAATCGTAGTGCAGCCATAGGCCTTGGCAATCATTTTGCCAACCCGCAGATTTTTATCAAGACGCATCAAAGTAGAATTTGTGCAATTTAACAACCCTGCGTGGTTGAAACGGGAAGGAAAAATCTGAATGAACGCATTTGTTGATGACGAGTAACTCGGTTTTGCCACAAGGAGGAGCGGCTAGGCCAATTGAAAATGTGGGCATTAATTCTTTCCCTTCATGCACCTGGTTGGAACGCCATTGTCCGAAAGCAACATTGCAATTGGTCAGGGAAGTTATAGCTTTCACTTACAAGTTTACAAGCACTCACTTCACACTTTATTCGCAGAGGAAAAGTGAAGGAAGCAGAATGGTGCGATGAGTGCCTGCTACAATTCCCTGCGTTTTGTCACCGAGCCCTAATAGTTGATGGTCAGTGGCCTTTCGAATAATAAACCTCGAAACAGTACTTTGCTGATAATATTATTAGAGACTGTGAAATAGCTCTTCTTGTGTGAAATCGAATTCAACTTTATCTGTACGAATGATAACTGCTCTACAGTAATATTTGACGTGCTTATCTGTGGATCTTTTGCTATTTACTTAGTTACAAGCTCTGAAGCATACAAGCTTTAGAATGCTTCCAGCAAGATTACAACTGTAGCACTGTCGTCGTTAGCCTCCTCTTCCCAGCAACTTCTTCCGTAGGAAAATTTTGACGCATTCATAGTCTTGAAGCGAAAGGGTTGATACAGCTTCTTTAGCACAAATTCGAATTCTATTCCCGCCTTTCACTTAAGCATTACATGGTTAGAAACATAAGCCTTCGTCTGGTATTGAGACCATGCAAATCGCATTAACACATCAGATGAGGTCTTCTCAAGCTCAGCGATAGCGCGCTTTATATGCAGAGCTGCGGTTTTCTATCGCTGTAAACAAGTAGCCAACGATGCTGTTTGCTATTGTTTGCCAAGCATTGCGATGGCGCGTTTAAAATGAGCAGAGGTGGTTCAATGATTTTTTAGCAGGCATCCGTTTTATTACTACTACTACTACTACTGCACAGATAATTGGATTAAAAATAATCCAGAAGTCCTATACAGTTCAACAGACGCTCGTAAAAACGCGCCCTTCACTAAAATAAGAAGCACATTATCTGTCTACACAAAGAAGCGTCAAATTAATAATGCAGCATTGCGACTTCAATCGTGGCATTACTGGCCAAGTTCACTCATTCCGGCCATCGATCTGTGCTTACGGACACCACCATCAATAACCACAATCTACCCTAGAATATGGACCAAAATCTGCTCTAAGGGCATGTTACTAAGTTTGTTAGTGAGCCTTATCATTAGGCAGTCGGCACTAATTTGTATTAATTGAAATGCATTTGAGGTCATAGATGTGCCACTCGGCCATCCAGAGTGATTAACAAATAACTGCCAGCAATCAAACAACGAGGTGTTTGGTAGGATATCTACTTAAAAATGCTGATCTCTATGCAAAGCAAATAAGTGCCCGCGGTTTCTTTGGTGCTTGCATTTTGGGCATTTGAACTGCCAATATTAGTCACGCTTTGCAAAGAAGTAACGTGTGCTAAGCATTAAAGAAATCGGCTTCAATCTCTCCATCTACAGTTCTGAGCTAGCTAGCTTGCATGTTGGCACACCTGACGTTGGTTTGCATATCTGACTTGATGTTTTGCCTCTACTTGGATAAATTTGTGCTAGTATAGCACCCTAGCCTCAAAAGGCTAGAACTTTGAAGTTCCAACATCCTTGGACGAGCCCTAAAGCAATGCCACTTGCAAAATATGCCAAACGTTAAGTCCAAATATAATAAGAAGTTCTAGCAGGATATATAATTAAAAGAAAAATTCCGTTCTGCTTAATCGGCAGATCTGCAACCAAAAATGCGTGTCTATTTTGCTCAAAGAGGAAAACCAAAGAGCATTCTTCTTCACAGAGGCTCTAAAATATGACGAATTTGTAGGCACAGTAAAGGTGGCTAGCCAGCAGACCAACTGCTAAAATTTGTAACGGTACCTAACACCAAAAAGCATAACAGTGGTTGCAGCTCCGGAAATTTATATATCGGTAGAGTTTGATCGATCTCGTATATGCGAATTTGTCGCGTCATCAGTGCGGCATTACCAAATCCGTGCATGGAAGACGCCTCTGGCCAGCATTTTTACAACGCGTGAATTGATAACTGGACACTGTTTGCCAAATAACAAACCTCTAAAGAGGTAATTGAACAGTAGCAACAAAAGTATGCCTGTCAATGATGCTTTGCAAAAGTCTATTGCATGCTAAGATGGAGCCGAGTACTATTTTGTGCATTGAATTGACTCTCCAATGCGAATTCGACCCACAACCTTGACCTCTACTTCCTATCAAGCCTATTACTACGCAAACGAGTAGCACAATCCTTCCAAGACGACTTTGCGCCTAAGACCGCTATTTTTCAGATTCAATTTGAGGCTGATCTGACCTACAATCATGGATACAATATTGTAGGCACTTCAGTGTTCCTGTCCCACTTTGGAAGGAAGAAAACGCTTTGAGATCACAGTCAGTCTAAGAATTTAGCACATTGTCGGGCGTTCGCATTGTCGATGAATTTTGCGCTAAAATTTGAATATTTTACTCCATTTGCTCTACATTATCCTACAGATGCACACATACCAAGAATGTCAACTCATAGCACCTTAAAAATGAGTGCAGCTATGGAAGCGACTGGGTAGAATGTAAGCAGAGTGAAGGTCTGAAGCAGAAGTACGTAAGGTGGCCAATCAACCATCTAACCCGCCACCTTTAATCAGCCTTTCTTGATCGCAATTTCATTACCGATGTCAGACGGATGTCTCGATCTCATCCCAACAGCGGCTGCGGATCGCACTCCCTCATAGACAAGGCTTCATACGACTACATCGAGTAGGAAGTTTGCAACTGTATAGAGCCGTCCGCGTTATCCATATAACCAGCTTGTTAGGCTCCATGGTCCAGCCAAGAATTTCGGCTGAAAACTCACGTATCACAGGATTGGACTTAATGCTACAGCCTGAACTAAAGAACTCAGTCATTTGTCAGCAACTTCTCAATTAAACGCTGTACTTTTGAAGTTACATTGACAAGTCATTTAATAAGCTGCATCTAAGTTGAAGTTAATTCCTACCAAAGGATGCCCAAGGCAAAATCAAGGCAAAGGGGAATCTGTTTGTTTGCCGGCACAATTCATCAAGGCATCTCAGCAATTGCACAGTCAACAACATCACTCAAATTGCAATTTTTGGTTAAAAGAGTTGGTCAAATACCAAGAAAAATCAAAAAGCACATTTTACGCCCACCTTCTTCTACTCCCAACCCTCTACACAGGCTAACTGGCATTTCAAGCTGTTTTTCACTTTGCACCTACAAGTCTAACTGAACACAGCTTTATAATTGGTGCCATCCATCCTTCCTCAAGGTCATCTTTCTCCATTGACTAACTGATTAATAAAGCAATCAATGCACTGCGCGTTGATGTTTACTGGCACTTTTAGAAATGTCGAGTTGTTGTAAAGGCGTTCGCAGGTTCCCCGCTCCCTTTCGCCTCTTTCACCGACAGCACCGCCTTCAACAAGACCATTTTGCAGAAGGTAAGCTGCTCATGCGTAAGTGGATATCACACCGACTCACCCGCCCTATCACTTGCAGCAATGGCAGCGAAAACTCGACTTGACCACTCCTTTCTTCTAATTGTTGTTGCAGGTGCAAATGGATGCCGACGTCTCTCAATTTTACTGCCTCCACATCCATCGCCATCAAAATTAGTACTAATGCTGGAGCGACCGCAGTTTGCAGACTCCTTTTTTTCTTCCCATATAGGCAATTAGAAATGCTTGTACAAAACAAGACAAATTGTCTCCATCTAACAGGAAAGTCTGAGCCATTTTGAGTTCCCTTGGTACCTTATTTGCCTCCCTTTGGCTCCTGTATACCCGAAATTTCCCGCTCTGATGGAAGTACGCTAGGCGTTTTGGTACTCTCTTCTCCCCAAATAGAGGCGCTCACTTTAATCTAAAATAAAGGAATAACTTGGAGGGGCAACAGGAGAGAAGTGGGGCTAGGTGTGGCATGTTGAGTTATTGGGCAGATGCTTGAGTGTTGACGACAGGAAAAGAGAAGCCGATACGCACAGTGAGCAGAGTGCAGATGGATGCAAGAGAAAAGGCCATATTCAGTCTAAGACAATCTCTACAAGGGGAAAAACAAGCGGATAATGAGAAGGGTAGGCGGGAGTTAGAGCCGTCCTGCGAATCACGAGGTAGAAGTAGAAGCAACGCACTGACCCTCGCTTTTGAGGGAGTAAGCATAGAAGTAGGAGATGGAAGTAAAACGAGATGGTGTTGGGCAAACTAGAGCTGCAGTAAAAAGACGGGGATGGAAAGTGACTGGCAATTCAAGCTAAGTTATGCTAAAACAAGTAAAGCGTGATTTTATTCATATTCGTTCTAGCATGTGTTAGTCTTTTCTGGGTTATGATACTTGGCATCATTTCTCCATATCACGGTCAAAGACAAGACAAGGGGAGAGATAAAGAAGACTTGCTAAGAGGGTCTGGCAGAGGATGAGGTAGGAGGAGAAGGCGAAGACAGAAGCAGCTTGGCAGTGCATTTGGAAAAGATAAAGGCTTTTAAAAGCGTGAGGGAGACAGAGCAGTGATCCATTCTTGTGGCACCAAAGTGCAATATAAGGGTAAGGAAACAATATGCAAGCGATTACTCACCTCCCTTCTCAGGGCACGGAGTTCACAGGGTGGGAACAAATCGAGTGTAGTGGGAATCGAAGGAGACGCTTACTAAAGATGCATCGAAGTGGAGCTCCCACTCCTTCATTTTGAGGACGTCATCAGACCCAAACAGACGTGAACTTCCAAAAGCCATCCCACCACCACCTCTAAGGCGTCTAAGCAGTGATAAGCAGACATTTAATTCACTCCATTGAATGATCGGTATTTTATGATCTACTCAGATAAATCACGAAACCTGCCCAAAAATGCAAATTACTATTAACCAAAGAATTTCAACGCAGCTTCCTTTTTAAGCATGCTTGCTCTGTGGGACAGTAGGTCACCGAGCTTTGCAGTGCATCGCTAACCGTTGTCAAAATTTAAGCTCGGAAGGAATTATTATTTCCAGAACTAGTTAAGATTCAATCACAACTAGAATGATTTAGCAGTGAGTTGCGCAAGGGCTTTGAGTAAATAGTAATTTTACATGCACAATGCGGGTTTTAACTGGCTTATACCATGACCACATCAAGAAAGTTGGAATTACGAAAACATAAGAAAGGCGTTTCAAGTTAAAATCCGTGGTATGTGCCTGTCCAACCCTAACTTGCATTGTTAATTCCTTTCATGATTTACATCTAGAAGCTCGTGAATTGAATTTTCGTTCACTTGGGTGTGTTAAAAAATCCATCTTTAATTCTCAAGTTGGCTTGTATCCAGGGCCTTGCGACAAGTTAATTCCAATCTGATCCAGTTAATACTGTCACATGTCAAATCAACCAAAAGTAGATCAAAAATTTTGCCAGTCAAATTATTTTTCTCGATGCGCTCTTACTCTCCTTCCTCATGTGGTTACATGCCCTTCATTTTATCATTCTGGCTGCTATCGACATTTTCAAACATTAGCCATTAGAATTTATGTCCAGTTTTAATATTTGGCATGTATTGGTGAAGTGGCTGTAACTCACTTAGGCATTTGTTGAGTTTTCATAAAACTCGTCAGAAAATTAAACCTTTCGTTGACATAATAGGGCCTTCTCACAAATGACTGCAAAGTTGAAGAAACGAAAGCCAAACACAAACTCCCATTTTTCCACTGTTCTCTGTCCACGAAACTCCATACGTTTCTCGTTCGTTATGAAAACAGAATCTTGAGTTCAAGTGATTGTGCCAATGCCTACCAGAACTTAATCAACAGTTAAAATTCTGCATGCCTGGAGAAGTGGAATCATGGTTTGCAACACCAACGCCACTAGTTCTCACTAGAACACCAAAGAGAGGATAATACAGATTAGAAGTTAAAGTGCTTTAAAGCAGTTTTGAATTCAGGCATCTTACATCGTTCGCAACTTCAAATAATAAAGCACCAACATCAGGTAGACGTCCTCTTATTCTTCCTCCTCTCACTTTGTCGTGTTTCTGCCAATGCTGTCTCTTTTTGTTTATGGTCACCTAAGGTAACAAAGCAACAAAAAGGCAACTTTTGCTTGTCGTTCTTCTAGAGCAACTGCTTCACTGATCGCATTAGTAAATAATAGCAAAGCCTAGCTCTTTATTCGGAGTGAATCCACATTGCCGAAAATTTGCCATTCTATCACCCTGTTTTTTAGACATCTTTGCAGTGGCTATGTAAACAAGTGTCTAAATAGCGGAAAAAGTTTTGCTTACTCTGCTGATATGCTGTGAGGCCTCAGTAACAGAAAGGTGTTCATTGATCTTCGCTCGATGGCACGTGTAGTGAAGTGCGGTCACAAAAATATGCATAAAGACGAGCGAACTTTATAACCGGAATGACCTTAAGTGAGTTTTGTTGGTGAGTGGTTGGTAAAATGGGTTGCCACCTCGATCACCGACCGCAAAGGTGCGTATTCTTAAATTGGTTGACGAGATCGTCGACTGCGTACTTGAGGCAGCTTTCTTTATATTGCTGCTGGCCTGGAACATGAGGTCGAATCAGGTCCGCTTCTCTCACTTTCTTACGACTCGATTTGTTGTTCAACCACTACCGAGTGACGGTAATAAGTGGAGACTTTGTTTAGTGCATTCTTGATAGGCAAATATGTACAAACCATTTTCGGAGCCTGCTTGTCTTGGAACACCGCCTTTGAAAAGAGCCATCAGAACGACAACCAACCTAAAGGCAGCAGTTTGAGAGATTAGCAACGTTGTTCTTGGAAACGATGAGTAATGTCAAAGCCATGGGGACATCGGTTTATTGTCTGGAAAACATGATACCATAAATCACGACATTAAACACAGCGGCTACTTCACCTTAATCAACTGGAACAAAATGTGTTGCTTATGTACATCACTAACAATTGTGAAATCTGCCTAACAAAACAAAATGCCAACATTTTTACGCCTCTATGTAGTTAGATTGTGTAATTTGAGCAAAGACCCTCCTCTTTGAACAGTATAATCACTGGCATGACCGCAGAAACGCCATAGATAATGGTTTATGACTTGAATGCGTGGTGACTGTTCATCGTGTAGATTCAACGTTGTTGTGACCTCTTTCAATTTCAAAACATTGCTTGTTAATGGCAACGAAGAGAATCTGGATCATACAGCAGACATACACACATGCATAGCAACGTTTTTAACAAATTAAGCCACGTACTTACGCCACAAGGATTTGTCCACTAAATCAACTTTATCCTTTTCTTTTTAACTTCATTCATAACTTGTTTCACTCTTGAAAGATATTCACTCAGACTTTGCAAGATACAAGTTCAGGCATCAACAACGCTAATAGATCTTACAATAAATTTAAAGTGCAAACATGCGGCCTAAGGTGACCTCATAACTGAAACCTTCACTTTCTCTCCTCACCTTCATCCTCTACCCATCGCGACGATGATCGTTGCGCCTCCACTCCTCGCCCATCTTTCTAAATGCAAACAATGCGACGCGATCCGATGACCTAATCATTAATAAGGTGGAAGCTGCAATCGCTAGCATGGTCAAACGATCAGTTGGGGACTGTAGTCTCTCCACGTAAGCACCCTTCAACATGGAAAGATCCAAGATTAGGCACCTGGTGCATGAATGCATCCGACATTGATTCAGGGAACTCAAAAGATTTATTATAAGGATAATGACTTTTACAATGACAGGAAAGGCCTTTTGGCTTGTTAAATCTGCCTTAGGGCGCGTAGAATGCCTTTGAAACAAATGGAACTTGGTAGAGACTATTTTAGCTCCTAGTTGAAGAGTTAGAATCCTAGTACAACTGTGGTCATCATTTCGATCCTACGGTTTCCAGAAAAAGAAAACTCAGCCAAACTGTTGGAAGAAGACAAAATTGATGACAGCTAAGCTTCACATCAAAAATGCACAACCGAATCAATTGTCACACATGCACACACCCACCGTCCTGCGGAAAAATGCGTTGGCTGATCTCTAGTAATGCTAGCCATTTTTCACCATGAATGGGTATATTAAATTCCACTTCCAATTAGAACTTTTTCTGCACGAAACAGCAATCCAAAAGTCAGGCTGGGTGAGGAAGGAATGATATGCTCTTTAAACCAATCAAATCGCGCACAAGAGGCAGGCACACAATTGGTTAAACGCGTAGTGATTGCACTTAGATACGTTTCTAATTGGCAGTTAGGGTCGCTCCCACACATTGGTCAGTCGCGTTTTCGCTGTCATCGAAATATTGCTTAACTCAGTCGTTCGAGGGATAAGAGCCTCCACCTAAGTCCAATCGAGAAAAGTGTCTATCTTTTGAGAGTCATAAAGATGTGTTTAGGGGCTCCGGTGGCTATGAGTTATTTTCTTTGCCTGCATATGCTCTCTAATTGGCTTCAGTCAAATTAGGAAACAATTAATTTGGTTCAAAAACAAAGAGCTTGCTGTTATTACCAGGGAGGGCAAAGTGCAACACATAGACCGATAGGCAAACACTGTGTACGAGCAAACAGCTCAAGCACTCTTTTCATAAATTGCATGCCAAATGGCAGCTTCATCCCTCATATGCGCAACTTCTTTCGATGTGCAGAAAGATGTTAAAGAATTTTTTCTTAGCATGTCAACATGGGTATGCCGATGGGATCATGCAAACTTCTCCTATCGTATTCCCTTCGGCGCCTTCATTTCATGATTGCACCACCTAGGGCTTCGTTTCAAGTATATTTGGGCAAAATTTACAATTGACGACTGCAGTGACGTTGTTTTCGGACGTTGGGGGACACTTGATCCATTCCTTGATTGAAACTCATCTGCGAAATAGGCGAAAGACTTTACCCACTACCCAGGTGTTGATTTAGTATCTTGTCTTCATGCGAATTAGTAGAATGAGCGGTGTTAACTTTAGTTCGAGCTTCAGGTCACCGGGGAACAACAATTGCCAATCGTGTCCTCCATCGATCGCCCGTTCGTTTTCTTGTTTGATGTTTAACCGCTCGAGAAAGTTAAGCAAAGTGGAGTAAGGTGAAGCTGAGGTGAGTAAAGCGCTTGATAGCGGCTGCGCGTAGTTGTCGGTTGGAAAAGTGGACACGCAACAATAGCACAATTACAGATATACACTAGAGATTGTGTGAAAGGAGGTGCTTAAGGTACGTAAGGAGCTCTCCAGGAGTTGCGGCTCAGTGGTCTAGGGGTATGATTCGCGCTTCGGGTGCGCGAGGTCCCGGGTTCAAATCCCGGCTGAGCCCATACGCACCACGTTTTATGTCTTGATTCTTAGCTCTCAGTTTCATAAGCACTACACTATCGACTCGTAACCGCCTTCTTCTTCCACCCTTATTCTTTCTCCAATTCACGCTAAAAATGTTTCATAAGCACACCTATTCCCGCTGACTGTTCATCAGCAGTGGATCGAACTCAATCTGCTTTCAATACCATCGCTGCTCAACTTTGATTTAATTCAATCGCGGCTTTGTATAGAAGGAGCTGATGAGATCACGCCCACTGGAATATTTGCACCTTCTAAAAGTGTTTGTCCCGTGACGAATTTCTCTGCCCTCCTTATGCTGCGATAGCTTTAATTTGATATGCTGTTGGGCTTCAGTCGCGCTTTTATGCATTGGATGGACTGATTGCACAAGATGCTGACTGAAACTAATGTCGCATTTATCGCAGCAAAATTGGCAGCAACAAAGAGGTAGTGGAGTAGGTAGGCAGTGCAGCTGTAGTCACGTGCGCGTGATACCTCTATTTCCTGGCCTTTACTCCCACATCATCAATGTGCATAAAAAATAAGGACAGCATTGTTTCAGAAAATTCCTGCATCTACTTACTTAGTATCCACCCAACAAGCCATCTATCCGTCAGCACATTATTTTCTCTACTACACTACACACACTCCACTTTGCTTAACTTCTTCGAGCGGTTGGATATTAAACAAGAAAACGAACGGGCGACCAATGAAGGATACGATTGACAATTGTTTTTCCCGATGATCTGAGATTTGAACTAAAGTTAACACCACTCATTCTACTAATTCACATGAAGACAAGCTACTGAATCAACAACTGGGTAGTGGGTAAAGTCCTTCGTCTATTTCGCAGATGAGTTGCAATCAAAGAATGGATCAAGTGGCCCCCGGTGTCCAGAAACAACGTCATTGCAGTCGTAAATTGTAAAGTTTCGCCTAAATATACTTGAAACGAAGCCCTAAATGGTGCAATCATGAAATGAAGGCGCCAAAGAGAATGCGATGGAAGACGTTTGCATGATCCCATTGGCATACCCATGTTGACATGCTAAGAAAAAAATTCTCCGGCGTCTTTCCACACCTCAAGAGAAGCAGTGCATGAGAGATGAAGATGCCATTTAGAACACAGTCCACGAAAAGAGTGCTTGAGCCGTTCATTTGTACAAAATTTTTGCCTATCGGGCAATGTGCTGCATATCGTGATTGATATAGTGCAAGTTGTTCTGTTGAGACTACACATACAGCCAGTGCAGATGTTTAACGATACGTCCTCTTATCATACTAGAAGGTTGTTTTGTCTCCGGCCCACATCATCAGCTTCTCTGGTGGTTCGTCCTCTGTCTTAGAATTCTACGGTGCTTCGACTAAAATAGCATGAAGCGGGAGTGGATTACAAGCATGCCAATTGTCCCATCGGCATTTAATTAAGTAATTGCTTGCATGGCATAATTTTGGGAATCAATTAACAGCTTTAATTATTTGAGCGTTTTTCAAACTTATATGTCTGTAGCCGACAGCTCAATGAAGTTGCGCAGAGCAAAGGCTTTTATAAAAGATCCCCTCTCACAAGATGGGAACGTGAACACCCCCGAAGGAGACGCTACCAATGGGCCTTCAGACCTTAATCAAATCTGGTTTATTGCGCACCGTGATGAATTTCAACATTTTTGGGACGTACTGGCACTCTTTTGAATTCACCAACGCTCCGTTTCTGCAACTGATGATCCTTGATGGAGGGCGACATTGTCTAAACTTAGATTCTCAAATGTCCTTAAAGTCGACAAATTGGTAATCGTCTTCTCAGAGTTTGAGATCTACTAAGGCTACTGGCTCTTCTCCCTTGCTTTAAATTCAGTGTTTCATTGTTGCCCTTCGCTATTAACGTGCCTCTCGGCCAATGGATCAAATAAAAAAACTAGTGGCCTGTACAAGCTCTTTCATTCAAGCTAGTCAACTACAATGCATAATTATGTGACCTGTGCAAAGAAGAACTCTGCTTGTTTGAAGGCTATGAATGTCTGTCTCTGATAACCAAAGGTCATCGTGCGCCTGCCACCCAACACCCAGAGAAAGTTGAATTCGATTTCACACAAGAAGAGCTATTTTACAGTCTCTAATAATATTATCAGTAAAGTACTGTTTCGAGGTTCATTATTCGAAAGGCCACTGAACATCAACTATTAGGGCTCGGTGACAAAACGCATTGAATTGTAGCAGGCACTCATCGCACCATTCTGCTTCCTTCATTTTTTTGCGAAAAAAGAGTGAAGTGAGTGCTTGTAAACTTGTAAGTGAAAGCTATAACTTCCCTGACCCATTGCAATGTTGCTTTCGGACAATGGCGTTCCAACCAGGTGCATGAAGGGAAAGAATTAATGCCCACATTTTCAATTGGCCTAACCGCTCCTCCTTGTGGCAAAACCGAGTTGCTCGTCATCAACAAATGCGTTCATTCCGATTTTCCTTCCCGTTTCAACCACGCAGGGTTGTTAAATTGCACAAATTCTACTTTGATGCGTCTTGATAAAAATCTGCGGGTTGGCAAAATGATTGCCAAGACCTATGGCTGCACTAAGATTTGTGTGCAGGTTACCAACAATTAAGCTCTACGCTAACGATGACGTTAAAAGAGCGCCCGTTTTGCTTTGGATGCAAATTTCGTAGCGGTAGGGTTGTACAAATTATGCCGCAATTAACAATGGAATATAGTGCAGGAAATCATTTTACGCCAATAAATGCGTAAGTTTTCCGTTTCTTAGCCATTCAGAAGCCTATTGCTTTCGAGTTAAAAGAGTAACAGATTGCAATGTATGGAAGTGAGTACCGACTGGTCCCTAAAGAAACGAAGTGTTTTTTAAGTGTGCATGTCAACTACGTGTGAAGGGACCTTTAACACTTTCGTTTCATTCCCGCAGTATTTTTAAAAATCGTGGAGCCAGCATATGCGGTAGCGATGGAGCATATGCATTGTCTTGGTCGTACCACCAAAAGGTGGTTAAAACATGGTTTTGAATGCATTTGTATAAAGGCTCTCAAAGGCACTCGGCTCATTCTCAGAAGTCGAGTTGTTTGTCGGCATGCAGTGGACCGGCAGACGCCATCAAAGTTGTTTTAAAACTATAGCTGTCAGAGTGTCGTCTATTTGCACTATTGAAAGGGCTAGCGAATAACGGGCATTGTGATCTGGAGCGGCTTGAGCCGCAGTTTATGGAAGGGTGATTGAGTTGAAGTGGCATTTTAGGGCCTAAAGCTGCAATGCAATGCAAAACAGTGTATAAAAAGTATTCCTAGCACACAAATTAGAACAGCATTTACAAAACACACACGTCAACTGGCCAACCACACAGTCCTCCATACCATGACTCCAGGTTGGGAGGCTGCATGTTTAAATCACGTCGGAATCAGTGCTCATTTCCTTCTACCCTACTTCTCCTTACCGTTGCCTGCGGCACATCTCCTTCTGTCATTGCTTTCTTTACTACATCGCTACTGCTACCACTGCCGTTACTTTCATGCTGACAACAGGATCATAATACATGGTGTCCTCTGCATTTCTCTTTCCTTTCCTCCAAAATGAAGCCAAGGTAGTAGGTGTTGTGGAGGTGCCTGGAGTTCCGGTCGTAGGGCTGTCGTGATTGGAGTGGAGACGTTGGAGGGGTTATGTGTTCCATTGGACGCTGCAGTAGCTAGCGTATAGTTAAGAGTCAGTAGCGTCGTGTTTGGAACAGGTTTGAATACTTTTCTAGCAGCCATGACAATTGACGTATATCTTAAGCTTAAAGTGGTAGGTTTGGGAGCGTTTTGCCTTTGACACCAAAACACATTGACAGTGATGAGTCAGGTCAGCTGAAGAATCCATGGTAAGGAGCGAAAACTACTTATCCTCCTTCCATTTATTCCTCTCTTCCATATTTATGCCTGTTGCCTGGTGGGTGAAATCACGGATGCACAGGTCACTTCATTTCGTCGTCCCTATTAGTAATAGACAATTTTATACTGTCCAAGCATCCATCGTCTTACCTCCGTAGATCTACCACGTGTCCAAATTGCTACAAGCACTCTGCAAAGATCAGAAACATTCAGTCAAAGCATGCATTGATGTCTGGACAATTTTATGCTAGTCTAAATATTGAAAGTAAGTATCGACTTCTCAACGATGAGCAGATGGTTACTGCTAATCTAAATGGTGGAAGAAACACAAGCATGATTTCATGATATTAACATTTAGACCCCGCAACTTACCGTAGCTTGAAGATAATTGAAAAAGGCTTTATTTACTTAGAACATTGAGGACCCAATAGTAGATGGTACTGTTCCTTTTACACCTGAAACACAAAGGTACACAATGATGACAACATAAAGAAGGCAGGTTGGATATGGCTGACATAAGAGCTATTTTTCACTCATTTCCACCAACGGCGGGAGGAAGCGTGGTCGTAGCGTCTCAAGGCTCCCTTAAAGGCTAAAGAAGGCAAAATACTAGGGTGGACACTGGACACCACAAAACCTTTCGTCCTTCTTTATTGCACGTACCATAAAAGCTTCTATTGAATTTATATCAATAAATTGTTAAAATGTGGTGAGAAATTACACTCGCGTTGTAACCCATACTAGGCGGACAGTCAAAAAGTTGACATTCTCAAAATATTCATTTTCCAAGGCACCACTAGCTTGGCGATGCGTAGTGAAATTCAAGCGAAACTCTATCCTTCGTTAATGTGGTTTATCGTTCATATTACAGAGCTCATCCATGTTCCTCTAAAGCATTTATTGCAACTACTGACCTCTCTTATTATCATCGCATCAGATATACTCATGCACAAGAACCATTTTCCTCGAAATAGCAACCGAGATAAAAATCATTTCTGTCGTTTATGCGAGTAAAGCAGCTTAAAAAGGTGGATTATTTCAGCTTAGTTCTCATGATGAGGAGAATGCTACATCTCCTCGTGTCTGCGATTCTGAACCAATACTTGTAACTCAACGCCAAATGGCAACCTCATCATGCTTCATCATGGAAAGCAGACACCTGAAAACTACACGGAGTGGAATTTTGGTAACAGTTTAATTATGCCATCCAAAATCAATTAATCATTAAAGCATTTGAGACGGCAAAGATCTTGACTTTTGCAATAATATAGACAAACGCAAGTACGTTTAACAAGCAATTTTACTAATAGGTATACTTTTAGGGCTGCCTATGTCCTCAAGAAAGTGCTTTTGAGACGGTCAAACATGTCCTGAATTGGCTTAGAGCTTGATGGATGCACAGGTGGCATGACTAATTCGTAAGCGCCATCATGTTAGCTGACGATGCAGGTAATGATTCCCGTACTTTTGCAATGCATCCCATCATTTCTCGCTGTCTCTCATCTTTTTCAGTTTGTCCTTTAATTTGAATTGGGCATGGAAATAGCCGTCAACTTAGCCTCAGCTAATTACCGCGGGGTAAAGTGCTGACTGCCCATTTTAGTAACTTGGTGTTAATTATCTGCGCACTCATCAAACGGACGACTACTAGCTAGTTCACGGGAGTGAATAACAAAGGTAGTAATCTGAGTCCCCATTATGCCGTAATAGGCTGCGGTGCTACTTATGAAAACTCGAGAAGTTTAGGCTGCTATTGGGATGGGCCAAAGAGAATGCCACGAAGCAGAAGTGCAGCCTCTAGAGATTCTATTGTTTGTGCAGTTGAACGCACAGCCAAACGAAAAACCAAGCTACTACATGTGAATTTCTAGCAGATCAAATTATAGTTCTTTACGAATAAAACACTAGAGCGTGTGTTCTTTGTGTGACTTTAGTGATTCCTGACGTGTTGAATCCTACTCAGTGAAGAAATTCAAGCTTTATTAACGTAGTGACGCAGGGATGGCATGGATGCTTGCAAGCAAATTGTTGGTGCTTGTTGGGGATTTAAACTGTGCATTTGCGCCTACATTTCCTTACATAAAATTGTTGTCTTTTCAAAAATTATTGGTTATTGGCGCATCCTTAAGGATATCCCACCAACGTTTCCAGTTTTCCACACACACCTATTCTTATTGTGAAGAAACTTATTTATTTTGTGCATAGTTGAGGCCGATGATATGCTCTTATGAGGTAATCAAAGTAGTAATCCAGTTTGCATTTCTAAAAAAGGAAAATGATTGCCGCAATTCATCAGCCTAGCGAAGAAACAAATGTTAAAACCCGGTTTTCGTGTGTGGACAGGTAAGTCTGGTCCTTTCAATATACCCGCCTTCAAGACTTGAATTCTCTGATAACACCACTTGGACACTATTCACATACGCAAACCTTCTCCTTAAAGAAAGTAGGTTTGACCTTCGAAATATCGCAGCTCATCAAAAATCAAAACCACCACGAGGTTGAATACGAACGCAATTTCGCAAAAGCTAAGGTCCTTATGAGCGTCTCCCGCACAATCGCTCAAATGACCTAATAATGCGCGAAATCACAATGCAGGTGCGAACGCACGAACGGGTAATTTCATAGGCTAGCATTTTTCGACATATTTATAGACACCGCTCGTGGGCTGTTAATGGGATTTGTCTTCGGATTGAGATGCTACTTCAACTCTACCTCATTTTGGTGGTAACGTCCATCTTGCATGAAGAACTGGCAGTGGCAAGCAGTAAGGCACCTTCTATAGTTTACGCTGAGCAGCGCATATGCAGACATATCTAAGAAAAGAGGATATTTGCAAACCTTAGTAAATTTGGGAATGACTTGGCCACTCTTATAGACATTTTGTTGCATAATGCTACACCACATAGTAGTCAAATAAACATGATATGACCGAGCCAACCCATTTATTTCCTTAGTGCTTTTTTATGCTTACCTTCCCTCACGCCTCTCGTTTTCATCTTTTAAGCGCTTTCAATTTTGTAGCTACTTTACAGCAGGCAGGGGTTTGCCTAGCACAATGTGCGTCCCAATGCATCCATTTACATGATCCGCGTGTAGAGCGAACCGTCATTTGTGTAGGCTATTCGCAAGCATTAGCGCATTACGATTTGATTTTGTATGGGGAATAAGCACAATTGATGTCTTTAGCAGGAGCACCATGATGACAATTACCGCAATAGGTGATTAAAGGCGAAACACAAGGCGTGGTTGGGAAATAGAAGATAGCCAAAATCCGGCAGATGGACGGGGAGATACAAGTTGTGCCAAGTGTTTTAAGTTATTAATTTTTCGTTAAACCATAGACGCGAGTGCTTCCACCTCCCCTTAGATTAAAAGTTTACGCAGATATAAGAAATCTGATTAGCAAATTGCAATGTTTTGATTACCTGCCAGTCCCAAAACGCTTTTAGTCTACTGCTGCACACACGCAAAAACGGGCGGTTTGAATGAAATCGCTCACAGTTTCGAGGTCAATGAAAGATGAACCAGTGTTTTTGAGGCCCACGTTCGGTAAAGTAATCCAAAATCACTAGCTATTCTCGTTAATAAAACACAAAGGAATTTTGACGTGCAGATCTTGATGCTCCTCAAAATGTGAAACTTGAAGCAATCGACCCTTACGCGATGCGCATGAGTTGGGATCCCCCACCTCAGCCCGATGGCGTTATTGCCGGCTATCGTATCGCTTGGAATCTCGACTCCACGTGGCAGGACGCTTTGGATCTGCCCCCAGTTCAAACTTACGCCTTCAAAGGCCTACAGCCGGGGCAAACCATTTTTGCCTTCGTTAGTGCGCGCACTAGAAAAGGAGATTATAAGAAACTTGAGTACCTTGGCAGCGACAGTGGGGTAGTGGAAGCAACCACACCGATCCTAGGAGGAGGTGAGCCCTTTGTACCCGTCTTACCAAATGCTGATTTATTATTTGCATTTAGCCAGATTTTGTCTCAAGAAGCCTGCAACAGTACCCGTTTGACACAATTAAACTGTTCGCGTAGGCTTATTTGAATTATCTCCTGCCACACAATTAACTTTAGACAGTAGAATAGGCAGCTTAGTAAGGTCGACCAAAATTTCTTATTTTATGCCATCAGCGATCAGTTCGTATAAAGGTGTCAAGAGAAATTTATTGTCTCCTACAGGAGACGAAGGAGTGTCTCCTAAAGCCGGAAGATTCGCGAAGAACAGCAAGTCTACTCAGACCCTTGCAATTAAAATGAATGACAGGTCTACTCAGACATCCACAGTTGCAAGGAATAGCAAGTCTACCCAGTTTCCTCAAATCACAACAAAAAGTAAGTCCACACAAACTCCAGCCTTCACCACGAGGAAGGGATCTGTTTTGAATGCTGCAACGGCCAATTAAAGAAATTCTATCTCAACGTTCGCTACCACCACGAAGGTTGGATTTGCCTCCACTCCCTGGCCTCTTCAGCTCCATTTGCTTACATGGTCACAGTGCTCCTGTAAACCCTCTAGTAAGCCAATGCAACTTACCAACTTCTTTGCTGGTTTCGATTATTGCTGCTGAAAATTGACATTTGCTAGACATTTTGCCTATCGCGTTGCTAGTTTCATTAACTCAGGGGAAGGTGGCGTTGACAATTGTTTTCATTTACATAAGATATAGGGACAAATCACAACAACTACTCCTTAAATGGCAAACAAATATCATTACACACTGGCCTATTCTCAATGATGTTGCGTGTGCTTGTCAAGTAGTGGAGGTTGAAGACCACAATAAAAGGCTTAGGTTATCTGTAAATCAAAGCGGCGTTCATGTGTCGAGTTTCGCAAGATTCTTATTTAACACTCTGATGTTGCTGAATCCCTCAAGTAAGCTTTGATTAAAATAAGTGCACTTTAGAGACCGCGCGAATGGTAATTTATTAGCTAGTGATATCAAGGCTAATTCAATGATCCTTTATCTAGCAGTGTCTTTTTAATCCACACGAGGCCTTCTTTGAATACCGAATGCTCATTACATAAAACAATTAATGGTCGCAAGTGAGCCTTCAATTGCAGCCTACCAGGTCGCATCCCTCGTCCGCAGCCGGTGAATAGGTGACTATGCACACAGTAGTACCTCGCCTCCGTCTCTCTCCTTTTCCTCCTCTCGTGTCTGCATCTTGCACCCTTCCACTCGACCACCATGTCTTATTATTCAACCGCCATTGGTTCTTACCCAACCAGCGTCGTTCCACGACCCCCATCTGTATGCCCACGAGTAGTATAGAGATAAAACCCATAACAATACGTCCATTCATCACATGACAACGCATTCTTTACGCCGAGATTTTTTGCGTTCTGTCTCATGCAGCCAACAGTCTGTCCATCTAGGATCATAGACCATGGACCTTTATATGGATTAAAATTCCTGTGATTCCTGATTAAAATTCAGTCTAAACTGAAAGTGGTTAAGGCTAATTTGGTGATTATCAACATCCAGCTGATATTTCGCCTGTTATCCTTCGCGAAAATGCTACTGGACAACCCGGCTTACAGCTATTTTATTTTATGAAAAGAAACCGCAAGCCTTCTTACTGGTGCAACAAATGAAGGATATTCACGCTATTGGCAAATGCACAATATAGCAGTCTTGACTCAACGCCTTAATGCCAAAACCACCCCTATACTTCGTTAAAGCTGAATGATGCTTCTCACTTCTTCTATCTTCTGGAATTTGTCCTGTCATGTTCTCGTAGCAACACTGTTGCAGCCGAGATGACGAATAGGGCCAATGTTCTCACATTCCACTGACATACACTGATGTGGTGTGTTTAAGGCCAGCGGTAACGCCTTCAAACATTTGTGCTCTTTCTCCCTTTCCCTCTCAAAGCATCGCAAAGTGTTGTGCAATTCAGAAGGCAGTACTAGATGTGATCCATTATAAAACCTTAGCAAACGTGATCCTAAATGGCTCGTTCTGGCAGAGTAGGTCTTTAGAGCGATGCTTCCATTAAAAGGGATCTAAATGTGTTCCTCTAACCCTTGATTCTGCATGTGCGTTTACTCCTGAAGCCAATCTATCCTTCATATTTCGGCTGCATCTTCGTGTCGAATTCAATGACATGTAGTCTCGACTTTGGAATATATAGCTGCACATTTATAACTCAGCAGACCCAAAATCCGATTTTTATAATTTTGCTTATCAAAAGCGCCACAGAAATTTCTGCTCCCATCGCTGCCTCTAGCTACAGTAAAGTCACAAGCCGAGTAGTAAAGCAGGCAGCGAGGCAGAGCTAATGTAGTCGCACTAAAAGTATGGCACCAACATAAAAGAGGTCACAGGTACAAAGTCGAAGACGGTGTCAAAATAATTCATGAATAATGCCAATGCGGTGCGTAGTCAAATCAGTAACCCTTTTATCAGCCACCCAATCGCGAATTGCACTCGTTAAGTTCATTTTACCCGAGGAAATCGCCTAATTGTGTTCGGGTCCATACGAACTTCCTCCGTCGCGTATGCGTTGGAGGAGTGATTAATGCATACGATTCTTCTGCTGAAGGCTCCTCAACGGTTCGTTATATCGGGCTATACTTATCCATTTTTTGGTGTCATGAAATGCACCCACTACAGAGATCTATTTGGAATAGTGAACAATGAAAGGACTGGTAAAGTGGAAAGTTTTTGCCAATGAAAGGATCTGCCGGTTGAAGAACTTAAGGCTTGGAAAATTGGGACATTAGACTTTTGGGAACTAGTGCTCTTACGGTCTTAACAATGTGGCCACTGACGACGCTACAAATGAATGACCAAGCTCAGGTATCCATAAATTAGAAGCAGAGACATTTCTGACAAAACAGAACAGCGACAAAAATTGAAAGAAAAGAAAAGGATATTTGCGCACTGACAGAAAACATGATTTGATTCCAGTGAGCATTAAAGTTGCTACCGTAGTTCGTGCTTTCTTTGCCTAAAATCGCCTGGTTTAAGTGGACGAAAAAAACACATGCTATCCAAATGCACATTAGAATCTTAGATACCTTTCCATGATTGAATCGACCAATGTAGATATGGAAAGTTTACCCTCTAAAATGGCGTGTGGACTGTTTCCATGGTAGCAACTGAGAGATTTGCCTGACCTTCAAGTAAAATAAGACCCGTGATTATGGTCGCGTGGCCGGGCCCCTTATCAACAGCATTCATCGCTGTGATTCGGTCAGTCCTGTGACAGAAGGCAGTAATGGCAAGACATGGAGGTGCGAGTGTGTAGGCTGCATTACGGCTTCTTACGGTGCCATTACACTTGGGATGCAGTGGACAAGTAGGGCGTGGAGTGCCGATTTGCGCTGAAGTTAATTGCAAACGCATCGATTTCTGCTCTCTGGTCGGAAAAAGTGAGGTCAACCTCGTCTGCGTCTGTTCGACACTGCTGCTCAGCCATCAGTGGTTGTTGATTAAGGATGCTGTTCGAACGCTTTAGCAACTGAATGGATTTTTTCGCTGTGGAAGACGTAGACGCATCTCGCTCGTTGAAAAGCTTGCCTAATTCGAAAGTGTTATTATCTTGCTGCATTGCCTTGTCATGAAAATGACCTAGCTTTAATGGGCAGTGGTTAGCTCTTATGGTAAGCTCATTGAATTTTGCAATGGTATGCTATTTGTTGACTTGTCTTCCGAACCGACCACATGGCACGCAGTTTTGGTGGTGGTGGCGATGGTAATTTGTGGACGCAAAGGAGGAAGCTGGTAACCTCGGGCACTGTGCAGAAGTATACGCGTAGGGCGATCCCTACCACTGTACGCCATTAGCAATGTGGCCCTGCCAAGGCTACCCTTCAGGTGTTGTGGTAATGGAGAAAGCAGTGGCAACAGCCATCAAATTCATCCACTGACCCGATTTTACCATCTCTTCCTGAGAGACAGAGACTGCAAACTACTAAAAAAATGCATCACGTAACGACTGCGACTGCGTATAATCTAGACTATGTGTGTATCTTACACAAAAAGCACTCAGTTTATATAAAAATCCTTTGTAACTCTTTTATATTCAGCTTAAATTCTGTGGCTAGGTTTCGCCACCACGTTGCCCATCTACCAGGGATTTAAGTTATCGCATGGGCATTTTACCAATGAGAGAGAAACCAACTCATAGAGGGAACCAGGAAGTCGAAAATGAGGTTGTCTATGGATTAGCAAGTTATGAGACACCGTTAATATCAAAGTGATGATTTCCATTCCCGGCCGCCAGATGCAGCATATTTTATGATGGAGAGAGACGGGTATCACGAATGACAATGCTGTGCGTGTATAAATGTCTCAAAATGCAGGTTAAAGTACTGGTAGACCCCACTGATCCACAGCCTTCAAAAAACGCGTAGTTTGTGAAGGTTTAAAGGCTTGAGCATGATGCTGGAAGTTCTTGATTAACTCGAAGAAGAGTGAGGGTATATTGAAGGCGTATGCCTGCAGTAAGGTTTAGGACTACTGACGCTGCCTAAAGACGATGGTGCAATGGTGGTGACCCAAAGTGGTCTCTTTTTTCTACAATCGAGGGTAAATCGAGCCACTCAAGCACTCCATAGCCCGCATCCTATTTCAAGCGTTTTCCTTGGTCTTGTCATCGTAGAACCTCCAGCGTCGGCCATCACAATTTATCAGTGGCGTATGAAAAGTGCCACGAAAATACGGTTTTAGCTAGGAAATTTCCATGCGCAAAATAAAAAGAAAGGAAGGGGGGACAAATACGCCATTCATGACTGCGGTAGCGCATGGCAACTCTTATTAGCTGAGGAGGGGATTAGGGAGCAAAAGAATGGTACTAAGCTGGTGGGAACTTGGCACCAGTGCCGTGACCTCTATTTATTTTAAATCGACAGAATTAGTCTACCACCTGCCAGCACTTTGGCTAAATGATGATTTAAGTACGCAATCATTTTATGAATAATCAGTCAAACAACGAAGTAGGTCAAGTATAAGCCAAGAATTAAGGAGGTGGATAAATAACTTAATTAACCAGTCAAACAAACAACTAATCAGCCAGTTAAGCAGTCAAACCATTGTTAGGTTTATTAGTTTGGAAATTAAGAGATTAATCAGTGAGATTAGAGCTGGAGACAGCGATGGCAGCAGTAGCGCAAGAATATAGGTAGCGGAGACGCCTTCTCAGTCGTTTGAACCACTACAATGGAAGAAAGTATGTTCTCTTGGGTGGGAAAGGCATAAGCAGAGTAAGCAAGGGAAGGCAATGAAGAGTGCAAACTTACTGAAAGGTGTGGGAGAGTCAGAAGTAGCAGATGATGAGCTGGAAGACTCAAGTATTAAGACAAGTGCTAGATGGGTGACTAACTGACTTGGTTCTACATGGAATGGCACAAATGGTAGTCACTCATCTAAGTAACTTAATTTGCAGAGTGTCTTGTATTTTCCTTCTTGCAATCTTCTAGCCGCATCCACATCCTTGCCTCCTCGGCCTCCAATTCCACACCCACCTCCTTTGTCATCCCCTGCGTAGCCAACAGTTGGCTTTCCGGTAACGTTGTCACTGCAGTGAGCGATGCCGACATTAAAGAACCGGATGCCAACCGTGAGAATGGTAAGTGCCGTCACTTTGCCTGCCCATCCATATCCGACCACCGACTCGTCATAATCAAGTGGTCAGATAGATCACATTTTGATTCCTCGTCTCCCATCAGCCCAACATCGTCGCCATCGGCCTGTGCTTGTCCCTGTTGATCCCTAAGGTTTTCCGCCCGCCCACTGTCACGGATGAGGCCTGAGTGGGAGTAGACACACGAATGATTAGGTGTGAGTAGTAAAAGCTGACTAGAGATTAAAGGCTGCATTGAGGAGGGGAAGTTACTTACCGATATGTCTAATAACATCGCCGGGAGGTGGTGATGTTGCCGCCATTAGCATTGCGGAATGCGGATTCGAGGTGTGCATGAGGGAAGACGAAAACGAGGGTGAAGGTGGAGATTAAGGAAAATGGGTGATGCTCGATTGAAGTGGTAGGACAAGGTTCTATGGGTGAAGCAACTTTTTACGTTAGTGCTAATTATGGTCGTCCAGACATCAATGCTAGGGTTGATGAGGATGGCGATGGTAAGGTTAGGCGAAATCCACGTCCGTTTGCACCCGCAATAACACTTAAAATGATGGATTGGTCGAGTCGAGTGTGCACTGCGATTGCTATTGATGGGCAGAAAATCAGCATCCGAATTAGTTTCGATGGCGGTAAAACGGCATCCAATAAAGGATGAAACTAGGTAGCTGAGAGTCAGGGCCGCCAGAAATGGGTCTGAGCTTCCATTATTGCTCTTTACCTAGTAAGGCTTCCACTTTTCCCCATCATCTAACAGCCTTCGCCATCAGACTTATCGTAAAGTATACGATCAAAGCCGACGAATTCTGGCCTATCTGTCAGAAGAATTGAATCGTCCGGCAAAAGAGAGAGCTGATGACAAGACTGTACATTTGGCAATGCTGTCATAGATGCATTAGATCGAGATAGTAAAGGGGAAGACGATAACCTATAACCGTGCGTCAGCATCAAGAGTCAATCGCAGTCACAAAGAAGATTTTCTTTTAGTTATTTAACGAGACCAAGTGTAAAGCCGAAGGTAAGTGAAAGCTAAAACCGGAAAATGAGGGGATACCTTTTGCGGATTTTTAAAGAGAAGCACATAAAGCACTATGATAAAACTGTTGGTCAAGTAGCATACAACATGATGACATTTTCAGTTCTATGTAGCATTATCAATTCTCCGTGAAAATATTGTACCCTACTTTGCAGGTTATTGCCCATGCGATACCGTGATTGAAGACTGACTGTGCCAGTTATTGCTTACCACTATTCGAATAAATACTAGCAGCTGAGATTGCTATGATGGGCATATTTTTATAGCTTACAAAGTAACCATAAATCCTATGCTAGTACCATTCTCTACCACATTAAGGAACTGCCAAATAAAAACCAAGATTGTTCTCCTTCTGTTCCAAAATAGACTATGCATTAGCTGTTAATAGGAAGCAATTAATTCCGTATTCGACTGCACGAAGACATAGTTTTGCACAGTCTGCTAAGTCATGCAATCCGAAACACGAGAGGGATGATCTTAACGGTTCAATAGTGAAATTAGTCCTTTGATATTCCCTGTAAACTCAAATTATGACTCTTAAACAATCATTCAATAAGGTTATTTATATGAGCCAAAAGTTATAACATGCTCTTGCCACGACAGTAGAAATTCCTCAATCCTTATTCGGTCTAAATACGCGTTACTCAGACGTCGAATTCAGGTAAATCATTCCACAGTTTTGGTCTTGCGCTTGAGTGAATCTTGCATTTTCTCAATTTTTACAACCAGCACACGTAATTTGATTAATTACGAAATCAGCCTGACCCATTTGGCCGCAATCACCTTTTTCTTGCCAAAGTATTAAAAAGCCTTATGATATTAAGCAAATTAAAGTGATTTTGGGGTACAGCATCACACAATGCCGTCTACATGTAAACATCTGCCCACATGCTTGGCGAATAAATTTAAATAAACAAAGTTAAAGACGGTAGTCAACGTGCATGCTAAAGACTAAATTATGGATACCATAGTGCATACGGTGAGGCTAGCTAGTGAGGCGTGTGGCCGGAGAAATGCTTTAAAGGAGTTGACGAAGTTAACTCATCAATTATCTGCCATGCATTTTAAACATTATTTAGTGTTTCAACTCATCCTCATAACTTCTCAAAGATATGCTCAATGGTTGGTTATTCTGCATTTGTTGAAATTTGCTTCTACATCGCAAAATAATCATTGCAGAGCACAGATTAATGCATTTTGCAGCACTATTGAAGATAGCACACAATGCTGATGAACTGCATTGATGTTAACATGATGAAATCAGGAAGTAAAAGCTATCGCGTATTTATACCATTGCCTTAACAGTTCGAAATCCATGCCTGTAAACCATGAGCTACAAAGCATGAATATGCTCACTCAACATGAGGCAAGTTTTATGAGCAAAAACATACGCGTAAGGATGATGTGAACGAAAGCATCGCCCACTCGCGCGTAAGACAACATTCGTAACATTTCGTACAGTAACGATGCATTCCACGCGCACTTTGATTCTAGCTGCAGCATAATGCGTGCGTGCCAGAATTTCAGAGGGCCAAGATAAATGGAAAATAATTCCTTTGGATAAACTGCGAATCCATTACTTTATCCCGAAATGAAGAAAAGGAAAACTTTTTGTATACTGGGTCAAGCAGCGTGGCCAGATGGAGACATAGCGATGAGGTATCATAGGATCAGAAAGTGTCATCTTTTCGGGAACCAACAGTGTCTTAAGCTTCAATACGTTCAGATATACTGGCTACTTCCCACCCAACTGTTCATCCTGAACCAGACCGTAACATAGGGATTGACATCATCACATCATGCTCTGAGGCCGCATTCCCCGCTACTAACAATTGGCACGTCGTGACGTATTAGCTGGGCACACAGTCGTTAAGGCCGGGATGCAGCCCTTTCCCAATCACAGTCATTCATTTGGTTACAAGTTTCTGGAATGAGTATGATACTTTTCCCAGCTTAATACATTCTGACGTGGTTAGGTAAGATGCTTGATCAACTACCCTATAATATTTGTGATACCAGAGACACTGCACGGAACTAGAAATGCTAAGCGAATCATAAAGAAGACAAGGAAATCATCGTAGAGCTGAATTGGAGCTAGCTTTCACGTATAAAATGCTGAACATCTAAAGCCACAGTTGACAGATTGGCAGCAAATGGGTATTATTAACAGAGGTTTTACACAGACTTGTGTGTAAGCATTCCACTGCTAACACAAGCTGTGATTTTCGAGTAATAGAACATGTTGCCCTAATAATGGTGGACGCATAACCGTGTAAGAGGTTAGAGACATCACAGGCATTTTGGGGTCAGCGCGTTGCGGTGACATAAAAAGGGGCCTACCAGGAGCACTTTATCGCTCAAAGGATTCCAGTGGCATCACGGGAATCTATAGCAGGTCTACACTAATGCCAATCCTCAGCAATCGCTCATTGCTGTGCGCAGTCGATTTGGTGCCCAAAGTCAGCACAATGAGCTGTACTCACACGGAAAACAGCTGCTGCCATTCCTGGCCGTTGTTTTACAAATGAGATTTATTAGCACTTTAGTTGAACATGTCTTGTGATTTATTTAAATGTCTTCCTTGCAATGAGCACTCTGAAAGCAGTGAAAATCTTGATACTTGCTTTGTGCTGATGTCAGCGTTTGATGTGTCTTTCTGTGGGGAAGTCTGGGCAGCCAGCGTCTGAAACAGGATAGAACATTGCTGTCAAATTTTGAGTAGAAGACATCAGTTCTTACAGTATCAATGTGACATCAAGCGAAATTCTGGAAACACTGGCGTGATTGTTGCAAGGAAAGCAGGGCGCAAGGACCTCCATGCTAACAGCTGCGTGCTTAAATTAGTGCGTAAAGAGTGAAATCACCCAACCTACTTTGCAAAGTAAGTATAATGAAATGAAGCTCCTATCACTACCTCATCAACATCCTGAGCCTGTAAAGTCGGCGCCAAAAGTAGATCCATTGATTGTAGGTTGGCAGGAACAGAGAAGAAACGACACAGGTAATGGTAGATAGGTATGTCCAAACTTCAATTGACCCCACCTTTTATAAAGAGCCATGAATTCAGTGTAAATGCAGTCGCCTTTAAAACCAAAATAATTAGTATTGAAGTTAGAAAACGACCATATAGTTCTCCTTACACACAACTCTCATGTATCTCGCTGGTAATGTTGTCAAAAGGTTGTTAAACACACAGCTTTGCTTAAGGTACGTGCTTTGTGAAGTTGAACATTTAAGGTAACTACATTACAAATTCTTGTCAGAAATTGGAAACTTCAATTTTAATAACTTATTAGAATTCGTTGACACCAAAGTAGTCACTATTCGTTGATGGGTAAAGAAATTCTAGGGTTGTAAAAGTGCATACAAGGAAGAAGAAGCGGTCAAAGCTGAGTGTTTTTACGGCGTGTCCAAGTATTTGCCAGACACCGAGAAATACAACGAGGTTGAAAATCACGATGCACCAGGTTAGGCGACGCAGTGGTGCTAGGGCTCTGCGCACCTCCGACAAGGGTGGTTTATTCTCACTTAGGCGTGGAGAAAACCGCAGATCCGTTTGTCTGGCCATCAAACCAATGTTGGGAGTCCGATACAAGCATTAAATGATTAAATAGAAAGGCATGTCATTATCATTTGGTTAAACAATTTCGATTGAAACAGTTCTGAGCTATGCAAAGGCTTGAGTGCATAAGGCAAATTTTGTACTCTTGCAAAGGTCAGGTGGATGGCTGGTTTGCCTACCGAGTGAAGATCTCAGGCCATGGCATGAGAGGATTATCAATTTCTTGCACGCAGCACCACACGCTTGACGCCAATTTGGGTGGAAGAGGTTTGGTGAGGAGGACAGTGATCAGTACAGGTAGCAGAAAGCCACCCAAAAATGCTATCCCTAACCCCGTAAGCTGGGTCTGCTTGGAATCTGGTCGTTGAAAAGATAAGTAAGAGGTGACAAAAGCAAGAAATTCTTAATAAACAATGTAGTCATTAGTCTGTTTTAAGTGTCTGCGCTGGTATTGCATCATATCCAACGTGTTGTATATGCAGTAGTCAATACTGAATGTACGCAAAATAGATTTGGATGAGCCTTTTACTGCAACCAACGCCATAGACACTTGCCCGCTCAAAGAAGCATTGCCATTAAACCTCATGTGATATTAGTATAGCCTCCCCGATAAACTGCTGATTGGCTGAAGGGGGCCATATACAATAATAAAGAAGTGACACCTCTATCTCAGCCCACAGTAAAGCAAGAAGAGCCAGAAACATACCCAATGATGACGCTTTATCAAGCACAAACCAGGTGGTAAGTGATGCCCCCGCACTAACGAAGTAGCCAAGTAGAAGCGCAGCCTTCGAAAGACGCTCCCAAAGAATGCTAAGGCAAAGGCATCCAACAAAGGGTGTGCAGAGACCGTAGAAAAGGAAATTCGCCAACTAGAAGGCAAATCGTAGTTAAATGTGCCAGCGTAATTCTTTAAACTAAATGAAAGCAACGGCAAAAAGAATTATAAAACAACCTCACTTCGATGGGACTTCTTTAGTTCAAGACAAGGGAAACACCTGACCTCTGCCATCATGCTGTTCTCTTACCTTTCGCACTCGCTTGCGCTTCTCACTTGTCCGATTAATTTTTCTCAGCTCTTTAAGCATGATTCTTTCTGCAACCCATTCCGTTCTACGTTCGTCTACTCAATTTAATCTTTTTCACTTTTGGTTGCAATTGCAAGAATAATTTTTTGATGGCAATGACAAGAAAATAGGAATGCCACTACCTGGAGAGAAACCACCAGTAATTAAGTTATGGAATAGGATTGAGGAAGTAGTGCCTCCTTTAGAGCCCAATGGTGCAACTGAGACTGGTTATTGAACACTCCAAATTGCTTCGATACTGGCATTGTCGTTCAATTTTTGACCAAAATTACTTGGAAATGAAGGTCAATAAAAATACCCTAGGAAGGAGAGATCATTCTGTAGCTAGATGGACTCATCTCACACCAACTATTGGCTCGCGTACGTCGGCAGATGCACACGCACGCCTGTGTTACGGCTGAGTGACGGACTTCTGATTACCATGGTACGCATCTCAACGTGATGATAACTTATGCATAAAAACATTGGCAAATGCCATTTTCATGGAATCTGATGCATCAACCATCTCATGGCGTGGAATGTACAGCAAATAGTGCAAAAGCAAGCTGTGAGGCGTTGTGTTATGATGCATAATTTACAAGAGAAGGAATTGAGCTTTTGTGCCGCAGATATATCAAACTAAACTGCTTAGGTTTTAGAAGACTAGCTTCAAACGCTTTTGTTCTCCAAACCAAACATCGATTCGGCCAGTATGAAGATTAGTCAGTCGGTCATTACGCCAACAGGCAGCCCAAATGATGCATGCTGCATAGATCGAGATTGAAGAAATATGGAAAAACATTATCTTAAGCGCTTCGTTGCCTTATTGCCAGTGCCAGTTCCATCAATTTTCTTGACGCATGCAAACCCAGTAAATACCAAACCAGCGTTACCCTTATGTTCGCTTTTGACATTGCAATATGAATGAGTTTAACGCAAGAAGAATTCGGCTAATAGTGCAAGAATAACGGAACGAACAATAAATCACAGCTCATCTGCGCCCGCAGTGCGCAGAGGCAATGAAAGCATTTGGCGAGTCAGCGTAAACTACAACGGGGCATTGCAGCTAGCTAAACTGGAGAGTGCACAGTTGATAGGTTAAAAGGCATATTAGATCAGTTAAGCTGCCGTTTTTTAGCAGCAAAATTAGTTCAGGCATTCTAAAAGTCGTCTTGTTTGGTAGATTAAATAAGGATGTTTGTTTGTATTATGAACAGAAAAACCATGTGCGGACCTGAAATCCTAAATCGAGTGCGATTTAAGAGGGGACATGCGATGCTAACATCGCTTAGTGCGAAACTCCTAGCATTACTCCCAGTTAAATACGTTGAAGTTGACATTCCTTTAAATGCGTTCCCTTTAAATGAGCTCATAAATGACTTGTTGACTACATTTAGGCAATCACCACATCACCGATTATTCTCGCCTAGGACCTATTTGGCCGTGTCTGCTTATCTGTTTGCCCTTCTATGCAGTCTCATTTCATCAAATGGAATCAGTCATTCAACTTTGCTATTATAACCTGTTAAGTTATCGAGTGGATGGAAATAGCGCATCGCAGTCACATTGTGCTGCCTTGGTGGGGCATCAGCCAATCTGGTACCAGAACTACATGACCCTAAAAGAATAGGGTTACGTGCATACCGATATTTCAGAGAACATAATGAATGCTGGTATCATGCATGCCGTCACGGTAAAGGCAATCGGTAGCTCGCTTCTCGACATCTCGTCCATGTAGGCACGATATGCACCGTGTGTCTGACAGCCATACACCAGTGTTATGGCAGGTCTGGTGCTGCATTCCTCCTTGATCCTGTCAAAACAAAGGGGCGAGAAAAGAGTGGCCTTACTATCGTGCCAAAATTTTGTCACTAATGCCAATTTTGAGCGTCAGTGTGTGTTGTCAGCAAGGAAAGCCCATGTCTAGCCAACTCTGTGCAAACATTATCAAATTCATGATGCGAAGGAAATGCACAGCCAGATTGTCGAACTCTTGTTCGATTTATAGTATGTTAGCTCAGAAGACTGCAAATTGTGGCCAGTATTTCTTGCAGCATGATGATGGAACTGGTAGACCTAGCAATCTTCAAGTTTACATTATTTTAGTTTGTCATACTACATGAGCTGCATTTTTCCGTGAAAATGGAAACATTTCGTTAGTTTGTTATTTGGTTCAAGCACTTATCACTTAGCCCTAGTTTTGCCTTGAATTTTTGCATTCCCTCAGAAAGATGGTGATCGTTACCCGATTATGCATTGAGCATGAGCGTATTTAAATGGTAGAATACTTAACGACAGAATTCGTTCAAATAGCCAGTCATCGGCTCTGTTTAACTAATCCATGATTTGGTATTTTATAGCTGTCATGTCAGCAAATTACTTTGACATAATTATCAGCCATTACTTGCAGTCGTACCAGGTATCACTGTGACATGCCGCACATTCGAGCATGCTGCGACAGCGACAGATGTTCCGTCGGCTCGCGAGATGATCACGTCGCCTGCCACAGAGCAGACAATTTGCTTTGTCTACCTGCTTTTTGAAAGGCTGAAGAGAGAATAGACAAACCGGAGAATTCAATGAATCACGCACAGCATTTGAGTGTCACAGAGTCATCTTGTCTTCTCTTTGGTGCGCAACAATTTTGCAATGATTTATGCAGACCTAAGAACTTGTTTTTGGTCAATCTCTCGTGCAGTATCTAATGGACTTATTGCCAAATTTTGGCGGAGGTATCAGAGATTACCGAGAAATTGATTTGGATAGAGCTCACTCGAATGTACTCCGCGAAGACATCGTGATACAGGACTGATGAAGCGCCGACAACGCTGAACGTGCAAGAGGTCACGAGGAGCAGGAGAAGCACGACAAAAATGACCCAAATGCCGCTCTTGCCCAGTAGGTGTATCGGAGTTGCAAAAATCACAAGACCTACAACAGCATGTTGTTGATGAGACTGCGATGGGATCCAGTCAGCCAGTCAGTGCAATGATACGATGCTCCAATATTGCAAAGCATTTTGTTTTTTAGAGTGAAAACTCATTGCATTCAACATGTTCAAAGCGTGCATTAATTTCCACTAAATTTAAAAACGCAACTTTTACAGGTATAATAAACTAATAAATCATCTAATCACAAAATCCAAGTCGGTCTGCAATTTGTTCTGGAAATGTTAAATCTCGACTGGTACGACTAAGGAATTAAAGACTTGCCGTGTGCCTTTTGCCCTTTGTCAAGAAGAGCTGCGTTGAAGAAAGCTGACTCCAGTGCTCGAAAACCCAAACCGCAGACCACGCTAAGTGCAAATGGAATGCAAAAGGCCATGATGATGGCCAGAAGTAGACCAAGTACTCCATGGTTTGGCGGCAAGCTGACTGAAGTCTCCCATAGCGCTTGATCGAGCAGGACCCGCACCATGTGATCTTGAGAATAATATGAAGCAAAGTAGTTTTCATAACCTATTAATGGGCGGATAGTGAAAGCCACAGCTAGGACATGAAAGGGACCAAGGGGTGATGCGAATGCGCCAACTTACGAGCAAAGCTAATGAGGCTATCGCTGAGGATTCTGCCACCGAATCCATTGGTCATGGAATCCCCAATCCCATAGTCTGATTTATTGTAGCACCTTAATAACTTGTAGAAGCTGTCCATGTTGCCTACAATGCAGCTCAAGATTATGCCCAAAAATCAACACCATCAGTCGAATTTAGGTGACGCTACAGTCACTCACGACTCCATGATGCATCAGGATTACTGATTATGGCAATGTGTTATACAAGTTCACCTGTCCTACTCAAGTTGTTGCATTCTACTCCAAAATGCAGCCTTGGTTTTAACTTTAACCATATTATTCCTTGGCTTCATCGGCCTTGTTTTTAAAATTCGACCGATTTAAACTGTATTGCTTTCGCTTGTAAGTAATAACTAGCCTACTCATGAGTGCGCTATACGTAAGGGGAAGCATTTGTACTCAGGTTGTGAGCACGAAAGGTGTCAAGCCATATAATTAAGTAGTTAGGCAATTTGTTCTGCCTTCAATGGCACACTTGTTGATGAATGGCAAAATGACTAAGATCAGTTGATTTTCTGTCAACAGCACAGACGTAATGCAACTTATTTACTACAAGTGAGCATAAACTTAACAACACTTTCGCGCGGTTTTCGCGAGGATCTCTATGCTTAGCATTTGCACGTTGGATTTGAGCAAATTGGCGAACTTATGTTTTGAGCGAAAAAGCTTTCAATATAAGGCGACTGCCTTTTTGATGCAATTGTTTCCATTTTGCTTATTTTATGCAAGTGAGTCTGCATTACTGCGCTTTATCTTTTATAGGCTATTAAATTCAGTTGCCTTGAAATTTAGTTGGCCATTTTAGTCCATCCATGAAGGTGCGGTCTTGTTGCGTTTCCGTCTCTGTCTTCATCTCAGCATCCGATGTCATTGCTACGCAATATCTCAGCCACGTTAATAAAATCACCCTCTCACAAAAAGCTGTCACAAGATTTTGATGACAAGACAAAGCTTTTTTGCATTTCCAGTCTAATTTACCTTCGTTTCATGCATAAAAGCCTGCACGATCTGCACCCTATCACCATGAATCTACTTAACCATCATGTTCAGAGCATCATTAATCTTCCAAACCGATATCACATGCGGATATGCGTTTTGCATAGATAAGTCAATAACAGCCAAACCTCATTTGCTTTGGAGACGACATTGCAACGTCAGTCATGAAAGGAGCATACCAAGTGCTAAGGATGTTGGCACATGCAGCACACTGAATATGAGAATGGCACAAATGAGGAGGATGGTGATAGCAATGATGTAGATGATGGGACTGTAGCTTCTGCGCCGCGCCACCACTAACAGGGCACCAACTAGAATGAAGACTATGGATGCGATGACGATCTCGCTTGCATTCTTGGTTACGGCCTTCAAAACCATTGAACCTTCTGCCAAAGGGAAGGGGACAGAACTAATGCAGGCCATTCTGTGTGAACGCCGACGAAACGTATGTAGTAAGATAAGTGTTGCTTACCGGTGATGTTGACGGTGAGGGTGTATAAGCTGGTGAGGAGGCTAACGGTGATGGTGAGAATGTGGGCAAACAAGCCGAAGCGATGGCCAACGAATTGAGCAATGGTGTGGGCTCCAGGCGCCTTGGTACGAAATTCCAAGAGCAGCAGCACGAAGATGGTGTGAACCAGCGCACAGCTTGCTGGCGTGTATTTGCTACCGGCAATGCCGTACTAAATCCATAAGTGAGGCTACACTCTTGAGCTGTTCATAGTATTAATGCGTTGGCCGTCATTATAACATACATGTGGTGCCTGTGTATGCTAACAGACTGTACCGAGCCGAGCGCCATATACTAGTCGATTAAGCCCTGTCTTCGAATGTCAAAGCGAGTACCGGATGTCTATTGTTTAAAGAGACTGATATTTTCTGACACCTCAACCCTATGAAAACATGGCACGATGATAAAGTAGCATTTAGTTTGGATGTGATGTGCTGATGGCTACGCGGCAAAGCGATTCGACCCAACCGACTGTATGAATCACCTCAAAATTATAATTTCTCCTTGCAGCCCTTCCACCTTGAATGCAATAGCTAGGCCCTAATGTAAGCGTTGCATACTACGCTATCATACAGGGGTATTAAAAATGTTACGATGACTTTGTAAATTTTAACTCTCTGCCAACAGCTAGCAAATTCTAGAGACGATATCAAAATTGCAGCATAATTAGGCAATTCGAACCACCCAAACGCTTAGTATTTTATGAATTCGTGGCACCGAAATCATAGTATTTCTAATGTCCAATGCTAAACCGATGCTTTCATAAGGACCAATCTCTAGAACCAGATATTAAATGTCAGCGCGTCAAGTTATTGGCCTTTAAGTTAAAGTATTATCTCAGATAGGTATCAAAGTAATGATTTCTAGAGCGGCAGCCGTTGACAAAATTAAGTGTTCTGATCGGCTAGCATTAGAAAAGTCAAGGTCCTGGCGATTGGATAAAATGTGACCTAGGTCAAGTAAAAGGTCGCTGAATAATGATGTTGTCCTACCAGTTCCGTGTTTCTCACAGCCTCCAAAATTGTCGTCGGCCATGTGATTTGTACCACGAAGGAGGCAATGACAATGCCGAGTTTGTGTGGCCTATCGGAACTGCTGCAAGAGTCTCTTTGCAGCTTCGTCTAGAAGAAAAGCGAACTTGTTGAACTGCTATACGAGCACACCTGGTAGATGCAGACAAGACTGCGAAGTGGCACTGGAAAATTTGGTCATGCGCAAATCCTTCTAATTATGGAACACTCAGCCCTATGTTTGAAGCAAAAGGGATAATTTGTGCACCTGAATGCAAACGATGCTTGCACATTAGGACACTAAAGCCCAATTTTCCATAAGAGGGATTTCTTATAACCCTGAAGGTAGAAGTATTTTATTCACTTGTTAGCTCCTATGAAAACTAATCAGACACAAGCACCAAATGTCACGCGCACTACACTTTGGTTGGTTCGCAATATAAGTAAAAGGCCTAGCTACACATAAATCTCACCATTTTGTCAAAATCACACGCGAATACTGCACAGCAGAAATTAACACTTTGCTCAGGTAAATATTTAAGGGGCATGGAACGACTAGGTCTAGCAACCCTAAGTGCTATAACGAAAAATGGTTTCCATGTTTTTTTGATGGTCAAAGACTAACGCACTAAAGATTAGATGGCAAAAATAGCGGCAGACAATCGCCAGGATGGGAGGCCATAACAAAACCAATCTGACATCGGAATTACCCTAGAATGATTTTTGTCCATAAATGGCAAACAAAACTGTTATTCAAAGCGACAGCTCCATTAAGGCAACCAACGATTAGCTGATTTGAATAAAATGGTTCAGTCACGTTGGTATAGATCTTCATAAATGGAATAGCAACACCTCTAAAACTTACACGTTTGCGCTTTCTCGCGCAAAGGGTGCAAATGATATCAACAGCAATGGCCACAAGAAGAACGGCGAAAGTAACTCCGGCCACATCACTGTAGCTTAATGCTTCGGACAATCTTCTGCGAGACACCTTCTGAAGATTCTGACACGCCTGTTTAGCCGGTGAAGGCAACCGCCGACTCACATTCATCGTAACGCCTGGTTTTGGTCGTACATGTACACATTCCCCAGGCTCAGTGTCTTCCATGCTCCACGCGTCGATCTAAATGAACTTGTTGCTCTAGGAAAGATTGTATGCGCCCGAGAACTTTAAAGGGTATCCTCGCCCTATTAATGGATTCTGGGCGTTAACGAAGCAGAACTGAGTAGCACAACTTGACAGGTTAATGGATGGGGTAAAAGTACATTCTAAAGCTTTTGGTTTAATTGTGGATGCCCATAACAACCACTTAATGTCAACTGAAGGACATAAGATAACACGCAGTAGAGAGAAAAGCGTAACCCTTAAATCGCTTAAATGTCTGTGCCTCATAAGGTGAGGTTCTGGAAAAAGCCTAGACACTACCCAGCGGTAATGTGTTCCTTACCGAAATTGGAACCAATAAATCCGGATTGCACTTGGAATCGAGTATGTGAAAATGGGCAAAAAATGACGAAAATAGGAGACATTCATTTCTTACTGTTTGGAAGCGCAGTGTTCTCTGGATAGTATTTACGGTGATGAATACATATATGCATGCGAATGAGTATGCACATAATCTTTATTCTTAAGTTATATGCATGCGCAAATGTGCATCGCGTTTTTAGAATTAACTGCGCATGCTTGCACAAAATAATGCATGCGTTAGCAAAATCGAATAATTGTATGTAAATGTTTGCTTTCATGCAATTATCATCGTTGTTGATGTGTTTGTGTGAGGATATCCCTTTAAGGATGTTTTCACATTAGTGATGCATGCATAGGCATAGTCGATTTCTTTGGCATGAAATTGCTGATCTATCCATGTATTTGAACTTACACATAGGCATGCACATTTCCATTACGCTTATCTTTGCCGTTCTTCCCCTGACAGCTAGAGCTGACGCTTTCATTACTCTTTACTTATGTGCGCCAAGAGCGTTAAAAGTTCATTTAATTATATGGGTAAGTTAAGCGAAAGTTCAACTTGACAGGCACTATTGCGGCAGGGACACGCGGTAATGCACGTGAACGAAACTTTTAGTCACTAATTTTACCGGGCGTGTGATGTGATCCATTAAAGAGAACTAAACTCATCGATTCTTCGCTCTTCGTTTTGTGGGCCCAGCTTGATCATCATTAATGTGAGTGCGCATGAGGTAGTGATTTGAATTTCAGGAATGTTCAAGCCAATCATGCAATTAAAGGTTGGAAAGGAAAGGACAACAGAATAAAATTCAGTCGCGATAAAGCGTCATCACTCAATCGCATCAGTTCCCAATCCATCGACGTATAAAAATGAGACGAATGGCAATAACATCGTGCAATATCGCCATTATTTAGTACTGTGCATACTTTATTCCAAATATGCATGCCACTGCTCTTTCTGGTGCCTCTACAAGTAATGTTTGCCTTTCCTACTTTTATCTGCTCTGGATGCCAATTTTCAATTTAAAGAACGGGTAAAATGAGCTGCTTTTGCGGAAAAAGTGGAAAACAAAATAGGCGCTTCTATGTGCAGATCAGTCATTGTGAATAGAGAAATTAAAGAGCGGATTCTATGAGGGTAAAACTGGGAATCAACAGTTTTAAATCATTCCTCTACCACAATTCATCACAATTGTCAGTTAAATAATTACCTTTTTCATTTAAATAATTGGTTTCACAAGCAATAAAAAAACATAAGAAGCTGCAAAATTATTGATCACTTCACAAATTCAGGTATCTATCTTCACGTTTAGAACACTAAAAATTTGTAGATGCAAAAGTAAAGGACAGAGAAAATGGCGAAGCAGTGCTCCAATGGCACTTCCTAAAAAGAACCTCTAGACCAACTCAGGAACCTAGTTACTCCAGACCTACCTGTCAGGAAAGAACCGAATGCAAGCGACACGCATATGTTTTGATGGCGAGTTAGCCGGCGACGGTGGCAAAACAGTTAGCATTTAGCGTCTATCAGCCTCAATCTTTAGCCTAAAGGCGGCATATTGCGGCATATGGAATTAATTAAAAGACTCAGCTACATACCCCTAAAGATTCATATGAAGCTAATAAATGGATGCGTCTCGTGCATGTTTGCAATTCTTTCGTAGATGTAGAGAAACGTGCCCGTTCGGCTAAAAGAGCGAGGAAGGCGAGTGACCTCGAACAGTGCTGTGACGAAGAATTCTTCAATGTCTTCCTTCCCCTCATCAATTCACATAATCGATGCACTTACTTGCTCATCTGAACAGTTGATTAAATTAAATATGGAGGAATCAACTCGGCGGAGTGAGTATAAGTTCATTTTAACGTTACGCTCGAGGAGGGTAATCACAGCTTTTCCTTTTTTTGTGATTTACACTGAGTGCCGAACGCAATGATATGAAAATGACACGCGCAAATGAGTCAAAAGAGAAAGAAGAAAAGATGCTACGAGAAAAGGAGGGGTTAGTGGCATAATTTTTCCATAATTCATATAAAATCTGTCTGTTTTGGGCCTTGGGCGTTTCGAGAACAGTGGGATGAGTGGTTGAGACTGAAGAGCAGATGGAGATGGAGGCGTCGAAAGTGAAGAATGAAAAGCTTAAAGGCAGGGAGGGACGAATCAGAAGGAAGGTACTGACGAATAACTGGATGGCGGGAACGATACTGTAAGGCAAGCTCAAAAAAGACGAAGGATGCGTACACTGTGATGCTTTCAACGTGTCCGTTACACCTTGCACGTGCTGTGCAATGCATCAACATCTAATCGTTTTTATCGACCAACTATCCAACACATAAATAGTGTGGTATAATGCGGCGAAGCCAAATTGTTGGTGCAAATGTGTGAATTTGGTGGTCCCATAAATATCAATTACATGGATCAACGGAACAAAGCCAAATAAATTACAATTCGCAGTCGCTCGAACAAAGTATGGTGTTATACCTTTTGGAAATCATCCTTACTTTGCAGGCACGAAAGTTTGAAGTTAGGCATACTGAGTGCTACACATTAGCACATAAGTAATTAAGGGAATAAAGGTAGTTAATAAAATAGATGGGGTGAGATGGTTCACTTTCAGTGGCTTTTGTCTGTCATAATTGCGACAGCTCGGGGTGTAGGGGATACGAGATTAGTCTCCTAATCCTTGGCCTCCATAGCCTTTGAGCAAGTAAACTAAGTAAGCAGGGCCATAATTTATCAGCAGTTGATTGAACTGAGAGCTATGATGGGAGTTCGTTTTTCCCAATGATAACCGTTCTGTCAGGAGTTTTGTGTTCACTGGTCGCTTCTTGTCTAAGAGGTGCAGTCAGGCAGACGCCCCAGGTGCTAACCCTTTTAGTGGCCTGCACACCTAGTGAATTCTCACCGCCACCAAGGTGAGGTGTAGTTAGCTAATTAGTTTTGACGAGGTCTACTCAATGGTAGAGCATAAATTTCTATTTGAACGAAGTAATTTAGGCTACTACCTATTTACACTTCGGTTAACATTGCCCACTTTCCTCCATCCTTCTATCTACTTCCCTACCAATTTAGACCATTTCGTGCATGTACATCGCTTCGACCCACCCCGTTTTGCAGCGCGTTCGTGCGTGCAGACAAAGATGCATGTTAGTGCATTGGAATAGGTGATGCTGTTGCCGCCAGTGCATTTGGTAGTGGCGGGGATAATGCCAACGCTGCCGCCTGCAGCTACACGAATCGGCTAGCTGTTGTACGGATGAGAACCGCAAGTGGAATTAGCATTGTGGATTCGGTTAGAATAGAGACAAAGAGCGAGGGAAGGAGAGGGAGGGAGAAAAGAAAATGAAGATTCGGGAAAGTAAAAACACTGGTTGGGTGTGGTGAGTCTTTTCTACTACTTCCATGCCTTTGATTTTTCGTCTACGATGCATGTCGTCTCAACAGTCGCATATGAATGATTTTACCTCGGTGCTTAAAAACAGTTTTGCTCAGATATTAAAATATATTTTTTAAGTTTTCTAAATTATGCCTTTCTGCTCGTTCGTTTTTGCTTCGCATTACATGTTCTCGCTCTTAACACCTCAATTGCCACGTTTCTCAGTAGTCAGATTTCCGTCAAAAGTACACCTTTTACTTCTTCGCACATCACATGCACACTGATCTATAGCCTATAGCTTTCGTCTGCGCTTCATGCTTCACGCCGCAGATGCAGCGATGCTCAATATAAAAGCACTTACTCAAAGGGCGAATCCACTTAGTTCCACCTTCGCCACTTCAGTCGTTCGAACCAGCAAATTAAATTGCGTAGTTAAAATCTACATCTCGGAACATTAAACAAGAATTGCAATGAGAATCTGGATCTTCGCTTTGCTTCTGAAGTCTCAGTTGACACGTCGCTATTCGTGTAATTTTAACAAAATCAAAAGCCATCATTTCAGAATGACGGCAACTAAAATGGGAGTATAAGACACCAAATCACAGCAAAGTGCAACGACCCAAGTTACACGCACGCAAGTCTATCCATGTAATGTTGGATCTCATGCATTAAGTGGGGTTAGTAAATGTGGAGCCACAGATGTAGCTATTTACTTGGTGGTGGGACTCAACACAAATGGGTGCAGTATTCCACTTAATTAACTGTATGTTGAAAAATATCCTACGTTGAATGAACAAAGACGGATAAAGAATTAGATCAGATGGAATTTAGCGCATCATCTGGGCTAGACCAGGGGAGAAGGCGACGTGATACTGCTGACTCACTTGTAGTTTGCACTGCATCATTACGTAAACTAATAAATGATGTGGCTGCTGTCACCATTTCATAATAATAAACACATTTTACGCAACTTGCTGTCAATGATTCACTGGAATAACTGCGCTACTTTACATAATTATGACCTTGCTGCTGTTTGATAAAGGAAGGCTGAAGTTGACAAAGTTGACAAAGCGCGTATCCTCTCTGAACCCCTAGCTTCACCCTGTGATGTGCATCCTCACGGTCACGCTAATCAAGTGTGTGCGCTACTCTAGTCACCAAGCCGAGTTCACATTGGTTACGCAAGTGAGCAACCAAACATTCTTCTGTTCAACTATAAGCCTCTGGTAGGTTAGCAGCACTAAATGGATTAGACGCAGTCTGGCCTCAGAAGTTGCTGTCCGTCATAGGTTTATTCCCATGTTTGTAGATGTCAAAATGGCTGGCCCAACGCAACTTTGGGATTTCTAGGCACCAGCGGTAGAATTGTGTCCTCTCGGAGAAAAATTCTGCTTAAATCTTAGTTTCGTTGATGTCAAGACGCAAAATTTCTGCCCTACTCTTGTTCTTGTTGTGAGTCCAGCATCACCTGCTATCGACTAGGCTACAGTCTATGGAGTTTTGACTTCGATTTCGTGCACTAGTTGACAATCTTGAAGGTGGATGCTCACTTACTCCTTATTGTTTTAGTCTGCTGCAATAGCGATTATCTGTGGTTCTAGTCCCTATATTACTAGGGTTCCGGAGGAGAAGAACTTACACTACACCCCAGATGGAACACCACTACTGGTTGACCCTGACAGTTCTTATTTCATTCGCCTAAATCCAACCGATGTTGTAGTCTTGGTTGAATAAACGAGGCAAGTGGGTCTCTGTTTGGCAAGTTAAGAATCAATATTTAAGTACTCTATCATTTATTTTTGAACTCATGTTTTAGATAGAGAAACAGTTTTTTGATGTAGAGGAATTCCGGCTACGTCTGAATTACTTCGTTCGACCCTGGATACTCACTAATTGCAGGCCTGTGTTCATAGATTGGTATTAGATTCTCATGAAATCGAGGCACAAGTCGGCTGAAAGGTAGTGGATGCACATGACTGCTATCGGGCAAAAAATTTGCGTTCAAACGGTCATCTACCCAACCATTCTTTCATCCACGTCTGCACGCACGCATGTGCATTAGCCCTCACGTACTCGCACGAGGTCGGCACAGAGATAGCTGATAGTGTCTTTCTTCAGCCAATCATAAGCCGACGACCTTGACCGCATTTGCGTCATTGAATGCTGATGGCCTAGATGTTTGGATTTGCCTCTTAAAAGTCACTGCTGCGTAAGGTCTCAGCAAGGTTTGCTTTACACTGAATCACCTTTTATAATGATATTTCGAGTTCCACTTATTCAAAGTGCATCATTTCCTTCAAATGCCTCATTGCCAGCATTTAAGTTCGTTTGTCAGCTTAAATGAAACTATGGCAAGCGTTCAAATCTTCAAACTTACTTAGGTGGAAAATACTTGGGAATTGGAGTTGAATGCTCGAAGGATTCATGTGGCTCTACTTCAGCATTGTCAAGGTCTTCATTCCCCTTTAAATTTATGAAAGCTAACTTTTCATAGGCAGTTGGTGTCAAAATAGAATAGCTTTAAACGAAGGCACCTTAATTAAAAGAGGCTGGTCATGGTAAGACGTAACACTTGCTTACGACAAAATTTGCATCCACAACAGTAAGCTAAGGGCAAAAGTGGAACAAAGAAGAGGCAAATACAGGCTCGTACGGGTGAGGATAAAAGGAAATGTGCGAAATTCGAAGCAACACATAAGGAACAATGTGTAGCAATTCGTTTTTGAATATTTACGCGCTTTACAGGCGTATGAGCAAAATCCAGTTGCAGGCCATACCTTCCATACCGCATGCGAATCAGTATTGCGGGCAGTTTTGTTAATACAAGGGCTATAGCTTGTTCGGCTACTCCTTCTTGCACGTCTGACAATAGCGGTTGCACGATTAAGCCGTACCGCAATTACAATAAATGGACTGAATGCTTGTGTATGCTACATTAGATCAGCGTACGATCTTAACATAAATAATGACTGTTGTGTAATTAACCACTGACCTGCGCTATTGCATTTGCCCAACCCTGTGCGAAACAAGCTTCATAGTCGAGTGGCACCGCTACTCGACGTCATTTAATAGGCACATGAACCTAGTAGGTATTGGAATGACTGTCCCGTTTCATGGCACTTGCAAGCGACTCTGATCATAGCCTTTGTTTAGTCGTGCGAAGATCAAGTAAAAATTGATCAAACTGCTGACTCACAAAAGGTCACATTTGTTTCAATTAGGAGCTTCTTATTTTTGTGGCGCCTAAATGCCAAAACGGATGCTGGGCTTACGGACCGTGGTAAAGACACAGCCGTCGTACGATCGGCACGTGCACGTCCGCATGAGGGAAAATTAACGTAAACCAAGCCTTTCTTATTGCGCACTTACAAATAGTAGTCCGCCTGATGCGCCAATGCATTTTTGTAATCATGCAGTGCTAAAATATATGAACAATGTGAGCTAGCTGCAACTGCTAATCTACCTCTCGCTCCTACTTCCTTGTGCAATCTAATGTCTTGTTAACGAGTAGGCAAAACTATTATGAAAGCAAATGTTTCTTTTTCAGATTACCTACACTTTCACCAGAGCCAATCACTTGTCGTGAATATTTGAGCTATAATTCGTATTTTATCATTGTCTTCAGTCGCTCAACCATGTGCTTTGCATTAACTCTAATGCATTTCTGTTTTAAGCATCAGGTTTTGTAATGTATTTACTGTAGCTTTTGCTCACCGGTGATTCGTAAGAAGAAATGACTTGGGTAAAAACATAACTTGGAATTTACTTTTATTCAGTTTTTAAACGCAAATTGCAGTGTCAGATCTCATTGCTATTTCTAGCATTTGTGGATTAATTTAGAACGTTTGGATAAAAATTATGAAAAGTAAGACATTTTTAATCGAAAACAGATGGAATCATTTAAACTTCGTCAGTTCTGTGACAAGCAAATCTGCTCAAAATTTATTTGCTGCTCGAGGACTGTTTATCTATTGTAGGCAATGGTGTTTTGCTGCCTAATTATGTGCCTAGACAGCAAGTGCATGAACTCATTATTACAATGCATATGCACTCAAGCAGCAATATGAAATTCTACTGAAAGCATTCCGAGCATGCTGCGAAAAATAATGAAGTCATTGGATATTTATAAATTTGCATAACCTTTGAACTGGAGTGTATGACGCCACTTTTAATTCGCCAACTACACTCAAATAATTAGCGGCGCTTAAAAGTTAACACAGCCGGCAGCAGCAAAGAAGTCTGAGTACATGAGTCTTAACTCATCCATGCGATAGGGGTCTTAGAAAGTTCTGCATATATTTAACTAATGATGAAATCCAAGCAATCGCTACAAAGTCACTTCAGAGAGCCTACTATATTCAACGCGACTTGACTGACAATAATGCTCGCTCTCCTGTACTTCAGCTTCGTAACGCATTTGCAGTGTCCCGGGGCTCCCTCGAAGGCAAAAGAAGGCAGAATACCAGAGTGGAATATATATATATTCAACGGGCAGAAGGAAATGAACTGCCGGCTTGGCCCAAAGCCAGCCCACGCAGCTAGGGCAATATGGCCACCCATGTGACCCTGATTGAAACCGGTAGTTCAAACAAACACAGTATTACAGCTTTTGATGATGATAAGATCATCTTTGAGATTTAGCTTTGATTTTCAACAAACTAAATTTTGACAAAATCAATGATTTCTTTTATGATTATTTAGGCAAATCGCGCTGACTAGCGAAACGTAGGATTGTACACCCTCACGATCACAAAGGCACGCCTGCTTGAGTTCAATGTCTATTGCTTTCTGGTGAGGCCAATGTCTTGCCAAGCACTAACTATACTAGTGTTATTCCTATGGCAACAATAAGTTTCATTACACACAACTACTCTAGAATTTTTCCAGATTTCTTTGTCGAACATATCCCGTCCATGCGTTGACTCCTATATCACGTACACTCCTTCGAACATCCAAAACATCTGGCTCCAAAGATTTGCACTTTCCTCTGCAGGGATTCCCTTGTTGATAATCGGCTAAAGAAAATGGTATCCTCAGAGAAGTTGGGATCAACATCACATTTACACAGCGAAACATGCAGTGTAAATAAAATATGCTCACTTGTGGCTCCCATGACTAAAGTTGGGTGTTATGTTAAGCAGAATACAATTACCATCAACAGGTGTTTGTTTACATTTTGTAATCTAAGCACACGCTTACCATACGATCGTCTTAGATGCGACTGCGCAAGATATGTGTAGCGAAATAAAATCAATCGTGTTGACAATTACGCAAAAGTAGTAACCTGCCAGGTGCGCTGACGCGGCATCACAGCCACACGGAGCTAATTCACATGAGGTATAAAAGGCAGTCGCAACTAATACCAAGTGTATTGGAGCTGCCGTGGCATGGGCAACGGCTCCGCAAATCGCGTCTCCTCTCTGGATATTGTGGCAGCAGTAGTCGATAAGGGTCAATCAAAGGATGGAGTTCAGATAGCACCAAAAGAGATTCGAGATCATGGTCTCAAGGGGCTTTTTTAAAAATTGAGTAGGCTTTCAGCTAGCCTAACCTTCAATTTCCCCTCATTTTTCTCTCTAGTTTGTGGTGGGACGCCCGCAACACCATCACTGCCCCACCTCATTAACTTGACTTATCTGAATTCTCGGCGTCTATGTGCTGTTAACATTTTGTTGCCTAATTCCAGATGCCAAAATAAATGACTATGGAGAAGTTACTCAGTCAAATGATCACGAAGCGGATATTATTTTGAATTGCGAAAACCAGCGAGCACTGGTGAAAACCACTTTGGAGCTGACGGAGCGCGTCGCAAAAAGTGTGAGTGAGAACGACATGACGCTTATACTGGGCGGCGACCACAGCATTGGAATTGGGTCAATCGCGGGTCACTTCAGGGTTTTCCCCAACTCTTTTGTTGTCTGGGTTGACGCACACGCTGACATCAACACTCCCGGGAGCTCTGTTTCTCGGCACACTCATGGTATGCCCCTCTCCTTTCTTCTCAACGAAACCAGTAAACTCATTCCGCAAACTCAAGGTTTCGAAAACGTCAAACCAGTGTAGGTTCCACATCCTTATATAAAGGACCGTTGCTGGCCTTATTGACGTCCATTGACCCATTCATCTTGTAGTATTGAAGCCAGCCAACTCCTCTACATCGGACTTCGGGGTGTTGATATACCAGAGCTGTAAGATGGGCCTTTAAGCCCAGTGGTATGTAAAAATGTGCCCTCATAAATTTCTGACTGTTTTAAAAAGTTCATAAAGGACCTTAATGTTCTGTATTTTACTATGGACGATGTGCGAAAGATTGGTATTGAGAGTGTCATGGAGACAGCCCTCAAGACCATAATGCGATGTTGGTGAGTAATTGTTGAAATTGCCCCCTTTTTGAGAGGATGAATAACCGACACGCTTATTTGTAAATTATAATTTTTCGGCAGTCCCAATTGTCAAATCCACCTGAGCTTCGACATTGACGCATTGGACCCCAAATATGCTCCCAGTACAGGGACTCCCGTCCCAGGGGGCCTCTCATCGGACGAGGGCAAGTACATTTGCAAGACCCTTGGCCAGACAGGTAGGCTAACGGTATCGACATTTATAGTTCTGCCTCAACTGCATCGAAAGGGATGAATGTTACTTGACTAGGGCAAAAATATCTGAGCAGCTGCTTGTGATAATCCTGAAAAAGAGACACCCACATGCTAAAGCGAAAGCACAAATTTAGGGTTTCTTGTCGGCTTTCCCTTTAGGAACATCAGCTCAGCATTATTAGCTTAGTGCTTTAAGATTGCGTTAAAATGTTGTGTTGGCCTATCACACGAACAGCTGTGGCTTTCAATTGGCGGCGTAAATAAATGGCGCAGATAATTCGAAACAGTGTTTCGATGTGCTGGATCTGTAACAACGATAGAGTTCTTTGTGACAGTTTTAATGACGTGCACGTAAGAATGGAAGCCGCAAAGAACCTTATAGTTTCTTTGTACACTTTCTCTGAAATAAAGTGATAATAAAGTAAATTTCACTTTGATGTCTAGGTCTGCTCAAATCGATGGTGGTAGCCGAAGTCAATGCATCGCTTGGTTCACCTGAAGATGCAGTGACAACGCTAAACTCTGCTCTTGAGATCATCAAAAGTGCTCTGCTTCTGGACTAGAGACGCATAAAATATTAGCGAATTCGTGCACAATACACACTGAAATTTACCACTCAATGTAATTTCTGCTTCGTTTAAATACATGCTTGGATTCTGGATTTGCTATTTTTGGAAAGGGTGTTGGAATCGCGCAACATGATGCCTACCATGGGCTACTTAAGACTAGACTAATGCACCGTGGCTACAGCGCAACAAAACTCATTCGATTTGGATCTGGCTGCAAGCGCTTGATCAGTCATACCTTTATATTCAAGACGCAACTTGCGCAGAGATTTTGCAGGAATTTATTTAGCGTTGTCGACTTTTTAATCTGTGATCTCTTTGATTTGCCTAGCCGAATTGACGTCCTTGAGGTTGAGCATATACGCTCCACATTTAAGGTGATAAGCTACCAAATCCTGCCACTGTTCATTTAAGATCGTCACTACGAAGAGATTAGGCATATGAGCAGTGTAATTCCAAATCTTGATCCTCGTGCAAAGGTACTTATTCAACTTGCACTAAGAGTGCTAGCAGCGTTTGATGAGAAGTTTGTTTTTTTATGGGCGAAAGGTGACAAGACTTTATTCGTGCCTTTAATTTCATGGCAACATGTACCTATCGTGTCAAAATTTACCTTACTACTAATCAGCGCACAATCACAGCAATGGTCTGATTAAGGGCTTTGCCGCTTTTAAACGTGTCATATAGCAGAAGGAAAGGAAAACAAGTACCATCGTCAGGCATGCAGTGTGTGGTATAGCAAGCTCCAAAAAGTAACCTCGCAGCTAACAAAAGGGTTTTATTATCCTTCAAATATGTAGGGAAATCTTTGTGAACTTTTTGCTATACATCATTAGACATGGATTCTTATGGCATGAACAAGTCACAGCTCAGGGTTCTTTGCTGTTAGGGATTGTGTTGACTTATAAATGTTGCTAATTGCTTGGGTGCGGTTAGCATCTATGGAGCGACATAATGTACTCCAGGTCAATTTTTTGGAAAATAAGTAAATGCTCATCAGCTTTAGAGCTGTTTGCAGTGTGCTTAGAAGTCTGCTGTTAACATTCCGTAATACTAACCGGGCGCGCTTTCATTATTACCATGGCGTCTTGCAGACACCTGTAATGCATGTAAATACCTCCAATGGAAGTATAGGTGATCTGCAAAGGAAACATTCGATTTTATAATAAGTGTGTCGACTGACTACCTAAAAGGAAGGTGCACGAGATGTGATCACCTGCAGACGTACCAGATGGGCTACAATTTTAAGAGTGTGTTGAAGACCCCTCGTGCAGGCGTGTGCGTGCCGACTGTGTGATGGAAGTGTGCTTCCGCCACGGAATGTAAACCTGATGCCTGTTTTTGTATTTGGTATACACAAATAATAAGTTCCTAAGTATAACACGAAGTGATTTTTGGTGTGTAAACAAAGTGGAACCAACGTGTACTTGATCTTCGCACGAACTGAAAATATAATAACCTAAATCGTGCGCATCTGTCATGTAGAGGACCAGTCATTTTGATATTTACTGGCTTCTGAAAGGAAGCCGTTTTAATCAGGTCTACACAGGGGATCACTTGAACAAACCAAAACTCTTGAAGCAACATGAATATCAAAGCGCAGATTTGTCAGTGGCGAGGACACATTCTCACAGTCACATGCTAATGATACGCATCCAGCACAGAAGTGCGGTTGTGAAACCAGATAGCCCTCGTCCTAACAAAGTGAAATGTGGGCATAATTCAGTGGTAGCAATCGCGAAAATGCTATTTCAATTTTAAGGACTTTTTGCTACGCAAATGCGCTTTTTCATAACTCTGTCATCACACAAATGCATTTTCTGCATAATGTTGGAATTCATTCCGCAAATATTGAGAAATTTATCGGTGAATAAACAATAATGCAGACCGAATTGTATCAAATCTAGCTAGAGGTCTGTTCTCATTTGACTTTTTGTTAACAGAGAAATAAAGCAGTGCATTGAATTTGTTATTTATTTCTTAAGAAATACGAGCACCTTTAATTTTCACTCACAATCTTGATTGAGGCGCGAGGTTCATTGGATCTGTCTAAATTTTGTTTGATTTAATTTCCACTTTTGTGTTGGTTAATTGAACAACGAAAAGTGGGAAAAATGTAACCTTTTAGGCATCTGTCCACCCTGCTGTGTTTCTAACATGTCTCTATGATAGAAATCAGTGCACTGACTCGCACGGTTCCACCACCTCCACCGGCATCGCTGCTATTCGCTGACTGTGTTATCCGTGCTGAATTTGCAGTTTCAACCGTTGAGTTTGAATGTTTCAGGTTAAAGAATCGCAGTTTGAGGATGCGGTATGACACCCCGAATCAGGATATTTAATCGAGTTACTTTTAACTTTCAATAGAAAAGCTGTCTTTTCACTATGTTATGAGGTCATTATGAAAATGAAATGAGTACATTTTTGTAGAATTTGGCAACAACAACCTTTGGCATTGATGGTTAGATTGAACTTGACGAATTTCACCTAGCATCACTCCAATTAATTTCACAGAGTACAAAGTGGAAGCTTTCGCTATGAAATGTAAGCAAATAAAGACAATGGATGCCCTAACTAACGCGCCTCATTAGAAACATTAGGGCGTGCAGCAAAAATAGTTTTAAAATTGTTTGCTTCATAACAGTGCACTCCGTTAACCGAAAGCAGAGGAGGCATTACAAACAGGTAACGACCCAATCGACTATGATTTTCCACGCCAAAAATTCATCCGCATTGCAAACAACAAAAATCTAATACCTATATAATCTTCTCTGTGAGTCCCAGTATTTGATTCTGCCTAAATGACTCCATAAACTATGCGTTTTCAGCCATTTAGGCATTGGTCTTTGATTTGTTCTCCAAAAAATTTAATCCCTGTTCTCTTGGACACATGCAACAAGTAAGTGACATTGACTAACAGGTGTAATTAGTTAAAGTACTTTTGTTTTCTAAGCAGTGACTTCAGCAGTTAATGTTTCTTTCGAAAAAGAAACAACACATTTGCCCTCATGCGTTGTTTGAATGTCAGCGCCGAACCCTGAAGTCTTTAACAGCGCTTATAAGAGGAACTGATACGCTAAAGATAAGTTTCGCATCGAGATATGCCTTCACAATTCATTCCCTAGCGAGCCCAAATTGACAACAGTATGAATCCTCAATAGAGTATAATGGATTCGAAGTGGATGATAGCAATGACCCACAAGTCCGCTTGTACTCTAGTTAAATAATCCGAATAGATTTACGTCCAGTGGGAGTATTAATTTCGCGCTGCTACAAATGCGACTGCATAATCAAAATCAACCCACCTACAGCAAAAATTAGTCTCTCACTCAACTGTCACTTTAGCCACACCTTCAGCAAAATTTATGTTCTCGCCTTACTGAAACGGCAACCGCATGATCAAATTTTCTCTTCTCGCTCAACTACCACTACAGACGCACAATAAATATTTGCTTATCTCTAGCGAAATTTCTCCTATCCCTCTACTGTTGAAGTCACATGATCATTCCCGATTTAGTTCAAGTAAGATGCCTCATCTAGTTCCAAGTCAACTGCACCAACATAGTGAAACCTGATTGTTCTTCAGCGAAAATTCGTCCCCAGTTTAACTCTAGGAACAGTCACACGTTAAAATTAAGTTCAACCTTAAGGGAAGTATGCCTCTAACCCACCACAGGTGCAGTCACACGATCGAATTTCATTCAACTTTTAACCAAATCTACTACTCCATTTCACTGCAACTGCAATCGCTACATCAAAATCGAATTGCATTCAGGAAATTTTCTCCTCCTCTTCCACTGCTACTGCAGTCGCATTCTCAAATTCAATTCTTCTTATTCAAAGCTTCTATTGCTGCCCTCTACTAGCGCAGTCATTTGATAAACATCGGTTCACCTTCACTAGAATTTTTGGCCTCAGTCCTCTACAATTAGCATTGTACGTCAAAACGAATTTAGCGTTATCAAATTCTCTTCATTACGCCTAACTAAAAGGCAGTGTTGTGACCAAAATCGACTACTCTAAAGGAAAATATCTCCTGTAAATCCATTCCCACTTCAGCGCCAGAATCGATATCAATTCTATAACGGCAAAATATCTCTTCACAATGAAACGATTCGGACCAATTTTCACTTGCTCTGATGCATTGCGAAGAGATATTTTGCCGTTAGTGAGTTGATATTGATCCTGGTGATAAAGTGGCAGACACTATATTGCGATGACAATTCAGCTAAGGAAACAACGACGAACAAAATATCACCAAATATAAGCCCAAAATTTTAGAATGCGCACACTAGACAGCCTAAAATGTACACATCTGGGCTCGATACCAACCAAAATCATAATCCAGAAATCCACGCACCTAAAGTCGAAATTATACCGCAGAACCACTTGACCCTGCAGTTGTCTTAAGTTAATTAATAACCACCATTCTAGACGTGCGTACTTGGCCTACCTTTGAGCACAAGTAAAGTTTTGGTAGAATAACTGATGAGTTCTCGGGTTCCTTACTGCATAGATCGTAAGTTCATGTGCTATCAAATGCAACTGGCTCCTGGCCTCTTCCGACACAGCCACTCAGGATGAGCAGGAGGGAGTGGTGTCGACTTGTAAGTTATCCTTCAGATTCATGCTGCGATTCGCGCTACTGTAAGACGAATATGCCAGATGTTTGCAGCAGCACAATTTGATGACAGTTCAAGTCAATGCAAGATTTGGTAAAGTCCGTCTAGCCTACGGGTGCAAGGAACCAATACAAGATGTGCTTAAAAACGCTGCGATCACTCATACTTGCTGCATTAATAGAATTTCAGAATTAAATTATCTACGAAAACCGTGCGATAAACGAGCACGAGGTGTAGGCGCTGTCAAGGAATGTTAAGCAAGCAAAGGAAATGGGAAGATGTGAAGGACAAGCAGAACGCCAAATGGGTAATAAATGTTGCACAGGGTTAATTAAAATGCGAAATTGCGACTTTTGCTAAAGTAGTAGAGCATATGAGAACAGTGAGGAGTGATGTAAAATGAGTCGAAATTGTTAAGTAGCATGGCCTGGATGATAGAACTTATGGACTAATGGAACAAAGATTCAAAAAAGAGCACATGCGATAGTGTGTACTCTTAGTAAATGGATCAAATAAAATGCAATAAGGGCCGCGGCATCTGCTTCCCAATTGAAAGTACCTGCACCAATGTACCGGTACTCTTGCCAGTAGCGCAAGTGAATGTCGACAAATGTGTGTATGCATGGATGCAGCTGTCTTATCGTCGTTGGTCATTGGAAATTTAATGGTAAATTGTGATGAGTAGCGCTGCACAGAGCAAGGCTCGAATTCGCGACCCTCGGATTATGGGACTGACATGCTAACCTACTGCGTACGCTACCCGGGCGACCAGCGCGCACCTTTTATAATTTTACGCGCCTTTAAACCCATTTAACCTTTTCTACTTTGTTATTTAGACGCAACTTCTTCTCCTTCCTGCGCTTCACTTACCTCGTCTCTACAATATGTGTGTGCACAAAAGCATGTAGCTACTAAGGCATGTCACAACAACCAAAACTGCATTGAACACCTCCTCGCTGGCCTGAGATTGAATATAGGAGGATGTCGCCACAGTCTATACCGTTTCTTAATTCCTGCGTCGATGTCAGCTTTGTATCAGCAAACTATCACTGCACTGAACCAACTCGAACACTGAAGCATTCCTCCTACTATCATCCATCTTACACACTCCATCAGTGTCTTATTTACCAATATTATTTTAACGAAGTTAGGTTGTGCATGAATGTAAGGCTAAAAACTAAATGCATAAGTAAGAAGGAACGTTCAAAAATCCATAACTGCATATCAGGATGGATACATACATGCAAATATTTATCAATAGGTGGTTATTTAGAAAATATGATCATATTGTAGAATTCTTGAGTCTAAATGCGGAAGCTAGTGACCCATCAACCACCAGGTAGATAGACAGGAGTCGAAGGGCAAGATGGGCAAATTGTTGGCATGTACTTGTTGATAAATGAAAGAGTGACTGCCTGAGCGAGTGAAGGGGCGGGGCGGCACGGTGTAGCTGGATTTAATGTTTTGGCATATACGGCATCAATGATGCTTGATTTGTTGGTGTGGATTTAGCGATTGTTAACTTAAGTCGAATAAGAGTGCATCTGCGCCCCGGTTTAAAAGAGATTCGGTCAGGTCAGATGACATTGCCGGTCAGATGCAGCAAAATAAGTGGGAGAACCAATTGTGGGAGTCGTCGGCGGTGGTGAGCCAACGAGCTGCTTAAATTGACTGAGATGTTGTGCATAGGAGGTAATATGCGACTTGAGGAATGTAGATTCATCATTCACTTGAATTTTAACTACTGTGAAGAAATTAGCTAGTAGTGTCTGTGGGAAGTTCTTTAAACGGTAGGCGTTGGATTATGGAAGGCTGGAAATGAATTTGTGGCCCACTTATTATGTAGTCATTTGCAACAGGTGGTTAAGTAAGAGAAACTGTTTTTTGTGTGAATGCTAGAACACTCCACAGAGTGAGGCATTTGATGTAGCTGGATGAGCAGAAGTGAGGTTAAGGGAAGATTTGCATCAACGGTGTCCTGTGAGTTTTTTGCAAAATCTGTTCGACAGGCTACTTCTCACCACCAATATTTTAATCTTATTGGAATGCGGTCAGAAATCCGTTATGAATGAAATGCCCTTGTTGCCAGTGACAACTCGTTCAGTGTGCTGGTTAAACCCAATGGTTAAACCCATTCAGTTTTGAGTCAACATTTCCAACGAATCCATTTAACACAAAGCCCAATGACTGATGCACTAAGAAGTATAGGTGCATTTAAAACTTGCCACATGTGATGTCAACACGATACAATAGTGGCAATGCGGTAGCGAAATGCCACGCACCTCTGTATTTCACAGAGCTTATTATGTACGTCTGAGTTATCACAAGATGTCACGGTAGGCATTCTCACCGGCTAGACGTTTGTAAAAATAGCGTTAACTGAATTTAATGAATTAAGTACCTGTGTTGCTCTTTTGTCTAGGAAAAACCTATTTAACGGTCAGATTCACGCTTACCCGTCAATATTCGAGCGAGTTATTGGTCAGATTGCTGTGTCTTTCCTATTAGCACCCAGTACGCTCAATCCGGTGGCAGCATTTTTAGGATAGTGTGAAGTAAACACTTTGAATCTCCTAATAATAGTTCGTATAAAGCACATCAATACATATTATTATTACTGTTTTTACATAGTAAAGAATGTACATTATTTTACATGCGCTAAACGCACTTAACCAAATTATACTGTGGCGATATTACCTCATTAAACACCCAAAACGCCTATATTCAACGAACCAAAAAATCTCCAAATGCAGCCATTTAAAATCTTTAAGTGCGAATGCCTCACAAACCACTTCGCACGCTGCGCATTTTCGTATATAGTGCCCAGGTTTTGATAGTTTTCTTCCTTATGGACGTGAAGCAAGTGGGATCTCGCTGGGCAACGCCACATAAATGGGTGGGCGGAAAATGCGATTTCGCGAATTATAAATGCAAAGGCTTAAAACAATCGCGAATAAATGATAAAATGCAATCCTTTTCATACCCACATAAGGCCACTATTGTTCTTCCAAACTTGTGACGGTTCATAGCACGAAAGATGCGCATACATTACAAACACAAAAGTGCTCAACAGCCGAAGTCAAACCTCAGGGACTATAATAAAATGCAGAAATAAATAGATTAATTAGAATTGTGGATATTTTCCAAACATACTAACGAGTATTCTTCCATAGCCCTTACACGCACAAATGTAGCGTAGAAACAAGAAAACGTTATATCTGCTACAAAAGTACGTTGTCAACCCATCAAGACATGTGTGGCAGGATTATGTGAAGCTAATTGCATCTGATGGGCTCGGTTCAGTCGCTGATTCAACCGGATCTGCAAAAGTAGAGCATCACATGCCATCTTCGAGAATGCTTGTCATGATTACTTCTTTGATGTCGGCGAAATGGTTGCTCGCTGCTTTAATCCTGTTTTTCTTTGATAAATTCCCTAAAGTTAATTTGCGCATTTGTCTCTACGTCTAAAACATAATTATCGCATCAATCCTGCATTGAACCTGTGCACAAAAGCAGTTGCAACAACTGCTTGTGAAGCAAAGCAATACTAGTGTAAATACACCTTGCAAGCATTGCTCCACCCCCTCTTTGTTTCCTAACTGGTCATGCTTACAGATCGCTTCTTTGCTGTTTGATTCTTTGGGGTGCAACTCAGGATTTCTATGTTTCCTCCCATGCAGACTGCATGCGCCTGCTTAACGGAGAGGGTATTGCTTAGTTAAGAGGCAAGTTTATACATCAGATTGATAGCGCTGAATGGATCTGGTCTGAAGACTTTTAGCTGAAATGTGAAATGGTGGAATCTTTGCAAAACAGCACCGAACTTTTACCCAACGCTCACGCCGACATCGAAAGAATGTATCCTTAGTGTTGGCAATGAATAGGCACGTGAAACTTTGAGTTTTCGAGGCTTTTTATTGAGGGTTGAAGCTAATCTTATTTTTGTTTTATCGACACCATATAATCCTCCCACTTATGTCACGGTGAAGTGTATGATTGTGAATGTGAATGCAGGGATGAAGTTACTTGGCGACGCTGTTTCGCAGTGGATGAAACGTGTCCTGATGTTTAAAACGCATTAATTCGCTGATGGATGCTCTGGTAGCTCATTAATTAGGATCTGCTTGCAATGCTTCATGATGCTTAACCACCGTTAACTAGATGTCGGTTTTAATCAACCAGTGGTAGGCAACAAATCCTGAGCTCTGATTACTTGGGTACTGTTCAATGTTGACATCGCGCTTCTCATGGTGCATTTGTGTTATGCATGCAATGAGGCTAAGTGAACACACGCAAAATGCAGAGCAATAATTTAAAGGATTGGCGCTTCTCACTGGCCTAGCGGAATTGACGCTACCTCTACAAAAGTGTCTTGCAAAATCTATCTAAAAGCAAAAAACGTTCGCAATGTACAGGGCAAACTGGTTGATGACGGAGTGGAGAAAGAGGAGAAACAAATTGGCTAAAGAGAAAATACTGCTGCTTCTATATCGTCTACCGACAGTTCCATTACAACTTCCTGTTTAACTTTTGTCGCACGCATATTTGCAGTTTCTCTCTTTCCCTTTCTCGTCATTTGCATGTTTTAGTGCTTTTTGTCAATATTAGCGGTCCCACTCTTCTCCTATTCCTTCTTGTCTTACTTCATTTTAAGCTCCCTGTTCCTCTATCATGTTGCGAATAAACGTTGTCTACATCTGCTTTCCTCTGATGCTCTTCAGTGCGCGGTCCATCGAGTACATTGCCGCTCTTTGAAGCCAACTTTTTCATCAGTTCTGCAGTTTCTGTAGGATGCGTTGCAAAAAAGGTACTTTAGCAATAACCAGTATGGTATACCGGTCAGCAAATTTCTAGTGCATTTCTCATAGACACACTAGTGTAATTTTATGGTGTTTTCTATGGGTCGCCTTTGGTTTTTGTAGGCAAACTGATTAAAATTTCGATTGCAATGACATTGCCATCCGACGTTGCCCTAATTTGAATATTTAAATGTAAATTTATTGAGAAAATACTTGTGGTGGGCCATTAATGCAATGCTGATTTTATCTCCACTCTATCATGTACTGATACCTTGTTTTTGATTCTCGCTTACACTGCTTACAATTTTTCAGCAACAACCTGCACTCTTAATTCGCCACGAGTTATTGCAATTCATCACAAAATATCCATATGTGCATTGTGCATTCTTTTATTTGTGCATGTAGGGATAGAGGTTACATTGCTACTATGACCTACCCACTTGTAGAAGGCCGAATAGTCGTAAGTGAGAGCCATCAGTGTGTTTCTGATCGACCCTCCCCGCATGTGTGCATGCATCTCGCGATAGCCTGGCTTTTTTCTACAAGTCCACGTTATACGTCGTCAAGTAGGACGAGGTCCACTGCTTTTCTTAAGATCAACAGCTTTGGTGCTCTGGTCACGAACGACAAATTGCTGCAGTCGAACGCAATCCTTCAGTGCGCAGATAAGTGACATTGTGGCTTCGAAAATGAGGGTGAATAGCAAGGTAAACAAATCGAAGGTGCGTTGTGGACCGCTGTGTGGAAGGGCATCAGCATATGCGTGCACATATGCATGTGTAACCTAAATATCTGCTTGCTTTCATCACATTCTTCACCTTTATATGATGTCAACGGCCTCCTCCACATACCACCTACTGTACTTGTGAATATTATGATTAGGTACCCCATCTCTTATTTTCCAACTTTTATCACAGCTTATTACGCCTCGTAACGCAGATATGGTCGCACGCAGGGCTGCTTTCTTAGTAAAGCTGACCATGAATGCCCAGCTGAATCGGAATGTGCATGTATGAAGTCATCCTTTATAGAAGGTGACACTTGCTATTATGCAGTCTCGCATTAGCTGATTCGCAAGGGTCCGCGGCAGTCAGCGTTGAGAAAGCGCGAGCGAAAGGAGCAGGTAATTAACTTCATCGGTTTGATATTACCCTATTTTAGCATTACTGGATGCTTATTGGCTTATTTATCCAAACGCTCTACCCACTTTAAGTAAGTAGACAAGTAAGCAGGTAATGCACTATTTAAGCGTTGGTCTATTATCGGCTAAAAATTGAGGCAACGCCTTGTGTACCTTGGAGTCAAGTGACTCCGAAGGGCTAATAAAACATTGATTGTGAAATATTTACAAGAATATTCCCCGACTGACAACAAACAGGCATCTCCCGAATAGATGCACTGCACCTAAAGCGATGCATGAGGCCATTGTTTTACACAACGATTCAAGAGCATTATGTTAAAAAACTAAAAGAAGCAATCAAAGACGAATGCAGGCTTAGTCGCATACACTCAGCTAAGATTCAACTTAAGTTCCACCAGCTCCACCTTCTTGGTCACCGACGTGATATGTTCGCGTGATGGGTTTTCCTTGGCGACTCTAATACCTGAAATTACGTGGCTCGTCGTGCCGCATTAAAGGTCGCAACTTCCTATCGTAAAACTTGTGACGTTATGTCAATTTGTTGTCCTTAGCAATAGATATTCTCCTGCGCCTCCTCTGCAGCTACCATTGATGTTAGTAGCTGGTTGGTAGGCAGGACAACTCCTCGAAAGTTAAAAATTACTTGCTGTGCCTTCTCCAATCATCGGCAAATCCCACACACTTCTATAATCTTTGGCAACTTTACGTAGAAACTTAGCTTTGCGTTCAAATTTGTTTGTCAGCAAACTTCTTCAGTAATGCAGAACGCATGAGTATACGAGTAAGTGGACAGAAAGTTAGGTGGGTATTCCGATTAGTAAACGGGTGGTATGTCTGACTTGATTGGTGATTTGTGGGTTTTCCGAAACCTAAAAAGCGGTTTTCCTATAACATTTTGCCGAACTAAGGGCAATTTTACTTACGCCTTCCTCAACATAGCAAAACAATTATTTCAAAATCCTAGTTAGGGTCGGTAATAATTATTTATTTTGCAGTAGTGTGTTGATTTTGTTTCAAGCATAGCCCTCAATCGAGAACCTTGGTTTCATGCTTTTGATGAAATCGTCCGAAGCCGTCCATATATTTTGGCTGAAGCAATTGGCTGTTGCAACGTAATCGAAGACTTCTTTCGTGAACTTGCGTCGAAAGAGCTTCCTGCTGACGCACAAGCTCCCATGACCTGTGCGGTTACCACGCCATATCACTGTACAACTCAATTACCATCCACAGTATATCGGTACAATCGCGATTTGCAAGTGTTACACGCTTCTCCCTCGATTCGTCTTTGGCTGGGCGTGTTTTCGAATACCCCATACTTTTCAAACTAGTGGAATCAATATGTAAGGACAACAGGTGGCACTGTAGTGGACATATGTGAATGGTGTGAAAGGGTGCAGAAGTAGAGATGCGACTGAGGGATTATGACTGTGTCATTTTATACCTTGATTACTCGAATGTTAGAAGTCGGAAATGCGGACACTTAATTATCCTAGGTGATATTACTACGCCGGAGCAAGCATTTATTATGACAAGCATGATGTGGCAAATGATGCACCCTTTCCCAAATGTGAATTGCATGCAGAAGACGTTCTAGGCCTTGGGTGGTTTACGCTTTTCCTCCTTTTCCAATGTTCTCTGTAGATGACGCAGTTGATGTAACAGGCTACAGAACAGATTTATGATCCATTGTAGGTTGTAGTACTTTGTATGTATGAAGTACCGGTTTCGGCCAGAGCCACAGAGGTGGCCGCATTGCCTTAGCTGCGTAAGCTGGTCTCCGGACCTTGCCGGCAGCTTGTTTTCCTCTGTCCATTGAATATATGTTTTCTACTCTTGCATTCTGCCTTACTTTTCCTTCAAGGGAGCCTCGGGACGCTACATTGGTGGTAGCAGAAAGCAATTCCGGCTCTATTAGGTTTTTATTTTGATCTCTTCTGCCTATGGCATGTTGCATTGGTGCGAAGGAAGTATATGCGCTACGGATGAGCCAAGAACGACGTCTGCCTCCAGCATCTACTACAAAAAAGCTATTAACAACTAAAGTGGTGCTAGATATGCACCCCTGAAAACTTTTGTTATGAAGACTACCCTTTATATACTTGCTTAAGGAAATCGGTGTGCTGACGCACCCTATGGACATGTTGAAAGTCGGCAGAACCACTTATTCTAAACTTTGTTTCCAAGCCAAACGAACACCAAGTCAAATGCACTGCCAAGAGGGATCACTGACGTTGGTGTCAAGCATCGCCTCAATCGCGTCGAATGCTGGCGACTGGCATGGTTAGCTCGTGGGCACTTCTTGAGGCACTGATCACGATGTGATGGCAGGTGCATGAGGTTACCAAGGGGCGCGTCGGCGACAACACTCGAAAGAAAAGGAGGGCAATGCACTCTAACGGATGACGCCACTTGATTTTTCGTGAAAATATTGAAGTTGCTTAACACCGCCTGGTTTGAATGGACGAAATAAGTACGTGCTGCTCAAATGTCACATTAGAAATTAGTTACCTTTCATTCACCGGATCGACCGTCGTAGAAACACATTTTCCAAAATGTCGTGTGCACTGTTTCCATGGCGGCTACTGAGTGGATTGCCTGCTTGTCTAGTAAATGGGACTCCGTGAGTAACGACGTATGGTAAATATATGTTGTGAAGTGGTGCGCAAGGCAGACTACGTAGAGGGAAAAAAGTACCACCTAGCGTGTCATCCGAAAAACCTTTGTAGTGCAAACTTAAGTAGTGAACGTTTAAATAGACTAGCCTTCCCAATGTAAGGCTTCATTAATTTAATGCGCCACTTACAACGCATTTCTAAAACAAACTTAGTAAGCATTTTCACAGCAAGCAGAATTTTGCTCTAGTTACCAAGATTCGTAAAGCAAACATCTATAGTACAGCAGTCATATCGGATAATGATGCAGTTTCCGTGGTCGATTGTTATCCATCGCATGGTTTACACAGTTTGAGTTTTGCTAGATCTGTCTTGAATTTGGTGAAAAGGTTGTAAAAACATCAATTAATTGGTGCCGAATGGAATATTTCGTACATTGGTAAACTCAGGGCAAATAATCAGTCGCAACCTATGTTCCAACATGGCTTAACAAAGTAAAATCCATCCTTCGACATTTAGCAAACATTCTATGGGCTGATGCGGTCCCTTGATTTTCTCATGCTCTTAAAAGGAGGAAGAGATGGCATCATTCCCACTGCCTTCATCACTCACCTCAGCTTTAAATAGCATTGATATCGTCTACTGGTGTAACATTAGTAACACTTAGCTTTAAGGCCTATGGAATCAATGATAATCAAATCCACAATTTGTTGCTACATGTGGTGTGCTCGCCGTCATCTCAAATTGAAACATGCAGATGCTGTCCAGGCAGGTCTTGTCATTGTCACTTGGATTCCATGTCCGTTATTTACACCTCCATTAGGGCGAAGGTCATTTCCTCACTTCTGTCGCACCTACTTAGGAACCCAAGATTACGTTAGGCCATGCATTGCTTCAGACCTACCCTTAGAGATCTGCTCTCTCACTGACCTGCCACGAGCAATTGATAGGGTCAACACAGCGGTCTGCCAATTCTAACACGTTTGAGGCTCTACCTTAGAAGCTGCAGCACGGTAGGTGTGCATAAGTCGAATGACTTCTTTCATAACCATGTGATGATGTCAAAAATATGCGATGAATGTGAAAGACTTTTAAATTGTGACTGAATATGAGATATTTCGACTAGATCCGGTCAAACCAAATTCTTATCTCATTGCAAATGAGGGTTTTTGTTATACTGACCACATCCAATTATTAGCAATATTTACATTCATTATAACGGTACCATAGAGCAGATTGCACACAGAAGAGGTATATAAAGGCGCACATTCCATAGGTTTGTGGGTCAAAACATCGTTACAGACTAGGCTTTCCTCTTTTCATGCAGCAAGCATGAGCATAAATTAATAAAATTTGCAGTTCATTGTGCGTGGCCCAATACAGTCTGCAAGGGAACAGAGTTGATCATCAATGAGAGTAGGCAAGTATGCTAAGATACGTATTTGGCATTTAGTAAATGTAGGCTGCGATTGAAACAAACAGCAACTTTGGTTAACGGGATTTTAAACTGTAGTGATGGGCATGAATGCAACCGTTAATAATATGCTCGGTTTCACGTAAAGGCTTACTTAAGCATTAGGACCATTCCAGTGATTAAGACCACAGTCATGAAGTAGTGAGGGTAAATTTTGTCAGTTCTGACGATCGCAAAAGTTAACGCGAAACTATTTACAGTGGTCATGGTGGGATTTGTGACCACGTGAAGCAGTCATCGAAGGAGTTGAAGGCAAATCAGCTATCGCAATGGTCGTGGGCATCTTGCCATTCGCTTCGATTGTGGAAGTCCTTGTGGACATTTCAGTCGTAGATGGCACACCCTCCTCTTCCAACCGAATTAACAAATTCATTCAAATTTTTAAATCTCCACCTTCCAACTAAATCCTAAACTGTTATATTAAAAGGTGTAAAAAGACTCACTTCTGCCTAAGCGTGGTGTAGTTACTTCCACTTCGGTGCTGCAGGGGCTAACAAAGGCGTGTTCGTCCATATCACCCGACACTGTGTATGCACTGACACCCGCTTTGATAGTTCGCCCTGCCTCCAACTTCTCGAAGGTATATATTTCGTTTGGGGGAGCAAAGATAACCTGCTGTCAACTATTGTTGACCATCCAGTAGATTTGAGAGTGTTCAATACGTCCGGTGGGTTGGGGTGGCGGATACTAGGTCATGTATACTGTGGAAGAGTTGATTGCTTCAAGTTGCACATTCCGGGGAACAGTGGGACCTGCACAAATGACAATGCATCAATGAGTAATTATTTTGAAGGGAAGTGAGGGCGACGAATTGTTATTTTTCAGTGTACACTCACTTGTCTCTATATAAACAAGGATGGAGGTGAAATAAAAGAGCAATGGAGTGAATGATAAATCTGAGCTGCCGAATTCATCCCAGCGGATAATGAAATAAGGCGAGGAAGTTATTTTGGTAGTAACAGAGGGACACCATGGTTGGCTTTTTTCTTTGAAACCTATCGAGTGCTAACTAATAGTCTAGCATTCAAAATAGCGGGTAGAGAAGACTCACCTCCTTTAAAGGGTGGAGTAGTTATGTTCCCTTTGCTACTAGGAAGGCCAATGAGATCACTTTTGTCCTCATCATCAGAACGAGTTTGTGCGCTAACTCTCGCTACAATGGTCTGCCCTGGCCCTAAATTCTTGAAGGCATAGTTTTGAGTTGGGGGAAGGGTAATAATACCCTGCGGCTTATTGTCGAGACTCCAAGAGACGCAATAATGGACAATAGGTCCGACAAGTCGAGGCGGCGGACCCCATCTCATGCGCACTGTGTAAGAGTCGATTGCTTCAAGCTGCACATCCTGAGGAGTGGTAGGATCTGCACAGGTGAAAATGCATCAATGTGTCATTTTGCATGGGAGATTGATGAATGTCTACTTGTTCCAGTGTGCTCCCTCGTGTCTCCACATAAATGAGAATGGGTATAAAATGGCGAAGCGTTAGAGTGCCGCCATATTGGATGCGTCCTATTCAAAGTTCGTGTCGATTTTATGGCAGGGAATGGTGAGAGTGAGTCTGCATAATTAATTCCGGGACCAGCAAATTGATTGGCTGCTTTGAATACATCCAGTAAGTTTCAGGCAATAGTTAGCATTCAATAAACGAGTAGAGCAACTTACCGGCTTTAGAACCTAGTGTAATTGCTTTCACTCTGCTGCTGGCTGAAGTGTATGCACTAACTTGGGCTATAATAGTTTGTCCTGGCTTTAACTTTTTGAAGGTGTAGTTCTGCATTGGAGGGAGAATAATTACGTCTTGCCAGCTATTATCGAGGCGCCAAAAGATGCAGTATTTAATAATACGCCCATCAGGCTGAAGCGGTGGATCCCACTTCATGCGCATCGTGCGAGAGTCGATCGCTTCAAGTTTCACATTTCAGGGAACAGTACGATCTGCACGCATGAAAATGCAACAATATGCCACAAAACACGGGAGGCCAATGACTTCTCATTTGTCCTACTGTGCTCTCACGTGTCTCCATGCAAATCGGGTTGGGTGCCCAATGGTCAAGTATTAGGCCTAATAAAAAATGTCAACTGCTTGATGCATTAAAAGTGTGAAGACATGTGGTTGGGAAGAAGACAGACCTGTGTATACCACTTCACGTACAAATGCGCTAGAAAAGGCTCAAAAATACCATGGTAATACGAGTTCGTCGATGTGACTGCATGTTACTGATGCTGACACTTTTTCACATGATCAACTCGCATTTCAGCAGTAAGGAAACTTGCTGTTATCCACTCATTTTATCATTTAGGGTTTTTGAAGTTTATTTTGAGCTCTAAAAATAACAAGCCATTCTTCGACGCCTCCTAAATTGTGTCAAACCAAGCAAACGGCAAAGTGTCACAGAAGGGGTCGCTTCTGAATCCCGCCTACGTATGTCTGCGGATTTAGAAACAGACAACCCTTTAAGTTCAAGAACTTTGCCATTTTGTTCATACTTCGGCATCCGATTCCAGTTCAGGAAGAACCAACTACGCATACATGTGTAGTTTGACAAAGAATTCTTCTATTCATGTGTTGGACACGAGCTATATTTGATAGCACACAACATTCTGTTTTTCTGCAGACTACGTATTGTAACGGCTTCATCAAATTGATTCACCTCATTTGCCGCACGCGCTTTTAACTAAAAGCATTGGAAAGACCACGAAGAAAATGAACGGTGGCAGAAAAACATTGTAAAATAGGATTGAATCGAGCAAAGCCTACTCGGCGACATTTAGTTGATTTGGCCGTGATGAGACGTGAATTATAGCAACGCAATGCGATGCGTCGTAATGGGATGCAATTTAGCAGAAAAAAAAAACACTACCTGCGATTCCCAAATTGGTAAATTGAGCAAATATAACTGAAGAACTGAATTAAAACTTTTACTGCTTTGGCTTAATAAGTTGGCGCAGTGAATTATGCATCAAACACCATATGTACGGAGTGCTCATGGGCATCTGAAGATGGTAATTGCTTCGTATTGTATGCCACTCTAAGGGAAATAAAGGCACTGCTTCATTATCTACCTTCATTTGGCTTCCGTCTTAAAAACCTCAACATATTGTTGCACCTGAATAGAAGGCTTTCTGACCACTTCAACCCAAAGATCAGCCGAAAAGCCTCATTTGCACTCCAGTAAAGATGAACCCCCGGCAGTTGGAATCTTTTCTGTGACAGTCGGTTAAGCATGGAATGAATTGCTCCTCTTCGAATTTTTAAGGGATTAACCCCACGTTTGTACAAATGTCTGCCTTCGCTTCTGAAAGGCAGACGTTTGCGCCGACTTTTGTCCTCCGTTCTTCACGGACTAACCCATATGCAGGAAGTACCTTAATTCAACTGTTCAAAAAGCATTAAGTTACAATTTTTGGATGCTGATCCGTTTGCTGCCATCAAAATATGTGACTATCCTACTTCATAAAGATTCAGACGGATAAATAGTCCGATCCAATGTGTGTCCAATCAATGCTTAGCAGATGGATGGTTGGACGTCCGAGGAGCGGATGGGTTAATTTTTGAGTACTGCAAATGAATGCCAAGAGGAAGAAATTGTAAAATGTGAAAAATAGCTGTGCATCAATTATGTCCATCCAGACACTTAGTTAGAAAACACTGCATAATTTTGGAGTCGGCAACCCTAACGCTCCCTTTGTGGACCTCTATTCCTATGCTGCAGGAACAACGCCCATAAGCCATTCTGCGCCAATCATCGAATTTGCGTGCAAGCGATTCTTGTTTGCAATACAAGTGAATTCGATTTTGTCAACTTTGGCAACAATATAGATGAAAAGAATAATGTGCTGAACACCTTGTTCTTACTTTTGTGCCGCCTAGGTGCATCTAATTCATCTGGATTCCGTTTAGCAAGAAGTGCAAGAAGTGTACCGCGTGATCACTTCTGTTAGGTGTGGAAGCATGCTATTCAGGGTAGTAATTCAGTCCCAACAGCTTTAATTCTACTCGTGCCATATAAACATTCACATTTTGTGTTGCTTATTGACCCACTAAATGACATGCGACAAAGAGTACATTCTAGTTTTATCCCTTTTATAACCGCCACTTCTATCCCCCCAGTATCATCCGAATTGCGTTTTACAAGGATTCCTTCGACATGCGCTGTCCTTGCATGACGACGCAACACAACAAACCATTCCCACAGCAAGATTTAATAATGCTTTTAAGGTCTGTTCCCCTTTTTAGTTCAATAGTGCATAACCAAAAAGTGTGTGGACTAAGCACTATGGGAACCGACCAGTACATTGTCATTGCGACTTGCTTACATTACTTAAGACATGCGAACCCAAATTGGAGGCAAAGTGGTGATCAAAAGAAAAATGCTATATAGAGAGCCTTAATATGCAGATGCACGCATTCGAAATGTGAGCAGTAGGCAGATGCGATTAGTCTAATCTTTGGATGTCCACTTCTGCACCCTCAATCCCAAGGTCAAGCAGGTGTTATCCTCGCGAAAGGCCTAAGTTCCCCAACTAACAGTGCTAAGCTCTACAGAGGAGATTATCTCCGCAATCACTGTCACGCGAAGCAATTTTACAAGCATGATCTGTGCGGCTGTTTGATCTACAGAAGTTGATGGTAAAAAGGCCGAGTGTGCATTCACAGAAGTGGGTGTTGCGGTGATGGTTGCAGCAGTAACAATCTCGATGATGCTAGACTAAGAACTGTGCCGACACGACTAGAAACGGCAGATACGCAGACATTGAAACAAACACTTATCGCACGATCTGGCAATGACTCGATTTAGATCATTGCACTTTAAGCCCTCTGTTGACGTCCGTGAATTTGGGGCGTGTACATAAGTGAACCTTCGTCCACCAAAACATGCCACTTGATGTAAACCTTTAATAACACTGATGTCCCTCATACCTGATCAGACTAACACAAGTCGGGCTGAAGGGAATTAAAATAAATAAAGTTGTAGAATCTTGGAACCAAGGAAGAAACCTCTAGTTGCTATTGGTGAAGCACACATTGTACCATCTACGCGTCACCAGAAGTACCGCTTTGACATAAATCGAAGTGTCAATACACCTTCACAGCACACATCAAAAAACCAAGGTGTTTCAAACGCTACATTTCATTGTATCAACATTCACAACCTGTAGACAAGTGTGTTGTCAAGTCGATTCCACACATTCTGCGATATAAATTAATCGGAATTACTCTCGCTATTCAATTCACATACCAATGCAAACGAGGTTCGTAAATGCATTCCTCCTGCTCACCTTCCAAATGCTTGGTAAGATTATTTCTTTTACCCATTCACTTCTATTCAACTCTATGATGTATCAACTGTAAAATCTAGGAGAGTTCGTAGACATTCACAAAGCGATTGTGCCGCTTCTCCATTGGGACCTCACAAACGCATAACTTGAGGTTTTAACATAGCTTGTGTGGTTGTAGCTGTGGAATTGTAATGCTGTGGAGACATGTCGTTCTGTGGTAGTCGTATACACAGTCATCTAAGAACCATCGCCTTTTCGTGAACACAGAGCACCCTAGTCTCTACATCAGAAGGGGAGCAAGCGCTGATTAGATGATTATTTCTTACAATCCACAACAGCAAAGTTAAAATAATGACTTGTGACCTAACACAAGCTATGCAATTAAGTGTTTGAACGTGCATTTACAATGTTTCAAAGACTCTTAAAGTCAGCCTCAATTAAAGTATTCCAAATTTATCTGTCTACTTTAAACGGCGCTTTATGATGATATACATCTCCCACTAATCATTGCAAACAACTTACTGTCTTAATGCCAACTGTTCATTTAATTATCACCACTTTGTCTCTTATAGACGTAACACGATGCTGTTATTCGAATTCGGGTACGTGTCGTGTTTACCTTGAGGAATGTGACAAGCGATTACAAAATTTTTGTGAGGGGATGGTGTGTCGCAAGTACGAAACAGACTTCCCTATTCCTGACTACCTGGGTCGATGTTATTTTCCTAAAAAGTACAAAGGTTGATTTACGTGTTTCTGTTCCCCCATTATTCTCCACTCTGTCCCTCCCTCTCTACTTATCTCCCACATTTTCCAGCTTCACTCATTTAGTGGTAAAAAGCCCTTTTCCTATCTCCGCATTTTTGCAATAAAAAAGGAGACCAATCGTTTAACCACTTAGCTGTCTTCAACAGCCAAAAGGGTGGTCGAACAAGAGGCTGAAAAATCAAACTTTTAAAACACTAATAGTAGATTTTGGACAGCTCGGTGAATAAATGGAAAATGAGGTTGGGACATTGAGGCTCACAGAGACGAATGCGAGGCGTACCACCCACCTACAGTTTGTGGTGCGTCATTGCTCCGTTGCACTTACTCAACAGAAATCGAGACCAGTGGTGGAAAAAGTGCTAAGTTTAGTGATTGACAACGGCTATTTGTCTGAAATATTTGGCTATCTAGGAAGTCCCTTTCGACTTTAACGCTCTACCTCACACCCGAGCGAATAGAAAACAAGAAAAAACAAATGAGAGGAATTGGAAATCTGATGTGGAGTGATCTTGAAGTAATTGGAATGTTTTATTGTATAGTTTTCTTCAAAATTGCAGTGAAAATTGAGAGGACATGATAGTGAAGGGGGAATGAGTATGAGAATCCAATAAGGGGAGCCCGACGTCGGTATTCCATCAATGCAATCACCGAAGGTTTTTTCGTGCAAGTGCGTACCTAGCGTTGCTAACATTGCTCTCCATCTACTTACTCTCTCGCCTCTTCTACCTCACCTAGCTCTCTTCTCCATCGTCCATCGGTGGATGATAAGGCGAAATGTGACTCAACCATTGGCGAGAGAGAACTACTGCCCTTTCCACATTCAAAGCACCGCAGATTTGATTAAGAAACTGACTTATGTGATGGACTAGAAATAATGGGGACACCAAGTTATTTCTTAGGGATTTTAGCACACCTTTGCTACCATCCCTCTGACCACTTCCTATTCCACCGTCGGAGCATTTCAGCACGCTGTTAAGCAGATAATGTCCATTGCTGTCCTTTGCAATGCGCCATCATTCCTTCTCTTGCTGCCATCAATTGGTGGCATCCATCCATTTCTATATACAAGCACAATATCGATGCACTTGTGCGCGTATGCCTTAACAACCAGATGTAGCAATTGGAGTATGGATCTCACAACTGCCTTTTCGCTCTCCTTCTTTCCTTCCTTTTTTCCTTCCTTATTCATTAAAAATGAATACCCATGATGTGCATGGTTCAGTACTCAGACAGGTAAATGGGGATAAAAAGTTTAGCAGAAAACTACTTCGAACCGTACAAGTAGGTGTTTTAAAGTGCAGGGTGCGCCAAACTTCGAAGGAACGCTAAGAGTTGAAAGTTGGAGAAGATATTTCATAAGCAGCGGTCGTAGGGTGCTCAACAGCCGAAGGAGGTCAACAACCTGTGTCTCGAAGCCAGATGACCTAACTCCCATAACACACGGGAAGAAGCCATTGCCGAGGGACGAGTAGTCAAGGCTGAAGTGGGATAGGGACATTAAATAAGCAAGCTCATTTGAAGCAGTGCAAAGCTTAGTTCTTCGTTCTTTAGCACACACTAATTGCTGTTCGAATTCAAAATGCTGATGGCTCTCACCCCTGATTTGACTGGCACAAACCAACATGGTCTAAACTAAATTAACCTAAAATGGTAGAATCGTAGATAGAGGGGAGATTCTCTGCATGACTCTTACTTATGTGCACAATATACCATTTACGTGCCACCAGAAGTACCACTTCAACATAAATCGAAGTATCAGTACACCGTCACCACACACAACAAACATCCTGATGATTTGGAAGCTGCATTTTTTGTAACAGTTTCGTGTATGGACAAGAATAGTGACAAATCAACTTCTGCGTGTTTGTCTCTGAGTAAATGCTGTCATTTGGTAGTAACTTTTACGAAAGTTTGTAAAGCGATGTCCAAAACTAGCCAGCCTTCATTTTGAAATTTACTGGTGCTAAGGTTAGGGTTAGGTTTAACTGCAAATATATTAGATGGCGGATGCCAAAGAGCAGAGCTTGTGTAAACCAATTTATCGGCCTCTACAAGTATACATTCATTCTTTTATTCCTTTGGCACTTCGAGTGTGAGATGCCCGCATCCCTAGGATCGCTTGAAAATAACTTTATGCAAAATATATCATTGTCATTACCATTGGCAAAAATCTTAGTTTGCAACATCCACTTCATGCATTGGTACGGTTTGGGCTGCGTTGGAACGTAATGATATGATATGGATCAGAGTTCCTTTTCCTAATCAGAAGTATTGTGCTAATTGTTGCGATCAAATCCTTCAGACTAATGCTATAAACAGGCAAGGGTAGGGTGTTTACAACAAAATTTAGCTTTTGATTATCCTAGCAAGCCTAAAGCATTTATAAATGGGCGGTTGGTTTACCAGTTTCTGTTATTCGGGTTTCGCATGGTGGCACTTATCAACTTTAATCCGGTCCCTACGGCTGTCCATAGGGAACGAAACCAACTTAGGAAGAAATTTGAAATGCACATGCCTTTGTCAAATCTTTAGACTGAGGACAGGATTGGTATCTAAGTGGAAATGGCCACATCTAGGCTAAAAGCAATAAAATGAGTCAACGTTGCTTCTACATGCTGTGCAAAATTTTTCTGTGCATACTGCTTGCTTGTTCTACCAATATTACCCCTTTTTCGTTTTGTATACACTCTCGTCTTGGATTACAAGGTGGTTCTACCATAAATTCAATGTTGCCAGTCAGCCACTGAAAAGCCACAGGTTACCTAAATGCACATACATTACATTGGCCCAATCAACGAAGCAAATATGAACTTAGACGTGACCAGAATGACCGACGATGTCATTTTAGCATGTTGCAAGACAGCTAAGCTCAAAGCACAAAATTCCGACTGAGATCTGACTGGTAATTGCAGTTAAGAAGATCACTTATACCCTCGTAAAAGTTCCATATAACCTCATCTCTTTACACCAATGCATGCGCATGGCATGATGAAGGCCCTGTTAAGGGTTAACTCGCAAAGTTAGAATTGGCAAATTGTAATCAATACCGGACATTAAACACACAAATGACATCACCGATTAAGTTTTCACCGTTTCACTATGAATGGATCCTTGTGAGTAGACTTCTTTCCACTTTCGCAAAAGCTAAAACTAGTAGTGTTGAAAGAAGATGCAGTTTTTTGCACACAACCGCCTCATTACCATGAGATGGCTTTTGCAATAGTTGCAAATAGAAGCGCACGTGTCTTCGGTGAGACACACAAAGATTTTAGTTAACTGGAGTAGGAAGCAGATTTTGACCTTTTGCATGCTTCATAACTCAAATGGAAACAGCGAATCGGGAAGTGCTTGGGCAAAAGATAAGCTCGTCACTAATATCTGAACGCCAAAATTCCGCCTATGGGTCACGTCTTGACTTGTGAGGAAACGGCCTATGTTTTGTGCCGTTAAAAAAGAATCAATATTAGCAGGAAGCTATAGCGTGATTGCAAATATTTGCTACATCAGTAGCATCCACCCAAAACTTAAGGTTGTCCAGTCCACAACTACGATGGATTTGCAAGTCAATTATTATAATTTAGATGGAAGGTCAGTGACTGTCCAAAGTGGATTGATTTGCGTCTTGATTGTGCCAAAAATGTGACCGTGAGTTGCGCAAACACAGCAGCATTTTGGAACTGCTCCACATTGATCACTCTACCAATATCAGTGTCCAAAAATTAACTGATTTGTGGTGTTTCGGGTACGCCGATAAACGCTCGAAAGTGGGGAGCAAGAATTTCTAAAATTAAAGGTAGCATACTTTTAGCGAACGCGTATTTTCATCAAATTTCAAACATGTTTTAATAATATCGCATTTCTTATAAGTCTCCTAAATTTTCTCCGCTTTACACGGGTTTCTAAGAAAAAACAAAAGTCGCATTTTCCACACATCGTAACCATCATTGTTATTTAGCCTTCTGTAAGCTGTGGATTTGCTACTATCAACTAAATCTGTGATCATCACGGACTACATAAAGCATGTTTCCTTAGACACCAGCAGCTCCATATGGCGACTCGTGAATGGAAAGTTTGGGATAACTGGTAGCAAAATACTCATTCCCTTGGCAATCTTGGCAACGCAAGTTACAACACAACAGGGTGCTTGCAGACTTTTGTTTCTATCAGTCAGTGCACCATTCCCATGCACAAAACTTTCTTGGAAGAAATAAAACTATAATGGGCTGTTAATCCTACCACCCACTGCTTGCTAACTCCATATCATCTACGTGGCACTCATTTACTATGCTTACTTTTAAACGCTTTTTTAGCCTAACTCTATACAGCATTTGGTTTGAATTAATAAAAACAATTTGGCTTGAGCAAAATGGAGGTCGACAGCAACGGTCATGAAAATTGTGTCCAGAAAATTACTTATTCGTTTCAAAAATCGCCTCGAATAAAACGCAGCGACTTAAATGCAGCACTATGAAAGGCAATGGCATCAGGTGACGGGGTGTTGGCCTAACTCCTGCTTAATCATTCTGACGTCACCAACCCAGCCGTCATTATTAGCTGTTGATTGTAGTGACGTGAACATTTCAAATCTTCTTATAGCCTATGAAGCTAACAAGACTGCAGGCCGCTCATTCATATTGCATGGACCGGTAAAACAGATATGGTTGCTGTTATGCTGGCTGATGATGTGCAGTTTGCTTTGCGCTTTTATTCTCGCAACAAAACTCGAGCAACTCTTAATTCCTCTAAACTTCGCTAGCAAACATGGGGATTTCAGTCAAAATTGTACCTAAACCAAACTATTTTAGTAGATTCTACAAGTCTTGCATTAAAGTAGGCTTTGCCGGTATCTTTTGGCCTATTTTAACAAGGAAGGCATACAAAATCTTGCAAGAGCCAATGCTAAGCACGAAAAGGGCTGATGAAAAGACAGCTTTTTTGCTTGCTAAGGATCGGGAATGCATGAAAATCAGCAAGATGATTGCAAGGGCCTTTAGAAAAGAGAGTTTCTTAATGCTTAAATGACTTTCAATTAGCTTTTGCCAACTATATCAGATTTGTTAACAACACCTGCGTCCGTTTAAAGTTGGAAAATAAACTTTGTTCTCTTTGCATAAAATGCTTCTTCATCGCGCTGGATATGAAGGCTTGAAACAAATTCTGCTGGACTGGTTATCATCATTCATCTCCTTATCACAGTTAATCAGAAGAAATCCGCCAGACTTGCTACGCCAGTGCGCCGTTGAGACATCCGTGCCTACAACAGATGGTAGGGTACCGGGGGACAACAGACGTCGCTGTTAGTGTAAATGAGAAGTCTAGAATAAAACGAAGGCAAAACAGAAGTTTATATTACCACAGCAACAAATAAGGCATTGAGCTTAAAGTTAGGGTTCACAAATCTATAATATAACCAAAACATTACCTGACGTAGAATTGCTCAATACCGTCCTCTTATATGAATTTTACGGATCACTTTAAATAATAGGATTAAGCTCAGGAGCGATTGAGTGCACTTCAGAGGGTTCGTATAGGAAGCAGTGTTGATCTACACGATGGGGCGAGTTTCGTTCCCTTTTGGATGGAATTTAGTAGTGTTGATTTATAGGAAGCTGCGAACTTCAATCTCTTAATAAAATTTTGGAGTAGTGATCTACGCGAGACTGTGAGTTTTGCGCACTTCATCTGGACTCGAGTAGCATTGGCCTATACAACACTGCAAATGTCGCAGTGTTTCGAGTACGCCAATAAACGTTCGAAAGTGGGGAGCAAGAATCTCCAAAATTAAAGATAGTATTTTCTGAGAAGATTAGCCATCAAGTCTGTTATGGATACATAGGTCATTTCACATGGCTAGATAGGCAATTCTGTGCTGCTTTATGGCTAGAGAACTTGGCTGCTGCCCACCTAGCTGTTCTTCGAGCTAATTCATATTACAATAAACAAAATCGTCTCTGGTTTCGTCGCTCCTTCGCCCGTGTTTCCATACGTGCATTGGAGCCCCTTTCATGTCTCATTATCTCTCCGACGGCGAGCGTAAAGCCGTTGTCTGTGGGAAATTTAAACGGACTTGATCCTTATGTGCATGAAGTGGAGAGAAGTAGTGGTATTTGTGCCATTGCGAAACCAATATCGGAAGGCTATCGTACGCCTGCCTATAATAAAAAGGCATGATTTGACTGTTTTAGTTGAAACCTCATTTCTGTCGTCTTGCGTCGGGTCACAGTTTCCCGGAATGTCGTCATATTCTGACAATCTACTCGCGGCAGACATACCAAAGCTCAGGAGAGCCATCTGTGTTCTCCACTTTGTGGATTATCAAAAGTGTACAGACAAGCAGAATATTTGGATAACACTAAAGACGATTGCAAGGAGCCTGCTGATGAAACAAACACTGATTGTGGTAGTTGCAGTGAATGCAAAAGAGGGCAAGACGCGTGCAGTGAAACATATCCAGGAGTTTTAGCACGACCTCGGCGGCCCTAAGGACTCCCCACTTGCAGCCATTTCGACGAATTGGCGACTGTGGTGCCTGTACAAGGTCGAACCTGGTTATTTGAATTGGATGGAGATATTTAGACGGGCCTGTCTTGTCTCCATTGGGAAGCGGAATGAGTATTATCGAGGTGGCGGGCTATATTTTGAGACCCTCCTTAGTACTATTTTGCATTCAAGGAGACTATGAATTAACGTTGCGAATAAAATAAATTGCCGAATGTTTCGGCAGTTCTAGATACCTTTTCGTCTTTTCTGCTTGTTTGTTTGCAGCGTTGAGCACGATGCTACTTTTTGAACGCTTCCATAATCTGGAAACGTTTATTGTGAGAGCACTCTAATAGAATTCCTGAGGGTAGTCACAAAGTAGCGACTTTGGAAAGGCTTTATGCTCCAAACGGAGGAAAATAACAATGGTTTCATTTGGGTGGTGTTTTAGAGAATCGTGTCAACACATATGATCTGCAAATCAGGCAAACTGACAGAGGAGTGTAGTTCATTGCTAGTGGCAGGTTCCTCGCTCCAGTATTGCAGCTGACCAATCAATTCAAATGAGGGGTTCGCTACCAAGCTATGACTGGCTGGCATTAATCAAGATTGTCTGATTAATATTCTGCAAAATGCAATCGGTCATCCAGATGGTGTTATCTACTGCCAATAGCTAATTTTAATTGGTCAGGTAGGATAAGTTTACATCCTGACAGCTGCTTGACAGTGGCAAGCACTGCTCACTTCCTTAAAGTGCTTTACAGGATGTTGCTATCTTTGTCCAGTTCGACATCAGGGTAAGAAATGAGATGTGAACTTGAGCACAGTTGCAAGTGCCATTGGTGAGTCACTTTAATTTTACTTCAGAGAACGGGTGGAAAGGAAATGCTACCTCACAATGAGGTAGTGCATAAATTGGCTGATTATTTTGTGAGTAGCAGACTCATTCCCTAGTTGACCCTGCTACTGGCATAGGCGATGACGTCAATGACATGGTATGACTGAGATTGTGTGGAGGCTATCAAACCCTCCCCTGTAAGGCAACCTTAGCACCCACAGCCGAGACGTGCGTGGGTGTGCTATTCAATTAAAAAGGGGTCTTTGAGTCTTTGAGGAGTTAAGAAAAACCTGCATTCAATCTGAGCTGCAGGAATTTCAATTTTTAGCATCCAACTTCTTTGTGACCGGAATTCCAACATTCAAATCAGAACGCAAAAATGTTGTGGAATCTAGCAAGAATGTATGGGAAATTAAAGAGGAGCTGATTTTGTAAGGTGGAATTTCGTGGTTTGCCAGAGTGATAATTGGGCGTACCAGATGCCCTATGCCACAATAGGTGACAACGAGTGATGGCTGTTTACCAGATGAAATTGGACCGACGAGTAAATGCAATGACTGCGATTTTTATCGACTGTTTATAACTTGTTAACAGTCGATCACCTTTAATGAAAGCTGAATGAAAGGTGTTATCAAGACACAATCGCTACGCCCTCCTAACGCAAAGGTGGACTTACTCACCTTGATTATGCGAAGAAGTGGAAGGTCGAATAGACCTTTTCAAATTCCTTTGACCACTTTCACTCCCTGTTGGGCCGAGACAGACATCATTATTCCAGAGCTCTAAAAGAAAGGAGACATCCTTCTATTAGCACTGAAGCAGCTCTGCAAGCGCGCTCGCAATTTAAAAGAATCAACGCACTTTGCAAATGAGACGTTGAAGTGCGTTTTGCTTGTATTTTAGAGTGGCTTAAGCAATCCTTACATACATTGAAAGGGAAGCGTTATGGGAACAGTGATGATTGTCAAGCTAATTAAACAAACTCGCCTATTTTGTCGAAGAGCTGCTAGAGAGCGTAGATCGCGGCTTAAAATGCACAGCAAATGCATCCTTATTTTCTGCAATGGAATGTACCATCAAATTTCCCACATCAAAGGTCCTCTTGTTTGGAGTGGCCAAAATGCTGCATTCCCTTTACAACCCTTCAGGCAGAAAAGAGCGATTTGAGGTGCACAGCGTGATTTCCTGTAACAGATGGCTTAAAATTCACCGTTGCCTTAAAAGCGTCATAGTGCTGCTAATTTGACGACATGAGTAGTGGTCATCATTTGTTGTTGATGAATTTTCGTTAGTCTTGGCTACGGCAGCGAACATCCATCACAGTAAACCTGACAGTAATTATGAGATTTGCGTGCTTGGCATTCAGGTCCTTTTCGACGCCGACTGGCTAAGGCACTACTCTGATAATAAACTAGTGAATGGCGCTCAACAACTGAAGAAAATTACTTGGAGACCGGGTTGGACCAATGGTGGGAACTTTACCAAGTTGAGTGTATCCGAAAGGTCGTGTAAATAACGAATTTCAATAGAGTACTGGGGCTAATGATCTGCGAATTGCAGCCCGAAGGAGGCACAAAACATAAATACCTAAGAAAATGCGTTATGGTAAAGTCTACGTGAACGAATGCAAGTTTGTCAAATTTACTAAGAGAAATTGGAGAAAAACTTGAAGATGTTGGCAAAATTTAAAGTTAGCAGCTTGCTTGATCCCGGCATTAACCTTTGGAGATGGCATTAGACTATTAGCATCGAAGAATACCATAGCTATTCTACTTTGACAATTGAAGAACAGTGATTACCCATACTCCATTGTTTTCACTTCGGTTAACTGGCGCTCTATCACGGGCATTATTAAGCCATTTGGGCACAGAAGAATGGTATTACTACTAACTGGTCAAAGTCTTAAGCCATAATACTGTATTTCTAATAACTTTTCCCTGACTTCATTTCATAATTGCATTATATGCCTTTGTGAATACCGGGAGGGCTTTGGGAGTGATAGCTTACTTGTTATGTAGCAAATCCTTTTTTACAAGACTCGCATCATCTCTTTGGAGGTGAGGACTTGAGTTACTACTGGAGTGGGCGTTTAATGGTATTCGGTAAGTTGATGCAGGTTTTGTTAACCACCCAAACAAGCAGTTAAATGCTGCACACTACAGTATCCAGGTCTTATAAATTCGTAATAATGGCGGATTTATGCAATCACATTGGCACAACTAGTCTGTAGGGCATTCGCGGTAACAACTTATAGGTCACGGCGTAAGAATTCTTAAGAAATGTGAACGAAAATTGTAATAATGAAACCCTCTAAGTGTTATATGCGGATCTCAGATCCTTTGAAGTGCTGAAGGAAACTCAACCATACTTCTGTCCCCTCTCTTCGTCAATATTTACTAAAATCCCAAAAGCATCAACTTTTGCGTGATTCGTCCCTTAATGGGATTGCTGCCTTTAGCGAACCTACAGATTAAGAGAGGCGTATCATGCGCGTTCAAATCATGCATTGGACAATGTTGAAGAACGATGTCCTCTTTGTGAAGCATTTGATTTGCTGCATATGCTTGATGCATGAAATCGTCTGTTGCTACTCTGATGAGACTATTCAGAAACAGAGGGAGTTAGGATGTCGGAGGAGGTTGCATTCTGTTCATCGGAGTGCTAGGGCATGATAAACCGTATAACCTTGCAAATGTTTGCATGGTAAGAGATTTAGCTAGGTGAGCCATTGCTAATCCGTGGGTCGCTACGGGGTGGTATTAGTCCATTTGCATCATGCCGCCATCTGAGCATTATGCCTCGCATTCTATTCCTACCAATAGTTGTTAATGAATGGAAGTCGCTTATCCAGGTTGCGAACCAGCGCGGAGTGGATACTCTGAATATGGCTTCAATGGAGCACATTTAAATGTGCTAACCACAATCTTATAAAAAGGTTGGAAATTGTGCCTTGTTAATAAAGTTCACAGTGCTTTTACTAGCTACTTGCTCAATCCGGAAAATAATTAAAAAGCAGTCTCAGGCACTCCTCCGTCTAACCACACACCAACGGACGTGCTAAGATGCAAGACGGAACAGATAAAAGTGTTTTATTTGCAAACGCACACGTGATATGATTAATTAAGATCCATGGTTTGCAAGGTTACATCAAAGCGCAACATTGCTTTTGATAGGCAAAGACAATGTTGTTTCTATTTATGCTTGAAAGATCATCTGTGATCAGAATGCAATGTGTTCAACCCATTATCTTTTGGTGCTTTACTCAGTTAAGGTGAATCAAAATCTAGCTAAGTTAAATGGCTTTTTTGTCTCCGTTGACAGTCAATGTTGTGGGACGACTTGCATTGATGCAGTGGGTCTGTTTGCATTGCTCTGAGCCACTATTATTTAGCGACTAGGGAAAAATCAAGGACCCTGAGTTGTGATATTAATACGAACCAACATGGTAGACAATAAAGGAGGTTGCGCCGTCAATGGGATCAGATAACAAATAGAGGGACGCGAACGCTCTTCTTTGTTGTAGGTGTTTTCACTTATAGATCTGAGCAAGTGAATGATGTATTGACTCCAGTGTGCAATGATATTGTGCCGTTTTAAATCTATCACGCCTTTAGTAAAGCCCACTTGTGTGATATTTCGACCAATCCACACCTCAATCAAGCAGGACCATAGTCGAAATCCGTGACCATTGTCCTAAAGACGCAGAGCAACACATTTGTTAAAGAAAGAAAATAAATTTTTAATGACCGATGGGTGAAGATCTTTCAGTTGTTCAAATTGGTTGCTGAAGTCGATAATGCAAAACAAATAAGTACTATGAAAACAAGCTGCTAGCCAGTATGAGTTCTAGTTTTAAGCCTATAGTTGATAAATACATATTGATTGAGCGTAAGAAAATCTGGCGGATTAAACTTACGCTACCTTTCAGTTAGCAAAATTTCCCCAGGCTATACATGAAAAAGTGTAGAGAAGGGTGGTCAATCGCATGTAATTCCCAAATTTCTGCAATATTAGTCCTCAAGAATGAGTGCAAATACAAATTGCGGAAGCTTTGCAGCCACGCGGCCGCTGAATTGATCATCCCAATACACTTGTCCGGCAAATTAAAACTAAAAAATTGCACATCTAGTGAATTTCTATGATGTAAAATAGAGTAGCGAATGAAGGGTTTGCGTGAGGAAAAAGATGAAAGCAAAGTTGTGATCAGTAGTTATTTTAAATAGCCATAGCCTGAAGGTTCGACCTACGCACTCTTTAAATTGAGCTTGACCAACTTGTGGTACAGTCTTAGTAGATGGCAAAAATGTGCAGATTTATAGGATCCCAGCAGCCAATGACGATGACCTTTGCATCCAAACGGAAGAGGTTCTGGACTCCTAAACTTGCCCCGATGCTGTTTGTTATTTTGCGCAGATAACAATGCATTGTCAAATGCAAAGTTGACACCAACATGGATGCCTTTTTCAAGTTGGGTTAGGTGAGTGAATGAAGCAGTGTGGCTTGACGGTCTTAATTTTAGCCAAAGCGTCAACGGAAAATAATTGATCATAGTTTAACTAATAGGCAACAAGTCTTCATAAACCGTTTAGTAGCAACCAGTTGTGTCTACGCGACATTGGAATAAATAGTTGCTGTGTCAAAATCAAACGTCCCAGAGTGTTTGCCTTACTCATGCGGGGAGGCTAGTCCGGTAAGGTTAACAAAGTCGTGATCGACACGTCACGGCGTACATTGAGTGAGGTCGCGACATCTTCCCTAGGAGGGCTGGACATGGTCACCACACCCGAGGCGTGTGTGCGTCACTGTCAGTGTCGAATGGTCTGCTGCACCTTGCCTACGGTATTAAAATGAATATGCAGCACTCATCGAACCCAATACTGACAACGAAAAAGCCATATTCTACAGGTCCGACTGATAGACTAGCTTTGGCAGCGGTCTCATCGCTGCTATTTGCAACTAATGTTGACATCACCTTATTCGACACCTCCCTAATTTAACTGAAGTCTTTTTGGGAAATTATCTATCTTGCACAAACTTGGATTTGCAAAGCGCATGTGCAATTATTGCGTAGAATTGGAGCAATGAGGGGTGGCACCAAAAAGAACGTATCTTTGTTATATATTCCACGGATCAATACGTCAAAATAGCAACAAAATTAGATGCGCATTAAGTAGTGAGTTTCTACATAGCCAACTCTTTCACGGTTTCGCAAACGGTGATGTCATTCATGCGATAAAACATTCTTACTTATGGCAGGGAGACGGATACCCTCCTCTTCTGCAAGCTTTATAATCCGCAGCAAGATCAATCAAGTAATCAACATTAAATCTTACCAGAGCTTGGCCTCCTACATAAATCGGTGAAATGCTTTCCTTATGTTCACGCATCCACCATTGTGGATCGCGTTTCATTACATTGCCCTTTCTGTGCATTCTTGTAGCAAATAATGACACCATTAGTTCGGAAGGCCCAAACGCAAGTCCTATGGCCTGGGTCTCCGCCAATGAGTTCATAATTTGCCCATGAGGTTTGCTAGCCTTCCCTAAATTTATCCGGCTTCCGCCACTGGCTCACCATTACTGTGTTAAGCAATGGTTTCGGCAGTCATTAAGGCACGAAAGGAATAGTTTGGCTGAGTCGAGTTGTTTAATTGGTTTACCTGCCATCCGTCAATCAAATCACATTTCTCAACTTTAGGCAATTACTGGGGCGCATCTGCCAAGACGAGGTCAAACAACGTAGCGAGGATAATCATGCTGCGCAAATGCAAGGACGCTTATTTGGTAGATGAATAAAAGCATTTAAGAGGTTGATCTCATTTGTTTAGAAGGTAATGGCTTAAACAAACTTAAGTCGCGGCATGAGCAGAAAATGTGCAGCGGCGCCTTGCTGCCTGGGAAAAAAACGCAATGTTGACAAAATTAAGTGGATTCCACCTCCGGACCCAAAACTAATTTACAATTATTGGTCACTATAAATACGGTCTCTGACTGCTAGCAATGTGCAAGGAAAAGGAGAGGATTTACTAACAGATAAGTGGAAATTTTTCTTATTTGCTAGGCTTTGCCTCCTTTGGATAAAGAACAGCCTTTTAAATGAAATTAATTGTTGCCGAACAATTTTTAAGTCATTTTTAAAAGCAAATAGCATGGCTAGAGGCAAACAGGTGATTTAACGTGGAGCAATACGATATCTGACTAAAGTAGGCTAAATACCATATAAATGATTGAAACTGCTCTGCGATCAGGATATGGAAAGTCAGGCCAATTTGTCTCGTAACGCTATCCGATTGTAGAGGTCAACGTCCGGTTGCAAGCGTATAGCAAATAAGATGTAAAATAGTATGCTGGATCCCATTGGCTTAGAACTACTTTGATGGAAACGATGCAGCTTCAAGGCAATCACGAACATGGGATAACATATTGATTTCAACCGAAACTGCTACAGTGCACAAGTTGTTATTCATACCGCACTTCTAGCATCGCAGTACCCAGGTTGTTATTATCGATGGCGCTAAAATTTTATTCATTAAATAGCGAAGTGTCAAAGCAGTTACCGTGGACCCAAATACAGCTATCCCATAATGGCTAAAGCCCCTCCGTCTTCTTTACCGTTCGGTAGTGTTTGCACGCATTTATGATAACCATCTACTACGGTATCATATGCACTCCAGTTTGAAGGCATTGCTAGCGCTTGCCTATATAACGTCTCCAAAAAATCTCCTTCTTTTAAGCTCTCGCAGCGATTAATTTTGCAAGCAAAATTCATTCCAGTGTGTCTGTTGCGATCCCTCTTATTTGAGCTGCTTCGTTGATGATATTGCCAGCTCTCCACAGCTGTCGTGATGCAAATAGCTCGGGAGGATCCACTTAATCTGCTTTTGGCATGTAGGAGCATGATTTGCTTCAAGCAAAGTAGATATCTTTGCATAATACCGAGAACATCATGTTTTTTTCTAAGCGGTGGAGGAATATCTCTTTATTTTGTTTGAGATTTGGGTCAAAAGGGAATTGCAGCGTTTTCGAACGCAGTGGTAAACGGATCCTTCTAAAGTAGTAATAAGAAAAATTCAGATCTCTAGTTAAGTTTATTAGACCTTGTTTGCCTTTATTCACGGGATTTGGCTAAATAGACCTTTATTTTATCAGCTCATCCTTATGAAACTAGTGCACTCTAAGCTGTCAAATCATTTCGACTGGTCATTAGGGAGTCAGAATAGCCATGTTCGCACTAATTGAAATACACAACCATGTATCTTTAGGAATAAAAAGCTGCTAATGTGCTGTTAGTAGGCCAGTCAATGCAAAGTCCAAGAATGTAGAAGGAGCGAAAGTGGAAATGAAGCATAGATTTTTACATAGAACCCTTCCTAACGCTTTTAATTAAACGAGCGACAGGCGATTTTTCGCAGTTGGTTTAGACGGGTAAATACGACGTTCTAATAATGCCGCGGTGAGACCGAAAACAAACCATATTTTCTGGCTATTGCTTTTACCAGCCGCAGGAAAGGAACCACTAAACCACTGTCTCTATTGCTCTTTCCTCATTAATTTAGCAGTCCACCTTTACCCTACCCCCTATATATCTTGGCTTTGTCAATGACATTACTTGTAATCGCCCGGCATATTCACTTTAAGCGTTGATGTCACTATCTTGCTAATTTATAAAAGACCCCTTAACCTCGTCTCCTCTTTGCTATGTTTTGGACTTACGCTGATCTTCAGCACGCCGATCGCCATACGGTTGCCATAAGACCATGTCAGCAAACTATGCGAGTGCATCTCATTACATATCTTTGGCAATATAATTATTGTAGTGGTGACTTGTTGGTTAGTCCTCATGAATGGACCACCAATGCTTAGACCTTTATACGTTAAAGAGCCTATTAGCATCGATTGAATTTTGGTTTCCACCACATAGCAGTTAAAACGCATCAGTTGACTGTGGTGCATTGAACTAGTCCATAGCTTTAAAGGCAACAGCAGTGAATTCGGAGATAATAACACAATCGAACAATGCCAGTCAGTTGCACAGTTGTGTTCGTTAAGGTGTAAGTCGCCTATCGACTATTAACAGTGCTTCGCCTACCTTACTGTGCTTTGCATACTTTGTGGACATGCAAAAACGAAATTGCCCTTGCAACGCTTTTCATGTTGGCAGTGTCATCATTGCAGTTTATCCCTCCTACCGTGGCATGCCACTAGTAAGCAGGTTAATTGTAGATAGTGCTGTACTACTTAGGTTGAGTAGAAGCATTAAATAAGAAATTATATTCGAAAAAAGTAAGGGTGATTGTAGAGGACGTCACTTACAACGACGGTAATGCCATCACGGAGGTAACGGCAGTAGTGAGGGCAGCGATAGAGTGACGAAAGTGGTAGCAAGAGAGCACAAGTTGGGGATGTGCTGCTGGGAACGGCAAAAGAGGTAGAAGAGAACAAGTACTGACCTCGACGTGACTTGAGCACGCAACTTTCTGATCTAGAGTCGGACGCGCCACCATTGCGCCACGGAGTCACACTGCCGAAAATGGTGCAGTTGACCATCTCAGCGTCATCACTAGAGTGCTGTGTGCACCTGTATTGCAAAAAAAACAACAACACCGATTACATAGGTGGCGGCACACGTCGGTCTATTGGACTCGCTGCCAAAGGTGTTGACGGGATATGGAAGTGTGAGGAGACTTCTGCGTGGTGGCAGGTGCCGGTACTTCAGCGACAGAATGTTCTACTGCCGCGCTCGTGGGTCGCATCTGATTTCTGGTTAGTAAATCCTTACTAATTTCTTCTTCCCTATTTCTTTCATCCTTGTACCACTCTTTCTTCATCATAGCTTGGCGATTCCTCACATCAAGACCCGACGACTGCTCGTTCAAATCGTTTAAATTGAGTTCTCTATTGCGCAACATATCGGTCTTCCAATTGTTATAACTAAATCCCAGCGTAAGATAGCACTATAGCCTTGACAGTTTTACGCTCACTGAAATTCCCACTTAAGGTACGCCACAGCTTCCTGCCAGTGTCGATTCTTTGGTAATAACACCAAATACAAGCTGTTTTCTTACGCATTAAGGCATAACCACGTGGAGGGATTCTAGCGCACAATTATTAGTAACGAACCTACTTCTTGCACACATACTTCCCACGCCTCTGTCCTTATTTTTCATTATAACGCACAAAATTGGCCGACACTTGCTTCCCTGCCCAGTCTCTCAAGTCTTTGTATGTCTAAGCCTTAAAACATGAAACCAGGCCTTACTACGAGGCAGAGTGGGTCTCAACTGAGGTTCCGATGTCAAATAAATGAGGTTCTTATCTTACAAGTAGGCAAAAGTCAAGTAAGGGTTCCGTATGCATGTATAAACTAAAAGCTAATCTCATTTTATTTACATTAATCCAATGTCGCCCACGGGACTTTGACCTAGTAAAAGACGGCCATATTGTGAACTACACTTTGCAAACAGTATTCAGCACATTTTGATGAAAGATTTGTAAAGCATGAACAGCACAAAATCTTAAAAAGCAAATAATTTTAGTCCCAAAATACACAGAAGCAGCAAAATAACGTCAACAAGCGTGCACAAGTAGGCTGCATTGACTTTCATTGCTTTCCTATTACGTGCTGCGAAACATCGATTTCTGTTTCTTTGCTACATTCATTCACCAAAACTGAACTGAGTCGTAGGAACGCGCACAGACATAAAGACAATCTAAGGCCGCGTGAGAAAGACATTTGGCTTTAAAAAGCTTTATTGCTCTTATTCGGTAGTAAAATCAGTTAACTGACCTTGAGGAACTTTAGACAAGTTGGAAAATATGCCAGCAAACTAGTTGGTCTTGCACTCGGGCGATGACCTTGGGATGCAACGCAGATACTGTTCAGGTAAATGAGGGCTGAAGATAGTGACCAACAGAATATAAACCAAAAGGGAAATAGAAAATTTATGGCGCGTTTATCAGATTACCCCTTAACTGCCAAATAGACAGCGGGCCTAGCCAGAATTGAAACCCTGGACCTCTTGTACCTGGTCCTAATGGCCTAATGGACAAGGCGTCTATTTCCGGAGTCAAAGATTGCAAGTTTAAGTCCTACCTAAGATTATTTTTAGATTTACAAGTTTTCCGATGCCAACTTCTAAGGCGGTTAAAGTGTGGGTTTGATAAATCCATTATTTATCGACCTTATGATGGTGACAGTGCTCATCGACGAAAATTGGAATCAGTGGTCAACGTGGGACGACAGCGTATTCACGCTTTTGTCTAGCAAACATTGAGAACAAGAAGATGCGTATCTGTCACTTGGGTTTGCCAATAGCTGAAAGCTTCTGCGTCTGGTCTCAGGTGAGGCTTGACCCTGATTGAAAGATGTCAGCAGCAATATGCCAACAAATGCCACAAAAAGAGGCTTCTCTTCATTAATGCAGCTGCGTGAGATTACGGGTAGTCACAGCAATGGTTGCAAAGATTGTGCGTTACTGGTTCCAAGTATGCCAACCCTTATTGGCTTTTGCCCAATTTTGTAGTCGCTCTTGGTGTTTACCAAGCGTAAATTACAGCGAATTGGTGTTGTTAGCCTTTGACCGAGAAATTAATTTCGCGTGCTTGGTTAAAAGCTAGTCTATATTAACTTTCATTCAACTTCTTTATCCTTAGCCATTTAAAGGTAAAGATGCAGAGGCTTTCAGCTGCATTTACATTGATTCTGTAGAAGGTTTGATGTTTCAAGGTCTGATTTCTCTTATAGGCGAGATAGGTTCGTCACTCGGCTCGCATACTCATGAATTGATTGAATGCATCAAACTTAAACAACTTGCAAACATTTATCGCACGGCTCTGAACTACCTCAAGACAAACGTGCTCTTTGGTGAGAACTGGCATGTGCATCGTTTCCATGGTAGAATTCGAGTGGACAGTGCCTGCCCTTCCAATGAATAAACCGTGATTATCGTTGCATGTCTGTCGAAGGGTGTTCAGCCCTTTACCAAAGTTGTGCCTCTACTTTCATATAAATACCCTCATCGTCGACTCTGGTTTTTTCCCATGACTGATTTTATTTCCTCGATCGTGTAAGGATGCTTATACTCCTCCTTGTAACACTAGCAAAAGGTTAGTTTCGGGTTTTATGAGTTGCGCATTGACTAAACCTTACCTCGACATTTAGGCAGGATGTTAAATGCCACAAAACATTCATAGATAAGTTGTGCCTTTGCATGATTTCACTTTTCCAAACTGTGATCTGTATGCTCCCAGGACGATGTGGTGAGACTGAAGCGTTTACTGAGGTCGGATCGGTTGGTGGATGGATATTTGAGTGACCACTGAGATGTTATTGGTAAAGCAACTTCTTAATGATGGCATACGGGAAAGGAAATATGCTTACACACTTATCCTACTTTCAGGTGCCTGATGTGTATTAGCTAAATTTGCCCAAGAAGAAGAACGTGGTAAGGTGCATTCAGCCACATCTCCTCTACTTCACACGCCACCGTGATAGATATTACGTTCGAATTTCGAGGTGGAATGCTAGTGCTACTCATTTGATGCTTAACAGTCGCTGGGTCAGGTTCCAAAGGAGACCATGCAGGAAGCTGGAAGAGGGGCATCTAACTGACTCTAATGGTGAGCCAGAAGTCAAGAGAGGGATATTTGTCAGTTCAAAACATCTAGGTAGTGATTGAAGATGGCGGTTTAGGGGAGTGGAGTTGCCACCTTACGCGCCCACATTCTACATGGTTGCTCCATCGTAATTAGTGGCAAGTGCATTTAGGGATCCTGGCCTCAAACGATCTAATCAATCAATTTGTAGCACATTTAATTAACCAACACTGCAACTCTTTCGATGCTCTTCATTTCGACGTAAAATGCCCAGTTGCTTCCAAAGCTGCCCTACCCTGAAGGTGTCATAATTGACACATTTGGCGTGCGTGTACTTTTGATGTTAAGCACAGCAAATGTGTCGGAAACCTTTGACCATTGGAAGCAAGATTAAATAGCTTCTCATAGAGATTGACAGGGTAATAGCAGGGTAAGCACCCTATCAGTAGTATTCACACTTCGAAGGGGAGGAGAGGGCAAAGAGGGGTTGTTTGCAGAATACGAACCTTTACTAAGTCCCATCTGAATGGATACTAGAGGGCTGATGCTTGCTAAATAAATACAGCTTAGGCTTAAGCGCTAGTTAATTTTCCTTTCTTTATGTGCCTGCTTGTGTGTAATATCTCAAAGCTTGCTAAAATACATTTTTGGTACTAGAAGTCTGCTCATTTTGTGTATACCCCGTGCCGCATGTTTTTGGCATGTATATGCCATTGCTGGATAAGTGAGTGGCCCACGCTCTTTTCAGCGGGTGTCTCGTTGATGAATCATCCGCTTTGGGCGATCAGTCGATCAACGGATCAATAAAATCAACAAGACCGCCTGCTGTGTATTCGTTGCTCACTGGTTATCTGCCCAGTCGGTTAATCCATTCACTGATCTACTCGACCCACGGCGAGTTTGACTGCAAACAATCTCACGCATGGGTGAGTGGAAAATTATTTTAGTATTTGCTTAAGACTATGTTGTGTAGGGTCGTCAATTGCTGCAAAAAATATCCTGATAACACATTGTCAAGTTTAATATTATTATAGTTTAATCAAAGAGTGTTTTTAACTCATCGATGCTATCTGGCTGCAAAACATTTGTCTGCCATATTGTGCATGATGCAAGCTACACGATCATATCATGTTCGCTGAGTAAATAGCTGTTAATTTTTAGGAAAATCAGCTCATATTTCAAATAAATTTAACTGAGAGGCATCATCGAACTTTATGACATATTTTGCGCGAGGAAAATCTGGCATTCCTTTGGCTATACTCGCTGAAGATATCGTATTTGTAAGGTGAGCACCGACAATTTGGAGTCATAATACTTCGAAAACATTTCATTAGAAGGACAGAGCGTGACAATGATTACCACATTAAATGTAGGGGTACATATCCAATTCTTTTGGAAAGCGGTTTTTAAGTGGCATGATAGTGGATCAGTCAGTCCAACACTAGCCAGCCTAAGTTAAAAACCGAATCGACGCTTGCAGATATTTGATGCGCTTAATGGTGTTAAGTACACCTGAAACGTCGGGAACTTGCCGTGGTCAGCAGCATTTAGATTTTATGGCAGATGTATTTGCTAGTGCCATAAAAATCGACTCAAATGCAGTCACTCCTAACCGGCACAGATAAATTCAACTAAACCGTAGGTATAACACTAGTCGGTCCAAGTGTGTGCTCAACACATCCCCACAATCATGTGTCCCACATGAAGATCGCTGAATTTGGAGATGCTATTCACCAATGAATGTTTAAACCTGAGGACTATCACCTCGTTTTCTAGCAGAAGACCTAGTGGGATCATAGATAATAACGCAATCAAACAATGCTAGTATGTTGTATGTTTGTATCCGTTGAGATGAAATTCTCCTATCTACTATTACCAGTGAATCCTCTACTTTACTGTGAGCTTTACATACTTCGTGGATATAGGCATCTTTTCAAAAGAGATGCCTCACAAGCCGATGCAGATGAGAAACGATTGAAAGACCCACCAGTGTGGATTCTTCCCTACGCTTGGCGCTTTAGTATAATCTTGTGTGTTCTTTTTCCCTCCGAATGTATTTAACTGCAAGCGCTTTTCCGCTGACTTCATCCAAAATCACTAAAATGCTTGATTTTTGCCACTTTGGTGCACTATTGTGGCATTAAGTGGGGCAGAGGGCTTTGACGAGTGGTCACACGAAAAATTGGGCAAAAACTAAATTGTCCTTGCAACGCTTTTCATATTGACAGTGTCATCATTGCAGTTTATCCCTCCTACCGTGGCATGCCAATAATAAGCAGTCCAGGTGTAGATATTGCTGTGTCTCTTAGTTTGAGCAAAAGACTGAAATAAGTTGTTTTGGGAAAAAGTGAGGGTGATTGCACAGGACATCACTTGCGACGATGGTAATGCCAGCACGGAGGTAACGGTAGTAGTAAGGGCAGCGACAGAGTAACGAAAGTGATAGCAGGAGAATACAAGCTAGGGATGTGCTGCAGGCAACGGCAAGAGGGGGGAGGAAAAGGTAGTGACCCCGACGTGACTTGAACACGCAACCTTCTGATCTGGAGTCAGACGCGCTACCGTTGCGCCACGGAGTCGCACTGTCGCAAAAGGTGTGGTTAACTAACCGGAATCATCACCTAGAGTGCTGCGCACACCTGTATTGGAAAAAGAAACAACACAAATTACATAGATGGAGGCACACATCGGTCCATTGGACACTGCCAAAGGTGTCGGCGGGATGTGGAGTTGTGAGGAGACTTCTGCGTGGTGGCGGGTGTTGGTGCTTCGGCAGCAGAACGTTCCACTGCCGCACTCAAGACTCGGATCTGATTTCTGGCTAGCGGAAGTCCCTACTAATTTCTTCTCCCCCATTCCTCCCATTCCTGTTTCATTCCTTCTGCATCATAGCCCGGAGACTCCTCCTATCATGACCCGACGACTGCTCTTTAAAAACCAACCATAATAACTGAGTCCTAGTGTATGATATTTTGGCCTTGACAGTTTTACGCTCACTGAAATCACCAAGTAAGGTCCGCCACAGCTTCCTGCCGGTGTCGATTCCTCGGTAACAGCATCAGATACAGCAGTTTTTTTACACGCCAAGACATAACTACGTAGAGGAATTCAGGCGTTCAGTTATTAGGGACGAGCCTACTTCTCGCCTACACGCTTTTCACGTCTCTGTCCCTATTTTAATTGTAACGCACAAAATTAACCGCCATCTGCTTTCCAGCCCAGCCCCTCAAATTTTGCATGCCTAAGCCTTAAAACATGAAAACAGGCACTACTACGAGGCAGAGTGGGCCTCAACTGAGGTTACAAATGGTGTTAGTGCAACGTTACTCGTTTCTTTAACTACCCAAAACGCCCTCAGATAGACCTCTAATTTTAACGAAGCCAAAGATAATCAGAGGAATGACTCATCACAGTAAAACAGCAAACAAAAAGACGGTTTGTGCGCCCAATTTCTGCTCTCTCATTGTTTGTGTGGAGTCGCTATATAACGTTGGGTGATTTAGAGCTGGGGGGTGGACAAAGGAAGGAAAGAGATTTATTCACAATTATGGCGGAGGATATTTTACTATTTCTCTTTCACTATGGATGGCATCAGGGGCTTCACTTGTCCAAATGTGAATTTGTTGCGCAATGATGCAAGAATGCAACTAAGGCTTTGATACTTCATGCCCCACTTTTCACTAGTTGGGTGAGACAACCGGGTCTTCTCCAGTATCATAAGGAAAAACCTCACCTCTTCAAGGAAGACCCTTCTCTTTACCATGTGAGAGTATTATCCACCTAAAATGAATTCCAAGAAACAGAGCACAGAATCTACTTTGGTGGATTTAAAGTGTATTACGATATGTTGGAATGAAGACATCCTTCCATCATCCAGCCTAACCTGTTCATTAGACACCCTATACGAGTGCAACTCGTTATCAAAACAGACTCAAAATCAGAATCTGCGTAACGGTGAAGAACAATTTCACTATTGTCAGGTAGGCATTATGTGTTCTACACATTCCTCTATGGATACGTATTGACTACCCTTCGAAGCCTGATGCAATCATTACTAATCAGTTTTCGATTCAAATATTGCACAATTTACTTGGATTATATCTCTACGTTCATTACATTCATTTTTTAACCAAAGTCGATTCTGAACGCAAAACAGCTAGTTTCTGGAGGTCTCGCTTGACACCCCGGGATACATCCTCTTTTAATGACGGGGTAGCACTTACTAAATACCAATCAGGGAGATCACTGCATTCTTTTTTATTTTAACAAGGTGTTTCTAGTCTTTTTCAAAGGTTTTGCAGCGGCTGCAAGGGACTGTATTGCAGTGCCTGATTCCCTTATCAACACTAATTAATTGCCTGTTCACCATCTTTCATGCATGTATGCACACTTTTAATCCTTTTTTGGAAAGGATTCCACTCCTTACCAGCATTTTGGCACGAGCCTTGCCACTGAATAATCAGTGCTTTTGCCCTCCTTCATTTAAGCAATTTATAAATATAAATAAGCAAACACATTGTCCCATTGATGCGGCATGATATTTGAGCAGCAAAGAAGGGCTCTCTAACGAACTGTTGCAGACTGAGTGGAAGATAGGCAGCTTAATTTCTAAGATATAAGTAGGACTTTGTTTCGTCATTCGTCATTTCTCCACAATGTCTGGCATCCTGCTTGACTTCCTTCTGCCTGGCCGTGGGACAGATTGCAGTACACCGTGGCGAATGTGCCAGTGACTAAATGGCGCTCGATTCCTGGAAGCTATACGTGGACATTTCAAACGCGCGGCGGACGGTTGTAATATGGCACAAAAGGTGGCTGGCATATTTAACATGGCATAGTTATCACAAATACATGCTAAGCACCTTTTAATTGGGGTATCTGCCATAGTGCTAATTTAAGAAAAACACTTTAAGGTCAACAGCATCAGACCACGATACACCACATCGCACCACATAAAAAATTTTGCGTTGTCGACAGAAGTTGAGGTTACGCTTTTCCTAGTCCGCATTGTTTGTCACTTCTTGTTTTTTGAAGTCTTCACTCGGTCGCATTGCAATGCGGCTTTATTCCTACCGTAGGAACATTTGTCTGTGAGCTCGGAACGGTTGATGCGTATAAGTAAGGAAAGTATTTTTTCAATTTATGTAAGAAATTAAGCTCTGTTAAGATTTAATGTTGTTTACTTTATAAATTTTACTCCGGATAATAAGGCTTGCAGAAGGAAAGGCATTCAACAGCTCCCCTAAAGCAGGGCGTTCGTCTCCTTCCCATTGGTTGAAAGTGCTATCGCATGTGTTATATCACTGTTTTTAAAGCAGTAAAAGCCTTGGCTATGCGGAAAAACACATTCCGTCTAATGCGTACATAGACCGTCAAAATTTTGACGCATTGATTCGTGAATTGCATAAAAAGACAATATTCTTTTCGTTGCTATCTCTCATCAGTCCAGTACCACGCAATAATTACATGCTCAAAGCAGAAAAACTAAATTTATGCAATGTAGGCATTTCCTCTTAAAAGACTTCAATTAAGATAAAGGAGATGTCAAATGAGATGATTTCAATTTAATTGAAAATAGAAACGATGAGGCTGCTTTTGAAGACAGTCCATCAGTCGGATCTGCAGCACATAGTTTCTTCATTATCAGTGTGGGGTCCAATATTGCTGTAAATTCATTTTAACGCCATTGACGAGGCGCGCTGACCGGCTTGACATTGACATTGACGCACACACGCCTCGGTGGCGGTTACCTTATCCAGCCCTCCCGAGAGAGAATGCCGCTGACCTCACTCAATATTTATCATGGCGCGTCAGTCAAGACTCTTTCACCCCTACCAAATTCACTTCCTCGAATTGGGAAGACAGACACTCCCAGACGTATGATTTTGACGCAATAACCAACAGTTCACTCCAATGTTGGGAAGTGTGCAGGCAAACTGTTCGTAGGCATCATCTAAGACCAATCAGGAAGGACATTTGGCTTCAAATACAAAGCTTAGTTGATCTCCCTTTGCAATAATATCGGTAAATTCACTTCGAAGAAATTCATTTTTACAATCAACTCGATGACCCTGGATGACAAAAGAAAAAAATAGCTTTCAAAGAGCTTCTGATAAAGTAGCGAACAAAAAGAACCTAATCAAGCAGTGACTCAAGAACTTTAAAACGCGTTTATCAGATAACTACCAAGTACAAATTAGGACCCAACCGAAATTTGAATCCGGGAACTTACGTACCTCAAGTCCAAGCCATACCACAGAACCACTGGACCTTGTTTTTACCATAAGTTAATGATTAACCACAATTTTTGACGTGTGCGCTCCGAACTTGAGTGGAGTTCTGGCTGGTTAACTGATAAGGCCTCGGTGCCCCCAGGCAAAGATTACAGGCTCGTGGTGTCAGACGCTCGCAGCAACACGATTTGACAATATTTTCTAGTGGGTTCAGGCTTTGGAAAAGTACGATTAGCCTACAACTGCTGAGATCCGAAAGATTTTGTCTGAAAACGCTGCGGTCACTACAGGTTGCTACATTTACGAAATTGGCAATGACGGTTGCAGAAAATTGACAAAAGGAACAAAGGATTATAACCAACTGCGAAAATGATGTGATAGGGGAGCGCGAAATGTAATCACTGGCAAAAAATGTGAAGAAAACAAAGGGCGTGGAAAGGTGTGAAGGGCACTCAGAACGTCAAATGGGGAATGAATATTGCGAGGAGCCAAATATTTGGGAAAAATTGGTAAAACCTATAGGAATGGGGAAGAGTGATGTAAACTGAGCCGAAAATTGTTTGTCGCATCGCTTGAGTGATAAAATTATTGAGGTAGTAGGACAAAGAACTCGAATAAACAATGCAGGTGCAATGATATCCATTCTTGGGAAGATGATAACCTTAAATGTTAAAGGTCGCAATGCTAGCTTGTGTGGCTTAATGGATAAGGCGTCTGCCTCCTAAGAAAAAAATTGTGGTTGCGAGTTTCACCGTGGGTGTCTCGTTCACCCACACCAGTGTACGTCCTTTTGCGGTAGTGCAAACAAGTGTCTATGAATGTGCGTATACTTGTTGTCAGGTGCCAAAGGAAAATCCTGAAGGAAAAAGCGCTGCCCAGAGCGACTTTCAGATTATGAGACTGACGCGCTAACCTACTGTGCTACCCGAGCGGACCTCTCCAAACTTATAATATTTTAAAACTTATAAATTTGGCAGAAAAACTAGTGAAAAAAACGTAGAATGGCTCGGAGTCATTGGAATTTGAAGCGTCAACACATGCGGCATCAATTATGCTCAGTTGCGTTCAGGTTGATTCAGCGAATGCTAGCTTAAATCAAGGAAAGTGCATCTATGCCTTGGGTTAGATGAGATGCGGTTAGAGCAGATGCTGCTGTCAGTCCGATGCATCAAAATGAATGAGAGGACCAATGATAGGAGGCTTTGGCGATGATGTTGTTCAACCAATGAGAAGCGTGTCCCAGTGTGAAAAGTGATAGGTACAAGGGGAAGTGGTACGTCACGTGGCGAATTTGCGCCCAAAATTTAGCTATGCATAAGCGGAAATGTGTGATTTGAGGAATGATGGGTGAAAAGATTACGACTGCTACGAAAAAGATATTTAGTAGTGATATTGAGCAGTTCTTTAAGCAATGGCCGATGGATGGTGGGAGGGTATAAATGTATTTATGACCCACTTATTATGCCGTTAATTACGGCTGGTGGTTACATAAGCAAAATTGTATTTTTGTGAAGGCCAGAACACTATACATTGAAGCGTTCGCTGTAACCAGGTGAGCGCGAGAAGCCAGGTAAAAATAAAAATTTGACTCGAACTTCCCTGAGAGTTTCCCATAAAATCCGATCAACTGGTTAATTCTTACCCCTAATCTTTTTCACATCTGAGGGCGGCAAGGACATCGCTGCGATACAAATTACCTGACTAATATTATACGCCTCGTTCAGTGTGCTGTAATGTCTGCAACGCAATGATTACAGTGAATTCAGTGATCATGCCCATGGATATACGTGTATATTTTATTTAGTTGGCAAAAAGAAAAAGTGGCAAGTTGTGGGCGATATGTTCAAATCCATGATGAGTCGTCATTTGACTAGCTTGCTTGCAAATGGGTCAGCTGGCAGTGGAGCTATCTAGCCTTACCACCGAATGTGTTTTGTGTGCGTAGAAAGGTCACGGGATTAATCGTTCACCACGGCAGCAGAAGTTATTTGAATTAATCTTGACGACCGAGTCATTCATTTGCCATTTGGGCGTTCTTCAGTGTAAGATTTCAGACAACTAAACCAACCATTATTGCAGCGTTGTCGCAAATCGGAACTCTCTTTAAAGGAAAGGTTCTTTCTACCATCGTCGTTCATGGCCGCAAATCAAACTTAATTAATTCATTTTTACCTCAATTTCTCCTTTCTTACGATTAGCCAGACTATGAATACTTCAACCTTGATGCTGGATCTTAGAATCCATTTGACTTGAATGGCGGAGTCACATGCGCTAGACCTCTTCTCAGGCTTCTCTTCACTCCATTTAGTCACGATAATGGCGACAATTCCCAACCATTGGTTTCAATAATTTTATAACTTGACAAGAAGTATTCCTTTGTATGAAAGCGCAACTCATAGCCATAAGTGGCTGCAAAATTTGTTCTTAGCGAATGGGCTCAATGAGTGCCTTAATCGACAGGTTTGTTTGCTCCCCCCATTGCTGTTTCCTTCAAAATGCATTGCTATTTCCAGTGATTTTACTTAATTGACATTAGTAACACTTTTATATTTCAGCATGCCGGACCCGATTAAGTTCAGTGACTGATAGTCGCGGTTTGCATCTGCTTCGAATGTCTTCTTCTTACAACCAAGTAAAGTTAGCTCACAGAGAACACGAATGAGCTCAAAATTCTTCCTTCATATGAATGGCAATGAAGGAAAGAGAGATCTCCTTATAACCAATCTGTCATGCATGCCAGGAGCAGTCCCTGAGTAACACGCAAAGAGCTCATTCAGTTCAACAAGACCAAAACGTCCCTCCACCCTCCCCATTAACTCCACCGCACAACTGCTCAATGCCTTCGGGTGCGCCTACCATTACAGCATCATCTCCTCCATTGTGCTCAGCCAAAAGGACATCACAACCGGGATATTTATGGAACCGATTTGACGCGATAGGTGTGAAACTGTCCCTTGTGTGCATCACCATACACACGCGCTGCGGTCTGGTCTTCGTCAGCTGGATCCCAATCGAGATCAAACATCACCAGACCATTTGCACTAATGAAGTGCAGACCACAACCACCCGTTTTGCTGCTCTATGTGAAGACAAACTCTGGCGACTGTTGTGGACAACAACACACGTGGCACAGGAAAAAGATGCTGCGAAAAACTTGAAGCTAGATCGATAAAAATTGTTAAATTTCAGGTGTTAAATACAGATAAAAAGCATGAACCTACTGGTGAATTAATCACAAGCTTAAAGACGGGAAGAATGAAGCTACGCCAAAATTCCCTTATAAACCAAATAACCGAAACAAAATGTCTGCCTGTTCTTTGCATACTATCAGAAAAAGAGGATTTTAAATGAGCAAAGAAGAGCCCCAAGAACCAAATGAAACAGTGCAAAGAGGCGGCTTAGCAGAATCGTTGAAAAACCTACCTTTTGAGGAAATTGCCAACCTACTTGACTTTGCACGTTATAGTTTAGTCCAAAACGCGAAAACTCCAACGCTTTACCAGGAGCCTCTTAATGCATTGATGTTTACTCTTCGCAAGCTAACATGGGACAAGCAGTCACCTTTAACCTTCCTTCACAAATAACAAATAACAAACGCATGAAAGTGGGGAGAACAGCACAATGAATTCGTTAACCATTCTAACGATGATAAGAGAGCCCATCACACCAAAATGAAGGAGTCATCTCATGCGTTCCATTAAAAATAGAACCGGTGGCAGAGCGGGAAGAAGCAATAACGCAGAGGTCAATCGTAAAACGCCACAGTCGTGGCTCCTGTGATTAACAGATTTCGATTTAATCATCCCTGGTTAAGTCCGGCAGTTCTGTAAGTAGGTACTGACTGGGTTGTAGATCCCCTGATGAACAACGACGCAACCCTTGAGAAAAATGTCGATTGACAATGTCTATCCCCATTATGGGCCCCATGTCCCCGTGGCTGTACCCAGACTGATAGATAAGGCCATAATGATGAGTCACGCGACTATTTCGTCTGCGTCTGGTGGTTTTGAACAACCAAATAGCCAACACTGTTTTGCGCAATCCCTTGCTTGACGCCTAAATCTTGTGCTACAGGCGCTACGCTTAGTCAAAAGGATTGCTGTTACCTGCACTTCGCAGAAAAACGGCTTCGGGAGCATAAGAAAGAACGCCAACACAGTTCTGCACTGTCATGACGCCTAATGTGATCCACCTAGCCTTCCAACATTGTTACACATCAGCTTCAGGAAAACTTACATTCTTAGAGGCACCTTATTTGACCTCTGCCCCCTCTCTTAACTTGAGTCGGTGCAAAGACTAGCAAATTGAGCAATCTATCTATCCTTCCAGTTAGCTTCATATCCGGATGACTTAGGTGCCTTCCTCTAATGTCTCTGCCATTCAAAGCGATGCATTTTCCACCATTTAAATGCCTTCTGTGAACAATGTAAACAAGTTCATCTCGATCAGTCTCACATATCTATCGCATGTTGCCGCAATTGGCCACTTCACATTCCGCAAGTAAAAGAATGGGCAGAGAAATAGATTGGTAGATGAAACAACAAACAGTTGAGTGCGTTGATAGGTTGGCAACCAGAGAGGTTGAGATAGACAAAGTGACAGCCAGGTCATTAGACAACCGACACTGGCTTTACCTCCTCATCCAGCCTCCGCCCCCAAACCCCTACTAGATGACCGACCAGTTTTATAAACAAAGAACAGGGGTGTAAATGGGCAATCGAGGGATTTAAAAAACGCCCAATATCGTCAATTGCTAGAAAATACGGTTAAGGGACCGCACGCACTAAACCGTGGACATGTCTATGACGGCGGTATCCCCGTCCACCCTTCCCCTTCCACATTGAATAAAAGTACATTCCAAGTAGTGTTTTCATCCAAAGGTCATTTATCCTTACGAATCACCGGTAGGCGAAGGCGAAACCTGCTGCGTAAAACATAGGAATACATTAGAGTCAAATCAAGACACATAGTTGAGTCTATGTTGTCTTTTTCAAGATGGTGAATTCCGATCAAATATTAAGGACAAGTGAACGGCTCCGATGAAAGTATAGGCAGTCTGTAAAAGAAACATTTCCATTAATAATAGTTCTGCCTATTCGTCAACGAGACATTAAATTGCATAGGGATTTAGAAACGAGTGATAAATTAGCAGCTGTAGTTAGCTCACAGTATTTATATATTTTAGCATTGCATCTTCGATTTGTAAGTTCAAAATAATGAAGGCTTGGTTTACGTTAATTGTCCCTCATGCGGAGGTGCGCGTGTCTTTACAACAGGCCGCAAACAAAAGGCCTGTTTTGGCATTGAGGCACCACAAAAAAAAGAAGCTCCTAAGTGAAACAAATGTGACCTTTTGTGAGTTAACAGTGCGACCAATTTTCACTTAATCTTTGCACGACTAAGCAAAGCCTATTATCGTAATCGTTTGCAAGTGTCATGCAGCGGGAGAGTCAATCCAATACCTACTGGATTCATGTGCCCATAAAATGGCAGCGAGTAACGGTGCCATTCGACTATGGGCTTATTTCGCACAGGGTTGGGCAGCTGCGATCGCGCAGGTCAGTGGTAAACTACACAACAGTCATTATTTATGTCAAGATCGTACGCTGATCTGATGCAGCATAAATGAGCGTGCGGCCCATTTATTGTAATTGCGGTACGGCTTAATCATGCAATTGTCATTGTCAGACGTACAAGAAGAGCCGGTCAAACAAGCTATATCCTTTGTATTAACAAAACTGCTGAGCAGGCAACCCTTCACAAGCGTGGGTGCATCTCCACAGGCCCACAATACTGATTCGCATGCGGTATAGGAGGCATGGCTTTGCATTGGATTTTGCTCACACGTCCGTAAGGCGCGTAAATATTCGAAAACAAAATGCTCCACATCGTTTGTTCCTCGTATGTTGCTTCGAATTTTACACAGTTCCATGTTCCTCACCCGTACGAGCCTGTATGTGCCTCTTCTTTGTTACACTTTTTGCCTTCAGCTTGCTGTTATGGATGCCAATTTTGTCGTAGGCAAATGTTACCTCTTACCATGACCAGCCTCTTTTAAAATGCTTTTGTCTAAAACTTCTATGTTGACATCAATTGCTAATAAAAAGTTAGCTCCTGTAAATTTAAAAGGGAATGAGAACCCTGACAATGTTGGAGTAAAGCTACATGAATCCTTCGAGCATTCAATTCTCTCCTTGAGTATTTTCTGCTAAATAGGTATAACGATTTGAACGTTTGCCATAATTTCCTTTAAGTCGACAAACTGGCTAGAATGCTAATAATGAGGCATTTGAAAGAAATGATGCACTTTGAATAAGTGGAAGCCGGAATATCATTATAAAAGGTGATTCAACGTAGAGCAGGCATTGCGGAGACCTTATGTAGCAGTGACTTTCAAGGGGAATAGCCACACATCTAGGCCATCAGTGTTCAAAGACTAACTTGCCTCGTTCATTCAACCAAGACTACAGCATCGGTTGGATTGAGGCGAACGAAGCAAGAATTGTCAGGGTCACCTAGTAATGGTGTTCCACCTGGGGCGTAGTGTAAGTCCTCCTCCGGAATCCTAGTAATATAGTGGCTAGAACCACAGATAATTAATATTGCAGCAGATTAAAACAATAAGGAGTAAATGAGTACCCGCCTTCAAGGTCGTCAAATAGTGCACAAAATTGAAGTCCAAGCTCCATAGGCTGTAGCCTAGTCAATAGCAGGTGGTGTTGGACTCACAATAAGAACATGAGTGAGGCAGAAATTTTGCGCCTTGACATCAACGTAACTGAGATTTAAGCGAAATTTTCCTCCGAACAGACACAATTCTACCGCTAGTGCATAGAAATTTCAAAGTTGAGTTGGGCCAGCTATTTTGGCGTCTACAAACATGGGAATAAACCTATGACGGACAGCAACTTCTAAGGCCAGACTGCGTCTAATCCATTTAGTGCTGCTAACCTACCAAAGGCTTATAGTTGAACGGAAGAATGCTTGATTGCTCACCTGCGTGGCAAATGTGAACTCGGCCTGGTGACTAGAATAGAGCACACACTTGATTGACCTGATCGTGAGGATGCGCATCATAGGGTGAAGCTAGGGGTTCAGAGAGGATACACGCTTTGCAAACTTTGTCAACTTTAATCTTCCTTTATCAAGCAGCAGCAAAGTCATAATTAAGTAAAGTAGCCCAATTATTCCAGTGAACCATTAGCAGCAAGTTGCGTACAATATGTTTATTATTATAAAAGTGATAACAGCAGCTACATTATTCATTAGGTTACTTAATGATGCAGTAAGAATCGGCCAAATCTGCCTAAACTACAGGTGAGTCAGCAGTATTACGTCACCTCTCCTGGTCTAGCCCAGATGATGCGCTACATTCCATCTGACTTAATTTTTCTCTCCGACCTTCTTCATTCAACGAAGGATTTTTTTCAACATACAGTTAACTAGGTGGGATACTGCAGTAGTCTCGAGGCACTTCACAACCCAAATGACTGTGCTCATTTGTTTTGAGTCCCACCACCAGGTGCATGATGCATGAGACCCAACATTACTTGGATGGATGTTGTCATTCTAATATTCTGGCTTTTGACTTTGTCAACTTCACACGAATGGCGATGTGTCAACTGCGACTTCAGAAGCAAAGCGAAGACTCAGATTCTCATTGCAATTATTGTTTAATGTTCCAAAATGTAGATTTCTTAACTACGTAATTTAATTTGCCAATTCAAACGATTGAAGTGGCGAAAGTGGAACTAGGTGCATCTGCGGCGTGAAGCATGAAGCGCAGACGATACCTGTGAGTTTTTGACTTTATAATGTGGTCAGCGTGCAGGTGATATGCGAAGAGGTAAAAGGTGCACTTTTTGGCGGAATCCTGACTACTGAGAAACGTGGCAGTCGAAATGGTGGTGAGAGGACAAGCAATACTTAGCAAAAACAGACGAGTAAAATGCCACGATTCAGACAAATTAAAAAATTATTTTAATGTTCGAGTGACAATTGTTTTTTTTGCCTTCAGTCGCGCTTCTTCCCCACATCTTCATTTCCTTCTCTCTCCCCTTTCCTCACTTCTTTGTCCCCATTTCAACCGCATTCACAATGCTAAATGCAATTGCGGTTGTCATCCGAACAACGGCTGGTAGATTCGTGTAGCTGCAGACAGTGGCATTGGCATTATCCCGCCACTACCAAATGTAGTGACGGTAACAGCATTACCTTGTCTAGAAGCAGTATTACCTATTCCAATGCACTAACATGCATCTTTGTCTGAACGCACGAACGCGCTGTAAAACGGGGTAGGTCGAAGCGATGTAAATACACGAAACGGCCTAAATGGATAGAGAAGTAGGTAGAAGGATAGGGAAAAGTGGGTAAGGATAACCGAAGTGTAGATTGGTAGTGGCCTAAATTACTTCGTCCAAATAGATATTTATGTTCTACCATTGAGTAGACCTCGTCAAAAGTAATTAGTCAATTACAACTCACCTTTGTGGTGGTGAGAATTCACTGGGTGTGCAGGCCACTAAAAGAGTTAGCACCTGGAACGTCTACCTGACTGCACCTCTTAGACAAGAAGCGACCAGTGAACACAAATCTCCTGACGGAACAGTTATCATTGAGAAAAACGAACTCTCATTGTAGCCCTCAGTTCAATGAACTGCTGATAAATTATGGCCCTGTTTGCTTGGTTTACTCGCTCAAAGGCTATGGAGGCCAAGGATGAGGAGACTAATCTCGTGTCCCCTACACCCGGAGCTGTCTCAATTGTGGCAGGCACAAGCCACCGAAAGTGAACCATCTCACTCCATCTATTTCATTAACTACATTTATTCCCTTAATTACCTATGTGCTAATGTGTAGCACTCAGTATGCCTAACTTCAAACGTTCGTGCCTGCAAAGTAAGGATGATTTCCAAAAGGTATAACTCACCATTCTTTGTTCGAGCCACTGTGAATTGTAATTTATTTGGCTTTGTTGCGTTGATCCATGTAAGCGGTATTTGAGGGACCACCAAATTTACCCATTCGCACCAACTATTTGGCTTTGCCGCATTTTTACCACATTGTCTATTTATGTGTTGGATGTTTGGTTGATAAAACGGTTGGATGTTGATGCATTGCACAGCACGTGCAAGGTGTAACGGACACGTTGAAAGCATCACAGTTTACGCATCCTTCGTCTTTTAATTAAGCTTGCCTTACAGTATCGTTCCCGCCACCCAGTTCTTTGTCAGTACCTCCCTTCTGATTCGTCCCTCCCTGCCTTTGAACTTTTCATCCTTCACTTTCAACGCCTCTATCTCCATCTGATCTTCAGTCTTAACCGCTCATTCCACTGTTCTCGAAAAGCTAAAAGCCCAAAACAGATAGATATTGTATAAATTATGGAAAAACTATGCTACTAACCCCTCCTCTTTTTGTAGTATCTTTTCTTCTTTCTCTTTTGACTCTTTTGCGTGTCATTTTCATATCATTGCGTTCGGTACTCAATGTAAATTACAAAAAAAGGAAAAATTGTGATAACCCTCCTCGAGGGTAACGTTAAAATGAACTCATACTCACTCCGCCGAGTTGATTCCTCCATATTTAACTTAATCATCGGATCAGATGAGCAAGTAAGTGCATCGATTATGTGAATTAATGGGGGGAAAGAAAGACATTGAAGAATTCTTCGCCACAGCACTGTTCGAGATCACTCGCCTTCCTCGCTCTCCCTTCCTTTATTTTTACGATTTATCATTCCTTTGACTCTTTTAGCTGAACGGGCATGTTTCTCTACTTCTACGTAAGGATTGAAAACATGCACCAGATGCGTCTATCCATTAGCTTTGGAGGAATCTTTTGGAGGAAGTAGCTAAGTCTTAATTGATTCCATATCACATGCTGCGTTCACCTTACTGCTCCCTTCTAATAACTCTCACATTCGTTTGCAACCACTGAATAAACGGCGGCAGCAGACCTATTGGAGTGCACTGTGGAAGCGCTGTAACGCGATACTCAAGACCATGCCTGGCTGGATCGGACTAAGATCCTCTGGAACACAGCATACTGAATTAGCCATTCGGGTTAGATTATGACAGACTTGGATAAATTAGAGCAGATGCGGGCTAGCAAAATCTCATCTTCGGTGGCGTCTTCATCCGCTACCATTGAAGCAAACCCCAATGCTCCAATTTGGCCCTCTTAATGGACCCGGCGAAAATCCACTCAGTGTGAAATATGGGCTTTCCCCTCTTCTTGTCAGATATTAGGGACTAAGTAGCACACGCACGAATAGGATTCGGTGACTTTCTCGAAATGGGTGGATAGAAGCTCACTTGTCTACGCCTCCTTCCCCATGCTCCACTCCACCTCAGCTTTATTGAGTGTCTCTTTCGTTCCCAAATACGCCCAATGTTCTCCCAAGTACTGTGTCTTGCATTATGTCTCCCCGTGTGTGCCTTGTGCATTCAACTCATCCAAAGAAGGAAAGTGAACAGTCGCCTACATTTCTTTTCCTTAATTCCATCATTTCACGTTAGTGCCACGAAAACGCCCCACCCCTCTGGCTCTCTCACTCTTCTCTTACCTTCAGCTCCTTCGAACCCAACATCAAGTCGCCTTGCCTTTACCTCCTTCCACCTTATCCTCTACCAAAGCCAATCTCATAGGTCTCTTTCGTCTCCCCAGTAGTCTAATCTTTGATTACGACATGAAGAAATAATGATGAGATCCATAACTTAGGACAGGCTAGCACAGGCTTGACCAAATGTGAATAAAATTACACTTTACTCAGAACTCGCGCCTGGTTTGGCATAGCTTAGCTTGGACAACCAAACACTTTCAATCTCTATCTTTTACTATCGCTTTGGTTTGTTCTACACCATTCCGCCCTAGTTCCATCTCCTACTCCTACACTTACTTCCTCAACAGCGAAGGATAGCGCGTTGCTCCTACTTTCTACTCCGTAAATTGTAGCCTGGCCTTCTACCTGCCTATCATATTGGCTACTCATTTATCCCCTTGTAGATATTGCAATGAGGGGTAAAACTGCGACTTCTCATCTTAAGTCGCTCTGCAGCCTCTTCACTGCATATGTCGGCTTCTACTTGTCTGGCTGTCTGAGGTTTGTGTGTGTGCGTATGTCATTCCCCATCTCCTATTTCTGTCCTATTAGAGGGTGAATACAGGTGAAAAGTGTGTGTGTCTGTGTGTACTTGAGTGTATATGGGTTTAAAGGCACATTTTATCCCATTGTCCTCCTTAAGCTTGTCTTCTTAAATGAACAGGTCAACAGCTCCGTACCGGACGAAGCAGGCACTCCTTTGGCTTCAACTCTACACATCGCCAACCCCAAGCACCTGCCCATGACTCACTATGCCATAGTTAGGTCAGTTTTTGCTCCTGCGGCTCCTTTACATTATCTTTTTATTGTACATTGAATTAGGAACATGGGTTTGGGAAGGAAAGGCACAAAGACGTCCAAAGCGCGAATAACAGAGCGGAAAATATTGAGTACACGAGAGTCAAAGGAAGGCAAAATGGGTAGCACAGAACGCCAAATTGGCTATCATTACACATTGCGCATTGATAAGTTGCCGGCGACTGTCTTGACCTGTGCCTGTTAGCGCATGCGACTGCAGTCCATACATCCGCTCTTTTCTAAGCCTAAGCAAGAAGCAGTATATAGCTTGCACTTATCTAGGTAAAAGTATCAGTAATTTCAATTATAACTATCTAATCAAAGTCAAAACCGTGGCAAAAATGCTCAAGCTACCTCTGCGACCCATTTAGCTGGCAAAAAGGGACTTTGGTCACACGCAATTAAGGACCAGTGCACGCAAACAAAACCCACGCACATACCAACAGCAGTAGTAAAAGTGCCTATATGTATGGTTCTATTAATTTCGAAGGGGTTATTCTAGAGGGCAATGATGTGGTTGTTCTACGCCAGTAAATATGGAAATATGCACATTTATTGAATCTTGGCTCTTACGTCTACTGTCTTAGACAACCCATAAGGTAAACCTAAATAATATTGGTGCCTCCAGAAAAGTTTGCCAGGCCCTTAAACATACTCCTCCATTAAGGCCTCAATGTGTGATGCAAGGTGGAAGGAAACCGGTCAAGTCGATCAGCTTACATGCACGGCGCACAGCTAAGGATGATGGTAGGGGAGCTGTTCTTTAGTTCTTCAGAGGAATCACGGATGTGTAACCGTAAATTTGTCATGCTCCCCTAATAAATCGTAAGTGAGTTAACATCCCCGAGTAAGTTGTTGTGTTTTCAACAAGATCCATCATTAGTTATTCCTATTAACGTAATCCATATTAATTCAGTGCAAGATTGCCACCACAAATGACTGCCTCGTGTATTTAAAAAAGGCCTCCAATATCTTACAATTTCAGAAAGTAGATTGCGCATCCAATTGGCAACTTCAGAGCTTCAATGGCTTCGGGTATTGAATTTCAAGTAAAACCAACTAATTCTTGCACATGTTTTTAATTATTAATGCAGACAATACAGGTCTCAAGCCATCCGTTTGATAGTCTAGCAAGCGGCGTTGAGCAAATCGCATAGTTTAGAGCGAATACGAGACAAAATAGCGACAAGAATGAGCAAAGTCTTGTCTCGACTTCATCCTAACTGTTCTGGCACCACCCATTCAGCATGACTTCATACGCAATGACAGCTAGTAAACGTGCACGAAGACACGACGATCAAATGAAAACTTGCCACCAAAATTGCATCACTACTTCCAAGATTTTGATGGGGAGCAATATTGATAGAGACTTGTAGGACACGACTATGACTGGCTGAAGAAACGCACGAATATATAAGCCAACTAGTGTAAGCCCTAGGTGATTCGACATACATTCTAGCTTTATCAAGTGTTTGTTCAGGAATGCAGTAGAGCGATTGTGAAGCACACTAATCAATCGCTCGACTTAAAAGATAAACCACGTCTAAAACCAGTGATATCTGGGATGGCCCAGTAGAGAATGCAATGACTACCTTGCTCTGGCGTTGTCCGTAGCACGACATCTCACTCAGCTATGGTTACCATCTTACACTAGTAATTATTCTGGTAAAATTGACCCTACTTATAACCGTTTATCTACAGTTGGAGCACAAAATTGGTTCAATAGGGAGAACTTATGTGACAGGGCAAAGTTAGTATCACTAATGCCCTGAATGGTTCTTCTCTGGGTTTTTACGAAAAGAAGCCCTTGCTAACATCTCAAAAAGGATAGCTTTCATGCGGTAAGTCATGCTCGACAATGAGCATCAAGTGCAAAAATCAATATACAGTGAATTTTGAAACCATAGAGGGTTGCTTTTAAATTGCTTCATGCAAAACTACTAGGTTTTTTATCGCAAAGACGCTATTTACTGCCACTTTTCATGAATGCGCAAGGTGCGTAGTAATCGAAACCGCCAAGACATAACTTGACTGAAGAATATGAAAACTTGATTTTTGAGGTCCAAAATCAATTAGAATTAAGCATTGTGCTTAATTTCTTGAGAAAAAACTAAACACGTGTATGGTGCGCACACATCAGACAAAATTTGCAAGAACAGGAAAGTCAAGGCATTGTTTGTTGGGAAACAGCTTGGCATCTTGGATTATAAGAGCCTGGTCATTGCACCTTATACATCTCTAGTTCCCCTAGAGGTCTTCTGATGGAAGGTATAGGGCTAATAACTAAAGTTGGTGAATTATTAGCATGGCCTTTGTGCCATGCTGCATAGTGGCTGAAGTATCTGCAAAACTCGTCCTCAGAAGCAGGGTGGATCGATACGTGGCAGCGGATTGGTGTTTATTTAAGGATACAGGTGTTGCTACTTGTTGGCACTCTTGAACAGCATCTAGAACTGATAAAAGTAGTAGTTCACTGCGGTTTGGTCTACAGTTTTGAATTGATTAGCATTTTAAGCATTACTCATTGAGCTGTATCAGCAGTATTTTGTCGATGAAGCAGTTGCCCCAAATTCCAATCATGTTCAATGTTACTGACGTCGAATCGCATGCAATTCCGGATCTCAACATTTGGCTCTATGGACGAGGGCGCTGGTAAGCTCGATTTTATGTGAGTTTTTGTCGTCTGCTAAAGTTGACCTACTTCAGAGAAATAAAACCTACCAAGAGTTTAATATTGTAGTTGTCAAAAATGGCTGCAATTTTTGGCTTTTAAGGACTGTGAAATTATTATGAATACTTTATAAAGTTGCTTGCGAAGGGGTTTGGCCACTTTTGTTTTCAAATATGCACGAGGTGATGGTGATAAGCGTATTATTAGGTTGTGAAATGCGACTGGGGTCATCAAGTGCACGCGACGGTGGATGGACGCATAAGCAACCTTCTGACAGGTACCAGTTTCGGTGGTTACATGTCCGGCAGGAAATACGGCCTCGCGACTGCTATTTAATACTGAGTCATCATGAAGACTGTTAGTGTTAGAGTCGCAGCTGCCCTAGAACGTAGGGCTGCGACCACAGGCGCTGCGTCATTGACTCTGGTGTCATGATGGTTGTAGTGTGGTTACAAGTTGGTGCATGGTTTATATTGAGTTGGAGCATATCTGGCTCATCTATCTTCTCTCACTGATCATACAGAGTGAGATGAATGCTGCATACACCCTCTAATGCCGCGCCTTCTACCGTGTACCTTTAGAGCAGGTGTTCGACTACCTCATCTAGGTATTTTAAGCAGAAGAAATGACAATGTCTTACCCGCTGGAGCAAATGTCTAGTCGATGACGCTTGTTTGCAAGCTATCATTCTGTCCCATAAGCTGAATTTTACTGAACTTTCTAGTTTTTCTTCTGCCATTAGGACAGCCATATGTTACTCTATGATGAGACTATTGCAAGCAACCCCATAGTTATTGGAGTTTGAGTGAATGGACCACCATGCGCCTTTCCTTCCAGCCAAATCGCTTTTCCGAAATACTCGCCACTGAGTAGGGCTAAGTAACATAAGTAATCAATCAAATTAATTCACGCCTTGGGGAGTGGTGCTGCAAGGAGGGTTGATTGAAGTCAAAAGTGGCAAGTGGATGTGCTGTTGCAGCAAAAATAGTGTCTATTTATAGGGGTTCTTTAGCTTATGTAATATTTGTCCTGCCTAGTATACTCATGTGTATGTGCTGATGTTGAATTTGGTAAAAAGAACATTGAATTTGCTATAATATAACGGTAATAGCAATAGGTATTTTCGGCAAGTGAATGCATGATAGGGAAGTGCTGAATCATAGTATGGCAGCTACATTTGTAGTGGTTTAATGGATTAGAGGATGTGTCAAGGAATGCAAAGCGTAGAAATACTTAAGCAAATAAAGCAAAAGAAAATCTGCGCAGTTGACGTCAGTTGTTAAAACAATGTCAAGAGAGGAGAGATAAGAAGGAGTGAGGAGGGCGTGTGCGCGTGTACAACAAGAGAAAAGAGGGATGAAGGTGGTGGAGAAGAGTGTGATGTGAGAGGTGAGTGGTGGAGAACAAGAGAGGGTGAAGGTGTGAAGAGATGCCATCGCCAGCGACCATGCTAAGTAGAAGGTACCAGTTCTCGTCTAATCATCGAAGTTAGTTACGTCGGGTCGGATTAGTACTTTTATGAACGACCAGCTAGGAATACTCGGTGTCACTAATCCTTCGCTTTTCTTCTCCTTTATCGCTCCCTATTCCCCCTTACCTACCTACTTACTGGCCTGCAATGAGCTTCAATCCATCTCATCTTGCAAAATTCCTGGCAGTTCTCTTTGCTACATTGCATTCAAATTTTGTTCCGATGCGTGGCATCATCGGCCGCCATGCTTGGTAGGCCTTGTATAGTTTTTGCACTCGCATATGCACCAGTCGCAATGACGAGGTAGACAGAGTGGTGGAGGATGCGTGATTGTAGATAGTGAATGGAATGGCGAAGCGATGGCGCCTGGTGGGTGGATGGCTAGTAGGCGAAAGGATGGCGTGGTGTGGTGAGCTCGCCCAGTGATGCAGCTAAGAAAGAGTGTAAAAAAGGAGATTGGGGCTTTCATCTCCTCAAAGGGTTGCAAATGCCTGCATGTCTGCGCTAACACCTGACGAAAGATAAATGATTATGCATAGTGCCTGATGCCTATTTTTAATTAAGTCTTGCGATTTGTATTCACTAGCCCCTACTGCGATGGTATGCAGCAGCAATTCCTGGTATTTACCATCGATTCTGTCCATGCTATCTGATGTAAACTGGGAAACTGCTTTGCTGCATTCACAACTACCTAAAGCGTAGCTTTGATAAACGAACTCAATCTAGTCTCCCGTCAACTACATTGATTTTAAGGCAGGAGCCAATATATTCCTATTTTACACAGGGTCTAGAATTTAGGTAGGACAGCATCAAAGTTTAACCAGTGCTCACACCGACATCAAAGGAGCGTATCCTAAATGTTGGCAATGAATAGGCACGTGTAAGTTCGGTGTGTCGAGCTATTTGTTTTGTCGGCTTGACGTACTCCTGCCACTCATACTATGGTAGAGTGTGAGAATGTGAATGTAAATGCAGAGATGAGGCAATTCAGCGATGTGGTTTTGCAGTGGATGAAACGGGTCCTAATGTTTAAAGCGCATTAATTCGCTAATGAATTGGGGTCTGTTTGCAATGCTTCATCATTTTTAACTATTGTTAAATAGATGTGTGTTTCACTTGACTAATAAACAGACAACAAGTTCTGAGCCCCGATTACTTAGGCATATTACACTGTTGACATTCCGTTTTTTATAATGTTTCTATGTTTTACTTACAATAAAGCCAAGTGAACGCACTCAAAATGCACGGAAATAAGTTAAAAGAACTGCGCGACTCACCGACGTTGCAGAATTTACTTAACCTTTACAAACAAGAGAAACATTTGCTTAGGACTTAAATGGTTTGCTCAGGAGTTAATTTGCTAAATCTATTTAACAAAAACAGAACACATTCTCAACATGCAGAACAAATTGCTCACTGACGGTTTGGAGGAGAGAATCAAAATTGGCTAAGGAGAAAATATTAACGAGATTGACACTTACTTTAAAATTTTCCAAAAGTAATTAGGGGGTTGATTGCATTACTAGTAATGCTTCCGCAATTACCCGCTGTTTGATTTTTTTATGGTTTTGCCATTACGTCGCACAATCCTTCGATGCCTTCTACAACGCATTCTCCAACATGGGTTCTTACAGATCAAGAACCCACTTCAACCCTACACCAAAAATTTTGCTGCAATCATAAGCAAGTGTCAGCAACGCTAGCTTTGCCAGCAAAGTATTTTTTCCTATCTAGATGTGTGGTTGAATGAATTACCCACTTTTTAAAGAAGAATTGCGAATCATTTGTGCTCAATACGTAAATATTTCTCTGAAATTCCCACTTACATTTACGACTCCTATCTCCCAAAACGCAAACCTCTTTTAATGTACAGAGGTAATTGCCTCGTAGCTCAAATTTACCGCGCCAGTGATTTGCACAAATCAGAATAATCTAATACGGCATATATCAATTGCATCCACTTGATTTTTCTGCATTTCGCAGCACTTAAATGAGAAGTTCTTATCGCTTTATGTTAGATATCTTAGGACATCAAAAAATTAAACATGAGTCAGATCGTACATAATATGAATTCATTGTGGGCAAATTCATTGCCAAATGCATCAGATAATGAAATCATTAGTTAATAAAAAATTTGATGAAGGAAAAAGCCTACTATAAAGCATTTTCTTGTCACTCAAGACCCACCAAAGGAAATCTCTTTCCAGGATGTGCCTATTGTAACGTGGATCTCTTTTTCTGCCACTCTCTTTATGTGTTTGGTGTGGTAGGAACCGCAGTGCAAGCTATACTTATTTGTTTATTCCTCGGTTATGTACAACATTTAGATATTGTTAGCGGTTGTAAAGATACAAAAGTTTGGTAGACGTAATAATAGGGCCAAAAACGCAGCCACCCTCCATAGTCGGCACTAAAGCGTCTTTCGACTAAAAAGGATTTTCCCAAAATTGCTTTTAACATCAAAGTCGCTTACTCACAGCACATCGCACGACGGTGACGCGAACAACAGCCCAAGATTACATGGGCACTGATTCAACCACGCAAAACAGCACGTCACATCACTATCATTGACTGTAGGCATGGAGGAGTAGCCTTGTGGTTTAAGAACTGATAGACTGGTATAAATATGCCTCTTTCTTGTAAGCTCCACGTAAAATCGGAATTGCAGCCACATTCCGTGTTATCAATGTTGTTACGATTGTGCCCTATGTTGCTGACGATTTCAATTTTGGCAAAGAAGCAGATAGGACTGGGTGGCAAGTTACAATCCACTATTTCACTGCTTCCGGTAATTTATGCGCGGCATTAAGCTAAAGGTATGGGCTGCTGTGTCCCACTTCTTCGCACTTGCTCAAATTCAAGCCCTTATTCGCCACGTACTGCTTATAGACCACTGCACTAACACTGGTTAGCAGTGGTATTTGCTAGCGAATGGCTAGAGTGCTACACGGAATGGATGTGGTAGATGCGCATCGACCGAGGCCACATTAATACCTCTGCAGCATTCTATTCAACTCTTTGTTGCATTGCTCAATCCTTGTGTTCCATTGTGGTTCGAACCTACACGTCAAAGCACAACGCTGACAGACTCTTCTCTCTGGCAGGCCAAACAGGTTATTTGGCATACTTCAAGAGCATACGTCGAAAAGCTATATGCCATACCACTCTTATTATAGCAGGAGTGGGTGTTGCACGATTTTACATTCTTAAGTGATCTGGAATGGTCCCAACATTTTGCCAGCCTTTTTCTGCGCTGTAAAGAAGGCATTGGAGGAAAAGAAACCACTTTAGCATAATTTGTTCTAATTTTTATAAGGTTGCATTCAGTTACACTAGGGCGAGTTGTCTACAGACTACGTGAACACTACGAGGACAAGATTAGACTGGCTGCGGTGACATACGCTTTCTTCGTCTTACTTGGGTTCGGTCGCCGAGACACGATATGAAGTGAATGCGAATGCAATAAGGAATGGCAGCAAATATATCATAAAAGTGCTGTCGAGTTGCATGGGGATGCGTAAACACTATCAACGCTCACATATTTCAAATCATGTTGTGCGTAAGGTTAAGAACACCACCATCAATTGTATTTTTCCCTGCTCAAACTACTCTATCAAGCCCAAAACACGCAATTTCAGTTTTTTATCTGGAACACAATTTCTTTCAAGGCCTTGAACAGCTTGACCTATTCAATAGCATTAGCAGCGGTTGAGCCGGTCAGCGGTCAAATCCCATATTAGCAAGCGGATGGATCTGTCCCAAATGAAGTTCAGTGATGTCTCCACTTTGGACTGAGCAGCGCCTTCTCTTTGCAAATGTGCGCCACTGTAGCTTTTGTAAATATAAGCAAGATATTGCACTTTTTGCGCCAATGGGGAAAGCGGTTCATTTTGTATTAAATAGCATACGACATAAAATTGGAATTATTTAGGACAAGAAACAGCTGATATTTTAACATGCCGTGCATGTGCCGGCACAGTAGCATTCACCGCAGCGAGACTAATAACAATTATGATGGACACAGTCGCGACTGCAATCAGTGACCTTAACCCTTTCTTCAAACCATCAAATCGTACAGAACTGTTCTGCTATGCTCAGCTCTCTTAACTCTGTAAGCCTAACAGTCGAGCGTTGCACAATTTACATTTCTGTATTGATCACAAGTCCGATCATTGAACCTGAAATGAATGGATGATAGTAACAGCGCCACCACAACTAGTGCCCACAATACAACAGTGAGTGGCTTAGCTTGACCTACTTTGCAACGTGTGACAGCGTTTAAGCTCTTAAGCTAAAAATTTACTTGCTGACATTAATGCACAATCCATACACTAACCGTCGATCAAAGGAGTAAGTCCTCACGCATCAGCCCTTTAGTTTGTATTTGGACGTCGTAATAAATTTCTGCATACTCAGATTTAGTGCTGCATGTAACCTTCCGAATGAGTAAAATAGTGATTTTGAGACCGCCTGTAGACTCAATCAACTTATTGTTTGCATAAAGAGATATGATTTGCTGTTGGAAAGCTAGCTATGATGAAATTTTGACGAGGAGAATCTTCTTGCATCCAATTAGGTGAGCAGACAATAGGTAGCGAGGAAGACATGCAGGCACGTAGAATAAATCTCAATAAGGGATGAAGCACTCAAATTAAACCTCACAATTCATTGCTAAGTGGGCTAGATATATGCCACTGATACAAATTGAGTAGTAGCGGGTGCAATCATGACCTTCTCATCTAATTCACTGCACGCATTTGGACATTGAGCTATAATGCAAAGCTTTAGTAGCGACTATTCAAAGTAGTGAATTGGCATACTGCGAATTACACTGGAATATTTCTGTGCTAAACTACTTGCTTAGACTTTGGTTTATCCAAGTTTTCTGATTCCATTACTAACTGGGAAGCTTTTTGGCAAACAACTTGCTGTCACCAATCTGCCGTCAATAGCAGCAAAGTTAAAGCATATTTTGCCATCCTGAGGCAGAAAATGAAGTTCGCCCGAAATTCCTCCGCATTTCTCGCGTCTATCCGCGTCGGTGTCCTAGCGTTATATCAACGGCGGCTGCTGGACAAAAGTGCATCTTTTTCGCCACCTTGCAGACTTTTGAGCGTGGTGAGGATCGATATCAGGCCATGGTCAAGAATAGTCTACGAAAAGGTTGCTTAGTTGGTGACAAAAGCGTTTGGTTTAGACTTCGATATCCACTTTTTTTCATTCTACAAGTCGCTTGGTGATAATTTGCGGACCCACTTAAATCTACTGCATTCCCGATAGTAGCGTGCATTAATCCTGCAGCTGAGGCACATAAACAAAAGGTGCTTTTGATTTTGCATTGAAATTAAACATGACCTTCTATTATCACATGATCGTCACCCAATTTACTTGCCGTGATTAGTTAATTTAGGATTAATGGAGTAGGAAGGGATTTTCACATTTCCTAGAAGGGATGAATGCAGTTAATTTTTAGGAAAAGGTGAAATTTACAGATTCCAACATCATTGGGGACATAAAAATGATTATAAACGCAGAGAAACATGCAAAAATAAATGATGACATTGGTCGTAGGAGTCGAAGTCATCCCATCTGCCATTAAATAACATTGTCAAACCCAATAAAAGTATGTTATCCCTATTTCTCAGTAGAGAATATGCATCATAATGCATCCAGCGACTGTTGACGTCTAGTGTCCGTAGTGTCGAATTTTACGACAGTGGAAGTTCATTCATTCTACTAGGCGTAGTCTTACCTATGCGATTCTCCTGTTGCATTGGACTTGTGCACAAGGGAACGGCGTGGAAGGGAAGAACACTGGATATAATGATCGCCACGAACATTTCCCCATTTCCCCATCTTGCAAACATTATTCCGAAATTGCCTTCTGGAGTGCCTTTTTGACTCATGTAGGACATTCGTGAAAGACTTTGAAAGTATGCATAATGGTCCTGTGTTCTACGCAGTCCTTTTAGGCGTCTGCTTCCATTTACAGTCTGAGTTAATGCGTAGGTGTCATTTGTGCAGTCTCAAGATGAGACCGCTTCTTGGCTCGCTTTCTGGTTCACTAATATCCTACTATTTGTTGCTTTCATTTTCACTTGCAAGCATGTGCACATAAGACCTTATGTCAAAGCAAACTTCACGAGTAAATATAAGTAAGGCATAACACCGCATTTTTCGTAGAAAAGGAAAGATTCCTATTTAAAAAGGAAATGGCAGCAGCTTTTATTACATTTCGCAATCACTGGAGAGAAAAAGTTGCCTTTGCAACTTATGTAAGCTTCACCTTGATCTGCAGCCTTAAGGACCTGGAGTACTGTGGCACATTTTCCATTTAAACCAATTGTTCCGCCTAAATACATAAATCCTTCTAATCGCTCTCCTTTCATGGTGTTTAATGTTGTTTTACCTATATTTTTGCCATTCGATCCGCATTGTGAAACGCGATTATAACTGTTGGCGCGTTTTGACGGAGCTACCCAACGGAGAAAGAATGATCCACATAGAACTGCCAGTCAGAATCAAGGCCCTACATTTGCAGTGGATGAAAGGAAGACACTGGGAGCACGGTGAAGTTGATCTCAGTGCGAATCACCTTAGCGTGTATCCAATGCTAACATTTCGTGCTGTTGATTGTACTTGTGAGCGAAATGATTGCGCGTAGTAGAAGGTGTGCGGGCCCCGAGACAATGAGTGTCACCCGAAAATCATGATAATGGCTGCTTGAATTGGCGACGTAGTGTGAGATGCGAGTGTGCTGCACAAGCACTGACGAGAGATGAGGAAATGGGGTTGGTTGTATGAAGTCTGAGGCTGTATTGGGACACCGGATCACTTTGAGTCAAGGAGAGAGATCGCTTTGTGCGTTTTCAGGCCAGCCAGAGTTTGCTAATTTTGATAAATGGCTAATAAGCGCATGTAATTTTAAAAAGTGCACAAAGCATTTTCTATATTTTACTTGTAGTTTAGGTAATGAAACCGAACACTTTTCGATGAATGTGCGGAAGTTGCTGCAATCCACCTCAGCCTATTTGCCGAGTTCCACCTAAAATATCCGCAGGCTTTAGATTGTTACGTCATTTCGTTTTTGTTCCAGGAGACGACTTTGCACCACAGATAAGTTCTTCAAGCATATTCCAAAGTTATGCTTATTTACATTTTTGGGCGTTAAGTAAAAATAGCTTGAAGTGCTGTTTAGCCTGTGTAGGGACAGAAGATGGAGAGAACGATGTGAATCGGTGCAGTTCATTTATATTTCAGCTTGAATTTAGAAGCATTTTTTCGTGCGCAGCGCTGCTATTAGTGATTCCTTTCTCTCTCCGTCATGAGATATGTTGCATCTGGCGGCGGAAAATGGTAAGCATCACTTTGGTAGTAGTAGTGCTTCAAGATTCCGCCAACTTGCGAATTCCTCGTTGTCAACGCCATGACCCCCTCAATGAGTTATTTTCTCCCCGATCGGAAAAATACTCATACAATAACTTCAATCACTAGCAGATGTACGGTTTTGGTTTCATGGATAACGTGTTGGCTAAACCTAGCCAAAACATTAAAGCTGGATGCTCAAAAGTTGCGCAACAATTACATGCAAGCTGATCGACCTTTATGTAGTGAAAGTCCATGGTCTAATGTAAAAGCAAAGCTCGTTCTTTGCAGTCGTTGCGTGATCTCTTTTCTCCAAAAGTGCGTAATTTGTATCCTTTAGAAAGAGATGCAGAATTAAAGCGCTCACTCAGGTCGAGTTGGTAAGTGGGTTGCTGCTGCTGCTGGTGGTGGTGCTACCACTACTGCAATTTTCGAGCAACCAGGGAGATGGCACTGGTAGGGCGACATCTTGCCAATGGCCTAAAGCGATAGGGACCGCCTTCCTCCTTTGCGGCAGCCGCATGATGCCTCTTTGGTGAAGGAGTGCGACCCGTTTCTGCCAAGGAAAGAGTGGTCAGAGCGGAACCTTCGTTGGGGTTGGAAGCGTGGGCTATGAGGTGGATTTAACTGCTACTGCTGCGGTCAGTGAGACAACTTCGGTGAGGCGACTTCTTACCGACGACCTACAGTGAGCGAGATTTACGTACGTATTTACCTCAGTTGAGGTACTTTAGGTTTACAAGCTTCATTCGTCTGTGAAGAAATTGGTAGGAGAGCACATAGCCACATTTGCACCCCTGCATGTAGCGCTTTGCCAGTTTTACGTTTGCATTTCGCGACAGATGGCTAATATTACATCTTTAATGCAACTGATCTAACCAATCAATATGATTCGAATTTATTTAGGTAACACTACAAATATTTCGTTACATTTTATTTCAACTTGAAGCGCCCATTTGTAACCATAGCTGCCCAACCTGTGGGCGCCATGAAATGACGCCTTACAGAATGAATGCGTTTTATCAAAATGGATAATAGAGGCTGATGCTTGCTAGGAGAATATTATAGATGCTTAGGAGCTAATTAATGTTCTTACCTCTTTCCTTCTTCCTCGAATCTTTTTCAACTAAAACACTTTCTGAGCTGGAAGTTTGCTCATTTTGTGCCTACCGATCGCTGCATTCCTATAAACTATGCTGCTGCTCCTGCTGATTTTACCTTTCTTGCCTTTTTATACCTCTACACGAATGCACGTTTAAGCCACCACCGAAAGGGCGATTGGCCAGTGCTCTGCTCTGTAGGCACCTCCTTGCTGGCTCATCCACTTTGGGTGGTTAGTCTATCAGTGGATCAATGTAATTGATAAGACCACCTTCTGTGGTTTCATTGCGTAGTAATAGAGATTCTGCTGCGAACACTACGTCCAAATGCAGCCCGTGCCGCCGTTGAACTTAGTGTTGATCTGCTGACTTGGTTGGTAGGTTTATCACTGATCTTCATCTTGACAACGATTGTTTCGCTTCATATCACCCTGCTTCCTTAGAAATGGACACTTTGCAGTCCAGAATCTCTTGGCTGAGGTGATAGCTGAGCTAACCCCCGGGCTTTGCTACTGAAACTGGGGACAAATGCACACTTGACGCAGCATTCCTGTTTTACGCTCTCTTCGGTAAAATTGTTGAGTGTGTTGATATACGGGGTAAGGAACTCGCCGAATGTAAGTGCACACAATCATGCATCCATCTCTTTACACTGCATTACATGTTATCCTTTAAATCTACCTAGGTTAATTAGGTATGCCTCTTTAACACTAAGTGCCGCCTCTTATGCCTGCGGTAGGTACTGCTGATTGGATTAAAATCAAACTTGGGTGAGTTACGGCTGATTGTACCTTTATTAAAGCCGCTTTTACCTATTTCTTGTGCAGCGCATCAGATACTGGCAGGTCTAGGATAAGGTCGAAGGAGTAAAGCGGTTTTTTACGTTAGCGCCAATCGTGATCGTCCTGACATCGGTGCAGGCGTAGATGGCGATGCTACTGCCACCGCTGCCCTTAGCTTGAAACTCACTGATTCATCTCCCAATTTTTGAACTAATCCATGGAACAATGACTTGACTGTTTTAGTGAGTGACTGATTCTTTGATATTTTATTTGACTGACAATTTAAATGCTTTATTTACCCCTTTAATTCTTTACTATTATCTTAGCTCTGTTGTTTGACTGGTCTCCAATATAATGGTTGCGTGTTTCGGTCAGCAGATTGATAAATATTCCACTAAGAGTGGGTGACTCATCCGATCCCTGTAAACAGAAGCAAGACCACAGCGCTGGTGATCAAATACTCACTGGTAAAGCACTCTCCTTTAGCCCACTCGTCAAATTGATAGAATTCACTGACTGGCGCTGTTGTCTTGTGGTACCTGCATTACACCACTATCATACTGTGATTTTTGATGCCAGAAGTTTATCAATGGCAAGGTCGAGAAAGAACTCGACATAGGAGAGGTGCTATTTAATTTTCAAGTGGCTTGATCAACTCTTGCTTTTGAGGTACAGGATCACTTTGGATCTCTGCCATTGCATCATTGCCTGCAGACAATGCCGGTAGCTCCAAATCCTGCTCTGTGCCTACCCGATCACCATGCCATATTTCGACTTCAAGTTAGTCTTCCACTTCCCACGCTATGCCATAGCATAAGAAGATATTTTACAAGTACAAGGATTACGCTTCTGCTGTTTGCCTACGGCGCTGTTTTTGTGTTCAGCCTTAATGTCTCTTCATATTCGTGCTTATTTTTAGCAGCATAAAGAAATCAAACGATATTTACACCAATCAATCACTTTACGTAACTATTCAGTCAGCTTTACTGCACCCACCTGTCTATCAAGTCACATCAAGACAAGCTGGCACCCAGTACTTCAATACAACCACCCTCATTATGCGCACGAATACCCACCAATGGTCACCCCTAACGCATGTTATTCAGTCGGCTCGGAAGCCACTTCAACGAATGACACTCCCCACCCTCGCAAAAGCCAATGAGTTCATTGTGAACGCCAACCACCTCCTATTGAAATGAAGTCATGCGCAACACTTTCAAACTAGCTAAGTGTTCCAACAAGCGAGATCTCCCTCACACCTTCCACAGGAAAGAAGACATTCAATTGCTAAATGGGTCAGACAGCATCCTCATCAGGGTGCAAGAGAAAGTTGACATCGATGGCGGAGCGGACGAGAACAGGCTTAACCCCACCCCTCACGACTAGAGAGTAGAAATAGATGCGCTTTCTATTTACTTCAGCGCAAACCAGCACTCCACACACTAATCAGCCATCAATCACAAACGCGATGACATCGTAAGTAACAGCAATGCAGCCTCCACACTCTCAAATCCATGTCCTGCAATGATAGCCAACTGCCACAAGATGGATCGAATCGCAACGATGAGTGCTGTTGATATGGGACTCGACTTTAGTGGGAGGCTGCATAGACCCCTGCTGCCACGCGTTGACAATCACAAAGTCCCATTCATTTGAAGGGCAACAATCCACTCAGTGGTCATCATGGAAACAGTGTGCACGCTAGTTCTCGTTGGGAATACGTTTGTTCTGGGCTGCGAGTTGATTGGCTTTCGCGGGTTTTGTCAATTCATGCGGAAGTAAGCACATCAAAATGGCAACGACGAAATGCATGTGCGAATGTAGCACTTTCCAAGGATCCATCCGACAGGAGAACAAGGCGATAATGGGGGATTTTCTTATTTTTGCACATCACAATAATGGATGAGCACCTCAAGTCAACTGCATTCTGTACGTCCTTCTCAAAGGCAAGCATTCCATAGAAAAATCTGTACCTAGCTAAGGCACTGCAACTAACTTCGCCAACTACCAGACCCATCACAGTTAATTTGAATTGAGTGAAAATCTTCCAGATGCATAACACTAGCCAGACAAACCAGGAAAACGAAAAAGGACAAGCAAAATGGTCATATAATTAGTATTCATAAGACCGTTTCATAATGGCATCAAAATCATGAGGACAAATATTCCAAGATGTGGTAGGGCCACTAAATAAGGCTGATAAAGATGAGAGGCCCTAGCGACACCAGATCCCTCGATGACCAGCGAGGCAGTTGCACCACTAATCGGGCGCGAGGTGGGAATTGCGATCCATCTAACCGAGTAGGCGCACTCAATAGTCCACGAGCAAGAGGGTAGTGGGCACAAGGCCTTACACATTGCTCAATTTCTGCTTCACAAATACCTCTAGCCGTTCCTTCAGTGCAAATTTGCGCAGATAATTGACTATGTTCACCACTGAATGGCCCGTTTTTAAATCAATGCCTTTTAAAAGGAAATCGACCAAAAGTCTGGTGTTTACATTGCAATGGTACTTCAGAGTAGTCCAGGTCATATGAAGTCGCGTCTTCGACATCTGAGACTGTCGCATGGTATTCAAGAGAGAGACCTCAGCGAAACCTATTTGGCCTTTACCAATGGATCAATCCATTGCGAACGATTCCATCCGCCAGCACACCCTCATCCAACACAAGGTTAGTCTTGATAGCATTAAAAAGCCACTTCTAGTCACAACTTAGACAGCCTGTCCGTCAGCTGCTGCAACATTTGTAAACACAATAACAACTGCCAAATGAACCGACATAATTGTCTTACGACTTGATGAAATTGGGTGAGGCCCTAAACAGCACATGATTCCGAAAGAATAAGGCTTTCACTGAATTTGCAAGGCAACAGGAAGGGGTAAAACAGTGGCAAACTTTTCATTAGCGAGTTTATTTTCTGAAGTGTGCTTACTTGATGTGCTAATGCATAGTGCATCAACTACTGGTATGACAGAAAGAAAAACTCTTATTTGGAGGTAGGAATTGCATTCCAATGCGGATAGCTGCACGAGTTATGACGTCCATTAATGCATCATGCTTATCAACATCTGGTATGCTTCATTGATTAACAGTAGCACCAGAACATTAAAGCAAACGCTATGACTACTCTCAGTCGTATTAATTATAAATCCTATGAGCATATGCGCTTTAACGAAAAGCCAAACAAGAGGCATGGTCAAGTGTGAAAGTGGGCAAATTCAGCCAGAGGCATGATTAGAGACCAACGGACACAAAGAGTACACTTGCGAATCATTAATTGGCACCAGTGGTGTCACAAACGCCCACTCAAGATTTGTGCAAATAAGTGGGTCACACAATAAATAGGTAGGCAAAAAGCGGACCTAACGAAAGTACAGTTAGCCGTAATTCACCAAAATGTGACTTCTGCCCAATTTGGCAGTACCTGCCACAGGTACAAAAGGCTGCACTTAATGACGAGAAGGCATGCCTAATCAAACTGTATAAATGGAAAATATAACGTATAATGCAATGCAAACGGACGTATTATGATTATGCAGGCTTACAATTTGGCGAGTTTCCGCCTCTGCATATCCAAACCCTCAACCCACACCGGCGACAAGTGCTTTCTGTTCACAATGTCATGAATGTGGAAATTGCCGTATCGCGCTGCAGTTAGCTGACTTCCAACAATTTTACCGGAGGAAGCATGAGGCTGGTGCACTGCGCCAACTGTTCTCTCGTTTCCGTTTACAATGGCAAAGTTCAATGCTCTAGCTCTCCTATCACCTTAGCCAAGGGATCCCGAACCGAAAAAAAAGTCTGTGTGCCTAGAGAAACAGAATGAAATGTCGAGAAACAAGCTCAGGCGTGGTGAATTTTTATGATAAACTTACCAATCAAATCAGCAGGTCGACGCCTAGTCAAAGAGTAGTGTGGACTGCACATCAATATCTTGTTCCCAGCAGAATCTTTACAATCTCGGCCTATGCTTCTACACAAATCACACTTGCTGATGTCGAAGAGGAGGCGATTCAATCCATCGATTAAAAAGATCGTGCGCAGGCCCCAGTTTGAGAAATAGTACAATCGCATCCATGCTAAACCACATAGATATGATTGACTCTGCCTAAATTGATAGTATAACAATTTGAATGGCACAACTGGCACGATGTAGATTTGGAAAGGCTTAAAGAAGGGGAATAAATTCGGTTTCTCTCCTCAAGCATCCATATTAAAAATTAAAAAAGCCAAACATGCATCAAAACTACTTGCGAAATGAGATATGCTCTTACCTGAGTGAACTGAAAAACAAGGAGAAGGCTCAATTTTGAATTCCGTTCTCTTCAACTACCACCGAAGCTTGTCTGCTGCATCATCAGAAACAGACACATTCACATTCATCTCTAATTCGGCACCATCACAAGTACCAAAGATACCAATGTTCTCCTAGTTTCCTTATAACTTATCGAAGATCCTAGCTTTAGCATCATCCATAAGGAGAATCATATGCCCACAGACAAAACACATATATCAAACAATGGCCTTTAAGTTGCAAATCATTTTGTTGGTATGAGATTAAAATCATTTGACCGAAAAGCTGTACAAAACTGCACAAATTTAAGCGCAACTATATTTGAAGTGCTTTTAAACGCGCAGTTGCAGGTACATTTGTAATCAATATCCAAAAACTTATGACAGCAACTTGTAAGCGCTATTATGCATGTTTGATATAAACGAAAAATGCTTCAATGTGATGCGTTTGCTTAAAAATAAAGTTTAAACCAAGATTTTAAAATCAGACTGAGAAACATAAGCTATTATTTGCTACTATGATATCCCAAAACTCCCTTTTACATAAATGGTTCAATAGCCCTCAGGCAGAATATTAGCATTTGGCATACAAAAAGGACCACGACATCTAGCGCAGCCCACAGGCCAGCTTAGCCATCCAGTGCATAGCGGTTAAGTGCGCGTAACCGATACCGAGACATAACCAACCTCTTGCGTCAGTAATAGCGATGTACCCAGCGTTAAATTAAAAACACCCATGAGCGAATCGTGCCTGTCAGACTCGCGACTCTTCACCTTCTTTTCTCTTGCACTTCTTTTGAATGCATCTTAACTAAACATTCATAATAATTAAATTGTCCCTTATGTGGCAACCACATACTAATGGCGGGATGCTTATCGAAGGTACCACTGGTTTAATGAGAATTCTAGCTCTCCTATTGCGACTCTCTCACTATCGCTGCTTTCATTGCACCACCCCTTTTGGGGGACTCCGTTCTTACGTGCCCGCACGAATTACCAAGAATGATAGTGATAAACTAGACAAATTATCTCCATCTGGGATTAAAGTTTAAACCGATTTAACATCCTGCTTTACCTACTTTGCCTCTTTTGCCTTTTGTCTACCTATTTTTTTCCGTCCTGATAGACGCAAGTTGGGCGCTTTGATACACCCCTTTCTCAAATCGAGGTTTTCGCTTCAACCCAAAAGATAGGAATAAAGTGGAGAGTCACAGAAGCAGAAATGGGGTTGGATATGTGGTGGTGAGTTATTTATCGGGTGCTGGATTGTTGGTGATGTGTCAGATTGAAGCCAACTGGCCACCAAACGAGCGACCAAACGGAAACCTACTTCTTTGGTATGAAACTGTCCATCTGGTCATCTAAAAGTACATGTTTGAAGAAGAGAATGAGATGCACTAAAGTATGCTCATGCACTCACGATTCCACATTTAATACGACTCTCTAAAAGGATAATTCACGAACTGGGCAATGACACACAAACACAACCTTAGGACAGAAAGAAAAAGTGAAGCCGATGCACATAGTGAACAGAGCGCAGGTGGACTTAAGAGGTAAAGACGCATTCTTACCCGTCATTGTAGGGCGTCAGACTGTGGCAATCTCTAAAAGGAGAAAAAAGCGGTCGGTAGTGAGATAGGAAGGTAGAAGTTTGGCCAGCCTGCAAACTACGAAGTAGGAGCAGTGCGCTCAACTTCGCTTTTGAGATAGTGAGTGTTAGGGTAGGAGATGGGATTGAGGCTAGACAGTAAAAGATGGAAACGGAATGTGTTTAGCAATCCAAGCTAAGCTATGCTGACACAAGTGTAAGTCCCCAGTAAATCGCGATTTAGTCACATTTAGCCTAGCCTGTGCTAACATGTTCTAGACTATGAGTCTTGGCATTGTTCATTCATGTTATAATCAAAGGGCTTACTAGGAGGGCGCTGGCAGAAAATGGGGTGGGAGAGGAGGAGGCGGGAGCGACTCGAGATTGAGTTCGAAGGAGGTGAAGGTAAGAGATGCGTAAGGGAGGCAGAGGAACCTGTGATCCTCGTGACACTAAAATGGAAAGATAACAGTAAGGCACTGGAATGAAGGCGATTGCCCACTACTCTCCTTCGGGTGGGCTGAATGCATGAGGAATACACGGCTGACCATAATGCAAAACGCAATGCTTGAAAGTACATTTAGCGTATTGGAGGGCGAAGAAGACACTCACCAAAGATGCAGCGCATTAGGGTGTAAGAAAGTAGGGGTAAACAAGTGTGCCTCCACCCTTCCATTTCGAAAACTTCATCAGACCCAGTTCTTGCGCGCACACTATGATTCATAATATCTGAGGGGAAGAAAGGGAAGGCCTCATTTCACATGGCATGGAGCTGTGCCCGGTCGACTAGGCGGGCCAAGATGCTGTGGTTGACTTAAATGGTAACGTATGAAGGCTCCTCAGAAGATAGAATAGCGCCAACTCGCATCTTTCCTAATTTGTCCATGCCTGTCATATTCTAGTCCAGGTGACTTGTCCACTCTGTGGTATTACGGTGAAAATTAGTCCAATCTAGTTGGGCATAGTCTTGAATACCGTGCTGCAGTGCTTCCGTAATTAGCCATGGAGATGTGGCAAGTTGTTGCACTCCAGTAGGTTTGACGATGCCGGTGTTTATTTGGCGGTTGTAACTGTATGTAAGGACCATTAACAGCAAGCAAGCGCAGTGCAAGGTGCGGATTTAATTAAAGGAATTGGTGCAATGTCCCTAAAATTTTTATGGAGCTAATAAATGGACGCGTCCAATGTGCATTTGCAATCCTACGCTTGGGCGAATCCCTTGCCTCATTACGACAGGTGCCAGCAGTATGCCTCATTGGCTGAAAGAGGCAAAGGAGTGGCTGAGACAGAGGCGATGGGATGGGAATCTATGGGAAGGCGAAAAGAGGATTGGGATTGGATAGCCCAGGAAGATCAACACAGCGATGTGGTGCAGCACTTACTTATCTAGCCATTTGGCTAAGCTAAATATGAAGAAATCAACTTGATAGAGGGGTTTCACATTTATTTTTAACAGTATACCTTCAAAGGCCGAAAACAGCTCTCCTTTTCTAAGTAATTTGCACGCAAAATGAGCAAAAGAGAAGAAAAAGGTGGCGGCACAAGGTTAGGAAGAGGGGTTGGTAGCAAAACTTGCCCAAATTTCTACGATATCTATCTGTTATAGTCCTTTGAGGTCCCGAGAGCATCGGGGTGGGAGATTGAAAATAACGAGCCGATAGAGGCGACGGAAGTGGAGATAAAGGAAGACCGGAGGCAAGGAGGAACCGAAGCGGGAAGGAAACACTGACGAAACAACACACAGCGGAGCATGCCTGGAGGTTGGCTCTGTGCTTGACCTCTTTGAGCCTGACACGTGTAAATCGATTAGTTGCACGTGCCGCGTGGTGGCTCCCAATGTCGACTAATACGGACCTTAGACACCATTCTTTGTTAATGGTTTTGCAAGAGCAGACATCACTCGCCTTTGCTTTCCACCTTAGGCGGTTTTCTTACATCATCATGCGTGCAAAGGAAAAGATACTGATGTTTCTTGATATTCCTTTCTGATGCCGACCTTTGAGTCTGTAACCGTTTGGGCATTCAGGTACCTCTCTACCCCACCAGGAGATGCGGATAGACGAGTAATGACGGTTAGATGAGGAGTGATTGAAGAGGCAACGCCTTCAATTCAATCCAACTTTCACGCGGTCCTTTTGATTGGTGTGCTCTTCAAGGTGAGCAGGAACGCCGCAGCAAAGTGCCCTGATGGAAATGCTATACGTGCACAATCCAAAAGACTGTCTTTAGCGGCAGCGTTGACGACTCTCTCGCTGATGTTGCAAAAATAGACCACCTTGACTAACGCTGGCTTGGGTTTGACTGACGGATACCACCTTGCTACTTGGAAACCGCTCTCCAAAAGAAAAGACTATAGGTTAGTACGTTTAAATCTGTCAATCGTTGCCACGCTCTGCCCTTCTAGTGAAATGTTCCTCAGCATACCATGGCCCTAAATTGTCAATGCTCTACTTTGCGAATATGACATGTTCGGCAGGTTAGCCAGATGAATGCTAGATTTCCATCGCTCACCAATCGATCACACCGTTCAACGATGTCCCTCTCAGCCATATTCATTTGCAATATCAGCCGAACATTATACAGCGCCTAAGCATTAGCCACATTTGCGTAGCAAGCATCAGCCCTCTAGCATCCATTTTGATGGGACTTGGGAAACGTTTGTCTTCTGCAAACAATTTCTCCTTGCCTTCTCCTCTCCTTCGAAGAGTGAACACTACTGATTGCATTTCCTGCTATCACCCTGTCAATCTCTATGAAAAGCTATTTGATTTTGCTCACAATATTCAAAGGTTCCGACGCATTTGATGTGCTTAACACCAAAGGTACGCGCACACCAAATGTGTCTATTCATGATGCCTTCAGGGTGGGGCAGCTTTAAAAGCGACTAGGCATTTCACTTCGAAATGAAGAGCATCGAAACATTTGCAGTGTTGGTTAAGTAAATGTGCTACAAATTGATTGTGTAGATCGTTTGAGGCTAGGATCCCTAAATGCGCTTGCCATCAACTACGACGAGGTGATCATGTTGAATGTAAGCGGCCAAGGTGGCAACTATACTTCCCTGAACCACCATCTTTAGTCACTGCCTGAATATTTTGAAATGACAAATTTCCCTTTTATGGCTACCGATTTACCACCAGTGTAAGTTGGATGCCTCTCTCATCTCCATACTTGACCTCCATCGGAACCCAGCACAACCACTACTAAGCATCAGCTGAGTAGCATTGGCATTCCACCTCGAAATTTAAAAGTAATAACTAGCACAGTGATGTGCTATATGCGCCTTCCCACGTTATTCTTTATGGACTAATGAAGCTAATACACATCGGGCACATGAAAGAAGAGTAAACGCGTGGGCATGTCTACTTTTCTGTATGCTATCAATAAGGAAGTTGCTTCACCAGATTCACCTCAAACAACTTAAAGCTCTACCTTGCACTCTTGTACCGTCAGCTTTCGAGATATTCTACACAAAAGGAAAAGGTCTTCTGGTCAGACAGAAAAGGGGACAGTCATCATCTTGGAAGTTGGGACTCTGTTTGTAAAAGCGTCCTCACACAATCCATTACATTTGTCAACCAGCAAAATTTTCTTGGTGTGGCAAGTTTCTCCAATATGGAATGTCAGCGGGCCATTTCTGCTTTTGCGTGATGGCATTTACTTTTCTCCGATAAGAATTCATGTTGTGGGCAAATGTTTTCGCTGCAAGTGGCATCTATTCCAAAAATTATCCTTCGTTTTGTTATGCTACAATCATAGGGCAAACTAACTTGGTGGACTGCTCCCTTTTGTTTAGAAGGGAATACTGTTAACATGGGATGGATAATGCATGTAAGGAAGGAAAAGGAGAGCAACTAAAAATAATGCTAATGTTGCTTGATGATGTGACACTTACTTCCAAAATTCCATTATTTCTAACTCCACACCTCAAAGTGCAAAGCCAAATTTTGTCATATGGGCTTCCAGGGGTTGTCTTGAACTGGATTCGCCACTACATTTCTAATTTGGTGAATGCTAGATTATATATACCACCCTGGGAATTCAGTAGAGAGGTTGAAATAAGAAAAATGGCTCAAAAGCCAATGAGCTCATCACAAGTGTCAACCACCTCCCATTGAAACAAATTCATATGAATGGCAAAGCAGTACAGCCCAGGAACAAACCTTTTGAATTGGCCAAGTGTTCCTGCGGAGAAGAAAACACTTAATGGTTGAAGCCTTTGCACGAAACCTTCAATCAAGTGCAACAGGAGGGTGAGCAGCATTGGCGGATCGAACGAAGACAGGCTTGACCCTACTCCTCATGATCATTAAGCAGAAATAGTTGCGCTCGTAATTCACTTCAGCGCAAATCAACACCCTATGCACCGACCAGCTCTCAAATTACTTACGCCACGGCATGTTCTCTGGTAACTGCCTTTGCTAAAAAAACTATCAACTCGCATCGATGAATGCTGTACATGTGGGTAGCAACTTTAGTGGAAGGCTGCACATACTCCTTCAGCCACGCGTTAATAATCACGGGGTCCAATTTACTGAGAGGGCAAACAACTGACTCAATGGCCAACATGGGAATAGTGGCTTTGTTAACGCCAATCCTTGTGTGCTTAATGCGAGCCATTTTCGGTATAATCTGAGCAGCCTATCTAGAAGAAATTCTAGCCAAAGGTGTCCTCCTCTTATAAAAGGAAATATTCTTGCCTCATCAACTGAACCGCTTCGAGTTTTGGAAGTACATAGAGAAGTACAATCCAATCCACCAACCTTTTTGTCATTGGGTCTGCCATGAGCTTAGCCCATTGGATTGGAGTGTGACCTTGTACCCATCGTTAGTTAGGGATTATGCTTGAGGCTAGCTGGATTCCGCTTGCAACAAAAAGTTCAATCATGGGAATGCAAAATTTGTCTATGTGCATCTGAGGCCTTATGAGCGTTTTTTGGCCCCGAATGTGCATTCAGCCACTTGACAAACCTTCAAGAATAGATCTATTGCCATTTATGGCGAAATCTACTGATGCTGTCTGGCTCGCACGAGACCAGGACCTTTCACTACAAGTAGCATAAGCTACCGAATTTAATGTCCATTCAATGATTGCTGCATTTCTGAAACATTACGCCTAAGGATGCGCACTTTATAACTAGGGCATTTCTACCAAGCATTCCGATAATTCTTCAGCATTTTCTTAGGCTAGGTGTTTGAAAAGTCGCGGATCCAGTCCGCATGAGCTGGTAGATGAGGCGTCCACCTCCTAAGTAGAAGATTGTGGGTTCGTGTCCCGCCGTGGGTGTCCTGTTCACCAATGTACCAATTCGTTTGCGGTAGTGCCAAGTGTCTAAAAGTGTGCGTGGTCGCCGAGTGTGGAAAAACAAAGGAAGAAGCTTGTTGCTCCATACGTGTGCACAAGTGCGCACTTAGCTGTGTTGAAAAGGTTCTAAATTATCCACGTCCACATAAGTTTAAAATCATTTTGCTAAAATATTGTAACAATGCCAAATCTGTGTGACTGTAAGTGTAATAAATCCAAAACGCTTTTAAACAAGCGGTTGTGTGAATATTTACACTCAATATGCACCAGTTTATGGGAACAAATATAGATGTTAATAAGCATGCTTCCTCCAAACACTGCTTTAATATGATTTTCTTTGTTTTTAGATAACATGTAAACAAGGATTTCAAAGTCGAGCAGGGAAATATAAACTTTTATTTGCTAATATGGCACCCTGAAACTCCCTTGCACACCTATGATGATGTAGCCCTAGGGCGGAGTATCGACATTTGGCTTACAAAGAAGGACCACGACCTCTGGCGTGGCCCACAGGCTAGTTTGCTCAGCCAATGCAAAGCGGTCGACTAAGTGCGCATTACCGGGACCGAGATATAATCAACCCCATGTCTCAGTCACCGCAACGTACTAGGCGTTGCATTGAAAACACTTATGGACGATTCGTACCGGACATCAAATTTTATACGGCAAAAGAGATATCTGGTCAAGCCGTCACCCGTCTTCCGATTTAGACTCGGATTCAGGGACGAGGAACTTTGCTGACTATTACGCTCGTCTTCAGCCAGACGCAAGAAAATATGCCAAAAATCAGATTTACGAGCCGGGCATGGGATCTAACCCACCTCACTACTGATAGACTCTCACGCACGTTAACATTGCTGACGACTTTACGCAAATTAAGGTAAGAAAACTCAACAGCGGTAATTAATAGCTTTATATCGAAACATGGATGTTGGGTAGCTGCCGATTGTAGACAACGTCGTTGTCATCCACCCTGTTATGGGTCGTCAGGGGCTTGCCAATTCGTAGCGTATGCACTCCATCCGCCTCAACAATAGAAATCAGAATGGATGGTCCTCAAGATCGGGTTAGCTTTCCGCTGATACCAATGCGACATCTCGACACTTCCATGAAGACGAGCGAAGACATTATACTAGGCAGAATATATAGATTGGGAGCTAAGCGGATTGGTGTCACATTTAGACCATCGTGCCGGAAGGGAAACCTCCACCCTCCCTCGTGGCTGCATGACTGGACGAGCTCAACACACCATACCACCACCACCTCTCCGCCTACCTCCCGCCCACCAACCCACCCATTTAACCACTTACACGATCCCTTTAATTAAGTCTATAACTTGCACTTTATTAGCTATGCTACACTTGCTTTTAATTGTCCTTACATCTGTTTACAACTGCTGGATAAACAGCGGCGTCAGTAGGCCTACTTGAGCGCAATAACTTACCCATATCCATGTGCCTCTCTAAAAGTACTAAATCGCAGTACCTAAGACTATGCCTAACTAGATCAGAATAGATTTTAGTGAAATACGAAAGACTAGATTAGCCACCTAGGGGTAAATTATGGTAGGCTTATGCAAATTAGGATAGACGAGATAGATGACGTCCACGGGAGGAATGAATGGAAGACCACCTGTCTACACTTCCTCTTTTACGCTCCACTTTAACGCATCTACCCTCGATACGCTCCCAAGCACTGCGTCTTACATTATGTCTCACTGTGTATGCCTCATGCATTAAACTAACCCAAAAAAGAGAAGTGAGATTTTGCTTGCATTTTTCTACTTTATTATTACGCAACTCTTACTGTCACTTGCTTCGAACTCAACATAAAGTCGCCTTCCTACACCTTTTCTCATTTCATTCTCTGCCAGCGTCCAATTAGTAGGTCTCCTTAGTCTATTTAATAGTCTCGTCTTAAATTATGAAATGAATAAACAATGCTTAGCTCAAGCGGGATCAAAAAGCACATCTCATTTCTATTTTCTTCTTTGCTTCAGCTTGCCTTACAACATCTCGTTCTATTTCCATCTCATACGCCCATGCCTACCTCCTCAAGAGCAAAGGTGAGCCCGTTGTCCTTACTTTTACTCCATTAATCACTGAACAACCGAGCTTCCACCTGCCTATCCCCCTACCTACTCCCTTTTCCCTTTGTAGGAGTTGCCTCAGCCTGGCGCCCAACAATAATGGGGCAAATACGTGGCCCCACTTCTTAAACCAACCTGAAATCCATTCGCTATGTGCGTCAGCTTTCCTTTCCTTTATCTGTCCTACTTCCAGCCTTTTAGGGAATATGGACTATTCATGTGCGTATTTGTGCACTTCAGCGCATGTATGTGCGCTAGCACATTCATCTCACCCACTCCTTATAACTTGTCCGTCTAGGCGACCAGATTAACAGTTCCATACTAGACGAAGTAAACTCTAGTTTGGTCGCTAACACTCCAGCACATCGAGCCCCATTTCTCATACTGTGTCTGCTCACCTAGCTCCTTTATTTTAGGTTGAAGTGGACACCTCGATTTGGGAAAGGAAAAGTATCAAAACACTGAACTTGCATTCATCAATGTGAAAAATACTGGGTAGACAAGAGCCAAATGAAGGCAAAATATACAAAACAGAACGTCAAACTGGCGTAAGCAAACACGATTATCGTCAGCATTCCTAGTTACCTATTTGAGCGCGATAAAAGGAATCTGCCAAAAGTAGCCAAGCAGTGCGATTGTCGATGGAGGGAGAGTCGCAATATGAGAAATTGAATCATTAACACTGAAACAGAGGGCACCCAAACGCAACTACGCAAGACAAGAAGGTCTAAATAGCCGATCGTGGTCAAAGCAAAATCAAAATGGGTGAGTAAGAGAGCAGCACTACGTCAGCGCATCAAAGACAGCCCTGCCACTTTTATATGATTGTCCTTGTAGGAAACGAACCCAAATCATTAGTATGCAGCCAGGGCGCTTCCAAACGCAAGCATGAGAGACCGAAAAGCTGAGGAGTACTAGTTGTGGTCAGAGCCAAATTTGATCGGATAAGGAGGAATGCAACGCATTTGCCACATATCACATGTAAAATAACTCAAAATGCTATTATCTAGTCAGGGAGCATCCAAATGCAACATGGACAAACAGGGAGAAGGGGAGTACCGATCCTGACAAAAGCAAAGTCAAGTCGGTAAAGACTAGCCGTGCCATCGGGGTACCCTGCCATTTCTATGTGTTCGTCTAATTTAAGGCAAGCCAAAGTTACGGAAATTTAGCCAGAGGGCATTCGAAGTAATTGCGAGGGGCTATTAGCTCAAAATACCTCATTGTGAGCATGGTCAAATCAAATCAAACGAAGAGGACCTCATCGCCCTAGTCGTGCCTTCAGGGACTGCCTCGCAAATTTTATGCGTAGTCAATGGTTGGCTTGTCGGCAGCGGTGTTACTGCGGTGAGTGATCGTGACATGGGTGATAAGCGCCACCACTCCGCCTGCTCACCCATATCCGACGACTGGCTTGTCGTATTTAGATAGTCGGATGTGCCACATTCCTCACCAACTCAACCTCGTCGTCGTGGCTCTGTGCATGTCAATGTTGGTCCCTGAGGTTGTCCTTTGTCATGCTGTCTTGGATGAGGCCTGAGTGAAGATAGAAATGCGGATGACCGGAAGTGAGTAGAAGAAGCCAAATGAAGACGTCAGCGAGAAGGAAGGCCGTACTTGCCGGAACGGTTGATGGCATCATCGCGAGGTGATGTTATTACCAACAGTCGCACCACGGAATGCGGATTCGATGTGTGAGTGGAGGCGGAATCAGGAGAGTAGACAGACACAAAAGAAAAGGTTGAGACTGAGGAAGGTGTGTGACGCTCGGTTGCAGTGGAAGAGCAAGGTCCGACGGATGAAGCGACTTCTCACGTTAGCGCCAATCGTGGTCGGCCGACATCGGTGCTGACGTTGGTAGTGATGCTGCAGCCATCGATGTCCTTAACCCCAATCCCACTGATTGATCCCTTAATTTCCCAACTAATCCATGGAACAATGTTTTGACTGTTTGTTTGACCGATTGATTGATTGACTTTTGTTTGGCTGATTAATCAAATGATTTATTCACTCCCTTATTCCTAACTTTCATTTTAGTTCCGTTGTTTGCCTGATTATCATTAAAACGATCAGGTGTATTATTCAGCAGCCCACTAAGCCTCTAAGGGCAAGGGTGGGTGCGGCTTTCCCATAAAAAGTGCCAACTCCTTTGTGTTTTCTCACACCTGAGCAATTGCATGAAACCTTTTACCTGGAGACTTGTAACCTCTATTCCCAGGAAGAGCTTGTTAAGTGTAATTTTAAGACAAGGCGGATAGTTGAGTATGTGGACGGGTGGATTCTGCTGCTGCTGCTGCTGCTGTCACAATTGAGCGATTAAAGGGACGGCACTGATGAAGCGAATTCTTGTTAATGGCATGAGATAAGAGATCCTAGCGTGCTTGCCATAAGCAAGTTCTCGAGGTGTACTAGCATTATTTGTCTGATAAAAATGGGAGGTGCATTTTATTACAAACCAATCATATGTGCGTTACAATGTCAGTTGTTAACAGTTTAACTTCGTTTAGTACGCCGGTACCTCTGAAGTAGGGCTTAGTATACATTACATGGCAAAAGCGATGCTTCCACCAAAGCATGTGAGTAGATTAAAGACTTTGCATTTGGATTAGGAGAAATACTGTGCCAGCATTTGCAGTGGAATAATTAGGAGGATAGTTGTGAGGCTGTGTTTCATCTCCATCAGCTCATCTACTGACTGTTCTGAGTGTCTTAAAAGCATTGACATTAGTTTTGTCTATCTTCGGTAGCTATTATATTTGCAACCGTTGATAGTGTCTTCTTTACATCTGGAGTCTATGTTTGATAACGAGTTTTACTCTTATGGGGGTCTAATGAACATGTAAGGCTGGGTGATGGGAGGGCGTCTTCATTCCAACATGTAAAAAAAGAATTTATAATCACCGAATACAATTCTGTGCTCTGTTTCTTGGAGTGCATTTTAGGCTGATATTACTCGCTTGTGGTAAAGAGAAGGCCCTTCCTTGCAGAGGTGAAGTCTTTCCTTACAATGCTGGAGAAGGTCCAGTTGTCCTACCCAACTGGCGAAACATTGACGGCACGAAGTATCAAAACTTTGGCTGTGGTCTTACATCATCGTGCGATGATGTCGCATTTAAACAAGTAAGACCCTGATGCCACCCATAGTGAAGGGGAATCGGTAAAATATCCACCACCATAACTGTGAATAAATCTCCCCCTTCCCTTTTCCACTCTCCTGCTCTAAAACACTTGACTCTATATAGCGAATTCGAGCAAACAATGAGAGAGTAGAAAATGGGTGCATAAACCATCTTCTGTTTGCCGAATCACTGTGGTAATCCGGTAAACGTGTATATCTTTAAATTCTTCATCAACGTTAGATGTTGAGGTTAAGCGCTTTGTCTCTCCATTTAAGGACGTTTTTAGGCAGTTGAAAGAACAACTAACCTTGCATTAGCAGCAGTTACAATTTTAGTTGAGGCCCACTCTGACTCGCAGAGGTGCCTGTTTTCATACTTTGAGCCCTAGACATACAAAAATTTGAGGAGCTGTGCTGAGAAGCAGGTGTCGGTCAATGTTGTGCGGTATAAATTAAATAAGGGCATAGATGTGGGAAGCGTGTGGGCAAGAAGTAGGCTCGTCACTAATAATTGAACGCCAGAATTCCTCCCCAGGTTTATATTTTGGCCAGTAAGAAGGCAGCCTATGTTTGGTTCTGTTGCCGGAGAATCGACGCTGGCAAGAAGCTGTAGCGTGCCCTACTTGGTGATTTCGGTGAGCGTAAAACTGTCAAGGCAAAAATGCTATCTTACGCTAGGCTTTAGTTTTTACCGTTGGAAGACCGATATGTTACGCACTTGCACATCCATAATCGTCACTGCCACACACCAGAACATTTTCAAATCTTCCTAAGCGTCTTACCAACGTGCTGCACAAGTACCTACATGTTCTTCCGTTCATGTGCTCAGAATTGTTTGGTTAACAGCTCGTGGACTGTGGCATAGCGTACTCACCGCCCATCAGTAGTAAGCAGACTACAATTGCCGTGTTCGATACCGCATTTATGATGTTATCTACTTCAATGGATGGTAGGGTGGTTAGAAAAGATGGTGACCACATTCTTGACGTCATGTTAAAGCTATTTTACAAGAAGTCGAGCCTTTTGAATAGAATCTGGTCTCGCTGAAGATGAGTATTCCTGAAACCTCGGAAAATTATCGTGGCCAGTAGCATTGAGGTTTTACCTTAGCTATTTTTGCTAATGTCTTGAGAATCGGCCCAAATTTAGTCACTCCTAACCGGCATAGATACATGAAACCAACCTGTGGGCATAACATTAGTCGGTTTAAGTATGTGCTCAACACATTCCCATACTCACTTGAATTCGATCCTATCATGTCGCCCGGATAATGATCGATGAATTTGGACATGCGTTTTAGTCAACAAATGTGTCAGACCTAAAGTCCCTCTCCTCGTTTTCTAGAAGAAGGCCCAGTGGTTTCGGAGATAGTAACGCAATTGAACAATTCCAGGCGGTTGAACAGTCCTATCCGTTGAGATGCAAGTCTCCTATCTATATTACTAGTGAATCGTCTCCTCTTGTGAGCTTTACTTACTTTGTGAACATAGGCATCATTTCAAAAGAGACGCCTCACAAGGTGATTTAGATGAGAAGCGATAGAAAGGCCGACCAGTGTGATATTCTTCCTTACACTTGGCGCCTTAGTATAATCTTGTGTGCCCTTTTTCCTCTCTGAATATATTTAACTGCAAACAAGTTTCCGCTGGCTTCATCCAAAATCACTAAGAAGCCTGATTTTTATCACTTTGGCGAGCTATTGTTGCATGAAGTGCGACAGAGGGTTGGGACGAGGTATCACACCAAAAAATGTGCAAAGACGAAATTGTCCTTGCAGCGCTTTTTATGTTAGCTTTGTCATCATTGCATTTCATCATCCATCCTGCTGCGGCACGCCAAAAATAAGCATTTCAATTGAAGATATTACTGTATCACTCAGATTGAGCGAAGGCTAAAATGAGAAACTATTTTAGGAAAAAGTATGGGTGATAGTAGAGAACATCACTTACGACAATGGTAATGCCAGCATGGCGGTAACGGTATTGGTAAGGGCAGCGATAGAGTGACGAAAGTGATAGCAGAAGAACGCAAGTTGGGAATGTGCTGCTGGAAATGGCAAAAGAGGTAGGAGGGAATAATTACTGACCCTGACGTGACTTAAACACGCAACCTTCTGATCTGGGGTCAGACTTGCCACCTTTGCGCCACGGAGTCACAATATCGAGGAGGGTGTGGTTGACCACCTCAGCATCATCACCTAGAGTGCTGTGCACACCTGCATTGCAAAAAGCAACGACACCAATTACGTAGATGGAGGCACACATCGGTCCATTGGACACGCTGCCAAAGGTGCCGACGAGAAGTGGAGGTGGAGGGGAAATTCTACGTGGTAGAAGGCGCCGGTGCTTCGGCAGCATCATGTTCTACTCTCGCGATCGCAATTCGGATCTGATTTCTGGCGAGTGGAAATCCCTACTAATCTCTTCTCTCCATTCCTTCCATTCTTGTTTTACTCCTTCTTCATCATAGCCCAACGATTCCTCCTAGCATGACTCGACGACTTCCCGTTCAAATCCATTTCAGTTAAGTCCTCAATTGCGTAACATATCGGTCTTCCAACGGTAAAAACTAAAGCCTAGCGTAAGATAGCATTTTTGCCTTGACAGTTTTACGCTCACCGAAATCACCAAGTAGGGCACGCTACAGCTTCTTGCCAGCGTCGATTCTCCGGCAACAGAACCAAACATAGGCTGCCTTCTTACTGGCCAAAATATAAACCTGGGGAGGAATTCTGGCGTTCAATTATTAGTGACGAGCCTACTTCTTGCCCACACGCTTCCCACATCTATGCCCTTATTTAATTTATACCGCACAACATTGACCGACACCTGCTTCTCAGCACAGCTCCTCAAATTTTTGTATGTCTAGGGCTCAAAGTATGAAAACAGGCACCTCTGCGAGTCAGAGTGGGCCTCAACTAAAATTGTAACTGCTGCTAATGCAAGGTTAGTTGTTCTTTCAACTGCCTAAAAACGTCCTTAAATGGAGAGACAAAGCGCTTAACCTCAACATCTAACGTTGATGAAGAATTTAAAGATATACACGTTTACCGGATTACCACAGTGATTCGGCAAACAGAAGATGGTTTATGCACCCATTTTCTACTCTCTCATTGTTTGCTCGAATTCGCTATATAGAGTCAAGTGTTTTAGAGCAGGAGAGTGGAAAAGGGAAGGGGGAGATTTATTCACAGTTATGGTGGTGGATATTTTACCGATTCCCCTTCACTATGGGTGGCATCAGGGTCTTACTTGTTTAAATGCGACATCATCGCACGATGATGTAAGACCACAGCCAAAGTTTTGATACTTCGTGCCGTCAATGTTTCGCCAGTTGGGTAGGACAACTGGACCTTCTCCAGCATTGTAAGGAAAGACTTCACCTCTGCAAGGAAGGGCCTTCTCTTTACCACAAGCGAGTAATATCTGCCTAAAATGCACTCCAAGAAACAGAGCACAGAATTGTATTCGGTGATTATAAATTCTTTTTTTACATGTTGGAATGAAGACGCCCTCCCATCACCCAGCCTTACATGTTCATTAGACCCCCATGAGAGTAAAACTCGTTATCAAACATAGACTCCAGATGTAAAGAAGACACTATCAACGGTTGCAAATATAATAGCTACCGAAGATAGACAAAACTAATGTCAATGCTTTTAAGACACTCAGAACAGTCAGTAGATGAGCTGATGGAGATGAAACACAGCCTCACAACTATCCTCCTAATTATTCCACTGCAAATGCTGGCACAGTATTTCTCCTAATCCAAATGCAAAGTCTTTAATCTACTCACATGCTTTGGTGGAAGCATCGCTTTTGCCATGTAATGTATACTAAGCCCTACTTTAGAGGTACCGGTGTACTAAACGAAGTTAAACTGTTAACAACTGACATTGTAACGCACATATGATTGGTTTGTAATAAAATGCACCTCCCATTTTTATCTGACAAATAATGCTAGTACACCTCGAGAACTTGCTTATGGCAAGCACGCTAGGATCTCTTATCTCATGCCATTAACAAGAATTCGCTTCATCAGTGCCGTCCCTTTAATCGCTCAATTGTGACAGCAGCAGCAGCAGCAGCAGAATCCACCCGTCCACATACTCAACTATCCGCCTTGTCTTAAAATTACACTTAACAAGCTCTTCATGGGAATAGAGGTTACAAGTCTCCAGGTAAAAGGTTTCATGCAATTGCTCAGGTGTGAGAAAACACAAAGGAGTTGGCACTTTTTATGGAAAAGCCGCACCCACCCTTGCCCTTAGAGGCTTAGTGGGCTGCTGAATAATACACCTGATCGTTTTAATGATAATCAGGCAAACAACGGAACCAAAATGAAAGTTAGGAATAAGGGAGTGAATAAATCATTTGATTAATCAGCCAAACAAAAGTCAATCAATCAATCGGTCAGACAAACAGTCAAAACATTGTTCCATGGATTAGTTGGGAAATTAAGGGATCAATCAGTGGGATTGGGGTTAAGGACATCGATGGCTGCAGCATCACTACCAACGTCAGCACCGATGTCGGCCGACCACTATTGGCGCTAACGTGAGAAGTCGCTTCATCCGTCGGACCTTGCTCTTCCACTGCAACCGAGCGTCACACACCTTCCTCAGTCTCAACCTTTTCTTTTGTGTCTGTCTACTCTCCTGATTCCGCCTCCACTCACACATCGAATCCGCATTCCGTGGTGCGACTGTTGGTAATAACATCACCTCGCGATGATACCATCAACCGTTCCGGCAAGTACGGCCTTCCTTCTCGCTGCCGTCTTCATTTGGCTTCTTCTACTCACTTCCGGTCATCCGCATTTCTATCTTCACTCAGGCCTCATCCAAGACAGCATGACAAAGGACAACCTCAGGGACCAACATTGACATGCACAGAGCCACGACGACGAGGTTGAGTTGGTGAGGAATGTGGCACATCCGACTATCTAAATACGACAAGCCAGTCGTCGGATATGGGTGAGCAGGCGGAGTGGTGGCGCTTATCACCCATGTCACGATCACTCACCGCAGTAACACCGCTGCCGACAAGCCAACCATTGACTACGCATAAAATTTGCGAGGCAGTCCCTGAAGGCACGACTAGGGCGATGAGGTCCTCTTCGTTTGATTTGATTTGACCATGCTCACAATGAGGTATTTTGAGCTAATAGCCCCTCGCAATTACTTCGAATGCCCTCTGGCTAAATTTCCGTAACTTTGGCTTGCCTTAAATTAGACGAACACATAGAAATGGCAGGGTACCCCGATGGCACGGCTAGTCTTTACCGACTTGACTTTGCTTTTGTCAGGATCGGTACTCCCCTTCTCCCTGTTTGTCCATGTTGCATTTGGATGCTCCCTGACTAGATAATAGCATTTTGAGTTATTTTACATGTGATATGTGGCAAATGCGTTGCATTCCTCCTTATCCGATCAAATTTGGCTCTGACCACAACTAGTACTCCTCAGCTTTTCGGTCTCTCATGCTTGCGTTTGGAAGCGCCCTGGCTGCATACTAATGATTTGGGTTCGTTTCCTACAAGGACAATCATATAAAAGTGGCAGGGCTGTCTTTGATGCGCTGACGTAGTGCTGCTCTCTTACTCACCCATTTTGATTTTGCTTTGACCACGATCGGCTATTTAGACCTTCTTGTCTTGCGTAGTTGCGTTTGGGTGCCCTCTGTTTCAGTGTTAATGATTCAATTTCTCATATTGCGACTCTCCCTCCACCGACAATCGCACTGCTTGGCTACTTTTGGCAGATTCCTTTTATCGCGCTCAAATAGGTAACTAGGAATGCTGACGATAATCGTGTTTGCTTACGCCAGTTTGACGTTCTGTTTTGTATATTTTGCCTTCATTTGGCTCTTGTCTACCCAGTATTTTTCACATTGATGAATGCAAGTTCAGTGTTTTGATACTTTTCCTTTCCCAAATCGAGGTGTCCACTTCAACCTAAAATAAAGGAGCTAGGTGAGCAGACACAGTATGAGAAATGGGGCTCGATGTGCTGGAGTGTTAGCGACCAAACTAGAGTTTACTTCGTCTAGTATGGAACTGTTAATCTGGTCGCCTGGACGGACAAGTTATAAGGAGTGGGTGAGATGAATGTGCTAGCGCACATACATGCGCTGAAGTGCACAAATACGCACATGAATAGTCCATATTCCCTAAAAGGCTGGAAGTAGGACAGATAAAGGAAAGGAAAGCTGACGCACATAGCGAATGGATTTCAGGTTGGTTTAAGAAGTGGGGCCACGTATTTGCCCCATTATTGTTGGGCGCCAGGCTGAGGCAACTCCTACAAAGGGAAAAGGGAGTAGGTAGGGGGATAGGCAGGTGGAAGCTCGGTTGTTCAGTGATTAATGGAGTAAAAGTAAGGACAACGGGCTCACCTTTGCTCTTGAGGAGGTAGGCATGGGCGTATGAGATGGAAATAGAACGAGATGTTGTAAGGCAAGCTGAAGCAAAGAAGAAAATAGAAATGAGATGTGCTTTTTGATCCCGCTTGAGCTAAGCATTGTTTATTCATTTCATAATTTAAGACGAGACTATTAAATAGACTAAGGAGACCTACTAATTGGACGCTGGCAGAGAATGAAATGAGAAAAGGTGTAGGAAGGCGACTTTATGTTGAGTTCGAAGCAAGTGACAGTAAGAGTTGCGTAATAATAAAGTAGAAAAATGCAAGCAAAATCTCACTTCTCTTTTTTGGGTTAGTTTAATGCATGAGGCATACACAGTGAGACATAATGTAAGACGCAGTGCTTGGGAGCGTATCGAGGGTAGATGCGTTAAAGTGGAGCGTAAAAGAGGAAGTGTAGACAGGTGGTCTTCCATTCATTCCTCCCGTGGACGTCATCTATCTCGTCTATCCTAATTTGCATAAGCCTACCATAATTTACCCCTAGGTGGCTAATCTAGTCTTTCGTATTTCACTAAAATCTATTCTGATCTAGTTAGGCATAGTCTTAGGTACTGCGATTTAGTACTTTTAGAGAGGCACATGGATATGGGTAAGTTATTGCGCTCAAGTAGGCCTACTGACGCCGCTGTTTATCCAGCAGTTGTAAACAGATGTAAGGACAATTAAAAGCAAGTGTAGCATAGCTAATAAAGTGCAAGTTATAGACTTAATTAAAGGGATCGTGTAAGTGGTTAAATGGGTGGGTTGGTGGGCGGGAGGTAGGCGGAGAGGTGGTGGTGGTATGGTGTGTTGAGCTCGTCCAGTCATGCAGCCACGAGGGAGGGTGGAGGTTTCCCTTCCGGCACGATGGTCTAAATGTGACACCAATCCGCTTAGCTCCCAATCTATATATTCTGCCTAGTATAATGTTTTCGCTCGTCTTTATGGAAGTGTCGAGATGTCGCATTGGTATCAGCGGAAAGCTAACCCGATCTTGAGGACCATCCATTCTGATTTCTATTGTTGAGGCGGATGGAGTGCATACGCTACGAATTGGCAAGCCCCTGACGACCCATAACAGGGTGGATGACAACGACGTTGTCTACAATCGGCAGCTACCCAACATCCATGTTTCGATATAAAGCTATTAATTACCGCTGTTGAGTTTTCTTACCTTAATTTGCGTAAAGTCGTCAGCAATGTTAACGTGCGTGAGAGTCTATCAGTAGTGAGGTGGGTTAGATCCCATGCCCGGCTCGTAAATCTGATTTTTGGCATATTTTCTTGCGTCTGGCTGAAGACGAGCGTAATAGTCAGCAAAGTTCCTCGTCCCTGAATCCGAGTCTAAATCGGAAGACGGGTGACGGCTTGACCAGATATCTCTTTTGCCGTATAAAATTTGATGTCCGGTACGAATCGTCCATAAGTGTTTTCAATGCAACGCCTAGTACGTTGCGGTGACTGAGACATGGGGTTGATTATATCTCGGTCCCGGTAATGCGCACTTAGTCGACCGCTTTGCATTGGCTGAGCAAACTAGCCTGTGGGCCACGCCAGAGGTCGTGGTCCTTCTTTGTAAGCCAAATGTCGATACTCCGCCCTAGGGCTACATCATCATAGGCAATCACTACTGACTCCGAGATAACGTAATTTTTGTACTTGCTACTTTAATAATTGGGTAGAAAGCTCGAAGCAAATAAGAACTTGATGGGCTTCAGTTGCTGAGGGTAGGGGATCATTTGAACGGCGGCTCTTTCGACACACTCTCACTCTCTCTCGCCATTTCAAGTAGTTGCTTTTGTACATTTCTCTGCCATCGTCGCCCACTGAGCCCATTTTGAATATGCTAGGTTAGGACTATAGCAAATATTGACGCACTATGTCGTCTAGCACAAAATAACTCTGGCTTCCTTACGCAAGTCACTACCCAATATCTACATATGTTTCTTACTATAAATGGAATCATACTTCTATCCTTCATACCTAGTTCAACCACTTCTGATGACATATCGCTGTGCTCATTTTGCCATAAGCCCATCTACGCGGAATAATTTGCTCCTTTCGGTAATGGTTGATCGACACAATTTTTGCTTTTCGGTTCTGTGGACTTAAAGATCAGCTGTAATTTACGTGTTTAGAAACCTCTGTAATTGGTTTGGGCATGACGGCGAGGACCACCCTAACTATTCAAATCCAACGGTTCATGAAAAGCCCTGTTTTATCTCCCTCCAGTTTATTTGGAGGCCGGGTAAACGGGAACGGTAACCATCACTGAGGTCAAGGCAGGTGAATGGCGCTTGTCTACTGGCTTATGCTTCGGCAATAGCCGTCTAGGCATATTTGTACCGCCTTGACAGCAAATTTGGACGACTCGACCCTCTATGGCTTAGATTCAAGTGCGATTTGAGCTATGACGAAAAAGTTTGGTGGCTCAATGTCATGTCCCTCCTTGGTGATCATTGTAGTAAAAATTTTTCCTGCTTCACTTTAAAATGCTTGATTTCTTAGCGATTTTGTCTTTTTTTCATTTTTAGCGGTTAACAAACCCATTTTAGGCATTGTTTTGAGCGCTAACAATACGGACGTGCAATTTTCTGGCAGACTTAACCACCTGATGCTCCTGATGAAGCCACGTTTTTTTAGAAATTGAAGGATATATTTCTAACGATTCCCGCGCTTTGCAAATACGGTGAGAGCAGAGAAGCCTGTATGGAGATTAGGAGAAATTGAGGCCTTAGAAGTGTTTTATCAACTTGGTCGCTTCATGTGCACCCATGGGTGGTCGTTAAAATGCACCAAATTCCCGAACGACCTTATCACATAAAGAACTTTTCAGTTTTCTTCCGGAATGTGCTTGGTTACGGGCCTGGCTTGGAACGTTTACCTTGCTGCAGGATTGAGCGCAGTTTCACGGAACTGACCGGATGTATATTTCCTGTTAGCTGATGTTGTTGCGTTGCGTTTGTTGCAAGCTGTTAGTGTCACCGAATAAATAAATAAATAAGTAAATGCATGCCTTTACTCCCCGGCTTACACCCTCCGGCTTTGAATTGCAAGGCAATACCTTATGGAAATTCAGATCAACTGGCATGAAATTATTTCGTGTCACAAATTCGCGCACCAAATAGTTGTAAGTCACATCTAGAGCAATTCTTACAAGTAAAGGGGATGTCGAACATAAGTCTTACCATATTTTCGTTCGCGTAACTGCTAAATGTGCAAAAAGAGATGCCTTGAAAACAATAAAAGCTAAAGGTAATGAAATAATTACCGTTAATTTTGCAGAGGAGTGAAGAAGCGTGGAAGTTTCTACTGCCACCGCGAAGCAAATAGTAAATGCGCTAGTAAGCCTCGTGGTCTAATAATTTTAAGCCTTGCAGAAATCCTGCCATAAAACTTGAGGTTACTTGCTTTGTTTTGCGACGAGAGGCTAAGAACCCTTTAGTTGGTGCGAAAATGGAGGGTCTCTACGTTCTCAGCAAATGGAAAGCATTGCAGTCTAGGTTTCGCCCAATTCACATGCTTACGCTGCTTATTTAGCTATGCTTTCACCAGTTCTGCTATCTACACTCCTAATCACTATGGCGTTGGAAGCATATGCAGTCTTCGATGGACAATGTAAATGGTTATTAACATGTCTCTCTACACTTCCATGCTTTTACTTCCACTTAGAGTAGAATACTTAATCTTCCCTTTCAGTCCTGTAAACACAATAATCCCATCGCGCCACTTTTTTCTCTCTACTTCGCCCTTTTAGCAATTATTATCGTTTACACTGGATGTTGCAGTTGTCGTCAGGGCAAAATACCACTCGCTAGCAAGTAGAAAGCAAAACACGCTACAGACAAAAGAAACCAATGCATGCAGGTGCCTTGCTCTAGGTGCTGGTCGGTAGCTGTAGTAGTACGCCTATGCCTGTTAAGCGTTGAATGCCGGGAAGATTATCTGCGGATAGAGCGTAAAACCCACAGATGATTTCAAGCACATTGGAGGGAAATGAGGCGAGGTGGAGTCAGAGCATTTGGAGTCGGACGGTTATCAGCAGCATGTGTGACCAGACCTAGCATTGTAGTGACGGGCAAACATATTTTATTGCTGATGGCATCTGTAGCATTACCATAATTACTTGACAGCAACAGTTGCCTTAAATGCGGTTTCGTAAAGCAGTGCACTCCATCTAACCATGACAACTTATTGCTTCAACCACCTCACCAACCTGTAGTGTTTACTCGACTTTGTGCAATTCGCGTCTGTTTGGACCCCTACTGGTGTGGCCTGAAAATCTGATTCAAAGTGTGTCGCTTTGTTTTAATTTTTCACATTTAAATTTAGCCTCCTCAATGATGCGTTTGTGTCGGATGCCTCTTAGGCATTTGCATATTTTTCTGTTTACACCACAAGGCGCCTACTGCTAAACAAATGAAGGGGATGAGCAGCAGGTGGGGAAAATATATCGAATGAAGTAAAGAAGGTAGGTAGTAGAATGCGTAGTGGAGCACTGGAAAATCGGATAGACTGCATTTTTATTCAAAGAACTAACCTTACAATCATTCCATAAATCGAAATGATGTCAGTTTCTTTGCTGGTGTGCCTTAGGAAATTGGCAGGAACGCCTCTTTTGATCGTCTTATGAAAAGCAAAATTGTGTTCTATTTACAAAGAAAACGCTCCATATAGCGACAACAGCGCCGTCAAGTATAACAACACAAATGTTGTCTATTGCATTCACTGTTGATTAAAAATAGTTATCATAACTGGCTCTAGTGTGCTTTAAAGCGAATGCTCTCCCATCTTATTTCTTGAAATCCACTTTTTATTCATATATGGTGTGCATTGCTGCCTTTCAGCTTAATGGTTGGCATTACTTCTCTCTTCTCAAATAACTGCACTTCAACGTTGCTGTCCGTTCTGAATTTTATGCTAATTCGAACGCCCAGAGAAGTTAGCAGTACACGAGCTAATCCAACTCGCCCCTTCGTGTTTGTCCATCTGTTCCCGATCATTCTACTAGGTCGACATTATGCGCTGTTGCCTGGCGTATGCGTCGCTCAATGAATTTGACGCAATGACAACAAAACCTATTGCAAATTATCCAGATTACAGCTCATATCGATCTGTTGGTATCTACAGCAGAAAATAAGCTGCAGATTTTAGTGCTCATGCATCCATTACTCTTATCGCCCACTTTGCCACAAGCCCTGAAATGCATCCTTCTCAACTCTCCCTACATGTGTTTATTATCATTGTGGTGCATTTCTTCCAGTTTGATAGATTCATTAAGCTTTGTGGTATTAAAGGCTATCAGATGGATGATACAGTTGGCGAACGAATAGCAGAGGCAATCACACATACCCCACGTAGACCACAGGTAAAAAGATTGTGGTATGCAGATGTATTGGACCTAAGAGTGAAGGCATAAACTTAGCCCCCATCCTTTTGATTCCAACAGACTGACCATCATGCGGCCAATTCAGTGCTTTGATAGTATGCAGGCCGTCCCTCACATAATCCACATCCGAATTTGTTTTCTACGCTTCCAGTCACCATACCGTTATAATGCGTGAATGCAGTTTTTATGAATGATAAAAATGCTTATTTTTTATGCCACCGCTAGTGGCGAGCTTCCAGAGAAGAAGGCCACTTTCTGTTGAATGAGTGTAAAACAAGGACTGCGCCTTAATGGCTCGCAAAATCCTTAAGGTTTGATGCTGTCTGGTCCTCTATTTGCTGTCCACTGCCCCGTTAAGCTTCAGATTTATAGTCGCTTTGGTAGTGGCTAATCCATATTTAGCTCCATTGTAGACTATAAATTAGCTATTATCACTGGAATAGAATGTGCTGGAGGCGATAGCAAGAGGAACACAGAAACCTTGCTAAAGCAGTGGTGTTGCGCACAAAAGCTGCTTAAAATATGTGGCCCATGTTGCTGCTATTGACAAACATTTTGCGTTTATCCATTTGCGCCAGCTTTTATTTCCCTTCAAATTCTTCGAATGCAAACAATTAAAACGGCACCAGCACCGGCCTAGACGTTAGAAGGAGAGACTCTTTTGTCTCACAAACACTGCACTAACTTTGAGTTCGTGTGCACTTCATCTCTCATTAGCTCGCGCAGCAGACGATAGAGGTGAAGTCACGGGGATTATTCCGTGGATACGGAAGTGTGCACGACGATGAGTCAGTACAGAGACAGGGTAGATACCTTATATTGTGCTGCCTTTTATGATATCTGACACGTCGAACGGGCTTGAGAAGAGACGGAACCCTCTTAAATTTAGCGTCAATCCTGCGTCTTGCAGGTGACGCAGCACTAGTTTCAGTAGGCTCTCGGGCTCTCAGCTATCCACCTAAAAGATAGTGATGCGATCAAGGTGGGTTAGAAAGTGTTTTGGAACTAGGCTAACTAATGCTACCTACGTCAGACGCTGGAAAGAAGCTGCAGCGCTATGGACTCCAAAGGGTGTTGCGTGAAATTAATATAACCCATCTGGCACTATAAGTGCCGTCTGCTTTCTGTCTATTTCCGTTTCCCCATCCAATGCTCAAGTCCAACGTGGGAAACTGCTGTAATCCGTGCAGCGAGTCTAATGGATCGTTTATGTAGTGTAAGAGAAGCGCCTCAATTTCTGTGGCGTCGTGCGATTTTCCGCAATCATAGACTATTGCAGCTTTATTTTTGCTTCAGTTTTTTACCTCGTGCTCTAATACCTCCTAAATCAGATGGTTTAATCCTTGCAGGTGGGGAAGCGGTAAGCGGCTGGACAGTTATTAAATAAGTTTAACTTCGCCAGTGTCTATCGCGAGCTTGAGGATGTCTCTTTATTACAGTTCCGTGCATTGCCATGAGAACAAGGTGGCACACATGCTTAGCAACGCGCGAGGTTCCTTCCTCCCGTTATCAGTGATGAGAGTTAACCGTGATTCAAAGTTATCTAATTTGTTCGTAATGAGAGTTGTGGCATTAACAGGAGTGCGTGATGCAACCACGTTGGCCGTAGAGTTTTGGTGGGTGGACAACGTACCTTCTTTAATTATCAGGACCGATTTAATACCACAAGGAGAGTTAGCACAAGGTATCACTTTCCAAGCTACTTCATAGCTTATGATAAAATTTATCGTCCAGGTTTCCTTCCTATGCAGAATTCAAGCGGCGTGTCCTCTTTTGCCGTGACCTCCCTATTGCAGAGGGACGGTCCTAATCCTTCGTGCACGTTTGGGCTAGTCCATAGATTTATCATTGATTTGGCTACATTTCAGTCGGGAAGGAAGTTGCATAAACATCCTTCTAGTTTGCCTGAACCTCGTGTTAACGAGTTAGGAGTCACTTGGGACTAAGCAGAAAAAGGAGGAGGACGGCTATCCTGCCCTTGCATGGTAGCGCAGGTGAGTTTATCCTGAGAGCGTAGGATTTGGCCGCCTACTAGTCGTCTATTTCCTCAGCTTTCGATTGCAGAATCGACCGAATGGTCTAGCTTGTTGGTCTTTATGATGTAGAGTTTCCTAACTGTAATAGGTGGCTGGACTCAACCTTTAACTTGAAAGCAGCCACCGTGCTCTTATTCTGTTGCGTGACATGCCTCAGAAGGCACGTTCTTCTAGATGCACAATGTTTACAGCCAATTTCTCATGCCCTGCCTTTGCAGCATCAATATCCTCAAAATAGGAGAATTTAGGGAAATTTTGGAAAAATTTTAAAGTGAAGAAAATTTGTTAATATTTACTCCTCAGCCAATTCTGATTTTCCTTCTTCCCTGTGCTGTCAGTGATGAAAATGCTCCTTTATTACGAATTTTGTTGTATTTTATCGGGCAGATTTCGCATTTTGACTCCTGGGCAAACCACATTAGTCCTATGCAAAATATTTCTTTTGTTTGTAGGGGCAACTTGAATTTCGCTACGTCGCTGAGTCGCGTTAACGCTTTTAAATTATTAATCCGCATTTCGTGTGCATTCACCTGGCTTCATTGCATGTACAGCATAACTATATCATGAAAAGCGCGATGTCGATATCGTAATGTGCCAAATAATCAAGACTCTGAATTCGTTACCTGTTTGCTAGTCGACAGAAGCCTACATCTAGCTAACAGTAGTTACACGCGATAAAGCATGGCAAGCAGATTCCAATCAATAGGCTGTAAGCGCATTAATTAGCAAGTTAATGCGTTTTAGATATCAGGACCCGTTTCACCCGCTGCGAAACCACATCGCTGAACAGCTCCATCTCCGCATCCACATTCACACATTTCACTAGGGCATGTGTTTTGTAAAGGTTTCTTCAATTTCACATTTCAGCTAAAAGTCTTGAGACCAAATCCATTCAGTACCATCACATCTGATCTATGAAATTGCTTTTTAGCTGAGCGAAATCCTTCCATTTAAGCAAGCGCAAGCAGTCTGCACGGGATGAAATTAAGAAATCTTAAGTTGTGCCCTAAAGAAACAAATGGTAAAGAAGAGATTTGCAAGTAAGATCAAACAGGAAATGAAGGGTCGCTAGAGAATTACTCGTAGAGGTATTTAGTCTGGTGGCACTTTGCTTCAGGGCAGTTACTACAACAAATTTGCGTCCACTCATTTTTGCAGATTCTAACCGACAAATATTTGCATAAAGGGTAGAAAGAAGAATCCCTTAAAACACGGCCTGATTCCTTGATAACCGGCCTTTCCAATGGCGCGCACTGCAATTTATTCATAAATATCTGAGTGCAGCTGACCAAGGTGGCAAGAATCATGGAATGCGCATTGTGGCATCTTTTGAGTCCATACGATGGCAAAATTTCGTTTCGCCATAGTTGTGCATAACGCATGCTTGATTCATAACTGTGAGGTTGGAACTGTGAAGATCAATTAAGCGATCGCTGCATTTTGCACGATTCGAACTCGAATCGACCTTGTTCTTAAATGCTCCAGAATGCCAAATCTCCACAGCAACTATTTTTTACAAGGTTTTAGCACACTCGTCCTTAACGATTAATTATACACTGCAAAATCACAATGTGAAATGCTGCTACACGTCTTCCGAGCAACTGCTCTTAATCAAGCATGCATGTCTGTAGCACTGTCATCGCTTAAAACACAAGCAAAATGCCAAGGCACCACGAATCGATTTGGCCGCCAAATAAGGCGATGTATGACTGTGAAAGACAAACTCACAGAGTAAATAGGTGACGGGCTGTTTTCCGAAAAATACTTGTTTCCTCACAACTTTGACATTGACAGACCAGGTATACCTTGAGACGCAATTAGCAAAACTGCAACGAAACGAAAATCAAGACTGTGCACAATTTAATCATGGCCTTAACGTGGACTCGTAGCACACGGGTCGCCTACGTTTTTATGATTCTTGGAATGATAATTTCATAAATGGAAAAGCATACCAGCATTAACGTATGGTGTCACAAAGTGGATCTCAGAATTTGTGACCGGTTTTATTGGCCAACGGGCACTCACATCTCAGAGCCTTATTTACACAATAAAGCCTCCTAAACACCTCAATGAATATCCTGCAGAAGTGCTTTGTCAATTCACCATTACTTGTGTGGCAGGATTATGTGAAGCTAATTGCATCAAATGGGCTCGATTCAATCAATTCTTCAAACAAATCATCAAAGCTAAAGCATTACATGCCACTTTCGAGAACGTTTTTCATGCTTGCTTCTTTGATGTTGGTGAGATGGTTGCTTACTGCTTTTATCCTGTTTTTCTTTGATAATTTCGCTGAAGTCAAGTCTTACATTTAATTCCACGTCTGAAACACAATTTTCGCATTAGCACTGTATCGATCATGAAAGCGTTAGTCGTCTCGTCTGAGATTCTACTCAGCTTTTTACCCTCACCATGCGTTCGTGCCAAAACCCATTTTACCTGGCACAATAAGTTGGCAATATCAACGATAACTTGACTAGAATTACTACTTGCTAACACCCTTTCCACTGGCACAAATTTTGATTCCAGGTGTCTCATCTAAATAAACAAAAAGTTGGCGCATTGCCAGAAATGAGGATGGTGGTCAACTCGTTATGAGTTGCCTTATGCTGCTCTACACCTAGTAAACATTAAATAATATGGGGGCTTCGCATGGGCGCAACGATCAATGCTCGTGTTATTGGTGATAGTACTGTCGAAAGATAGAAAGGGCGCATGGCATCTGTCTTGCGGATAGCGGATCTTCTATATGGAATTGCGATAATCTGTCAGTCATCGGCGTTGCATAGTGAGGATAACCTTCAACTAAGTGCAACCAAATAAGCGCTTTTGCTTGTCCATTTAGCTTGATTGCATTTTATAGAATGGAAAGTAGACAATTTTAAAGTGGGTTTCTGCCAGTCAGTTACGGTGCAAAAAATCAAACGAAAAAAACATTTGCTTAAGTAAACGCAAAGCACGAATTCCCAAATCCCACTATTTCAGGAGCGCTTAAATAGTCTTTCGACTAAGAATTGCTTTGTGGATGAGGAAAGCCGAATGAATAACTACGATGTTTGCAAACTATGAGATAAGGAACGATGCGATGGCTACCAATTATGGTAATGATTTCCAGAAAGTCCTCATTTCAAAATTATGGTAAAATTATTTCCTTTGGTCCCTTCCTAGGAAATAATAGATGGCAACGGAAATAGGTAAGTAGTCAACTAATGTAATGCGGACGAATGTTTGAGACATAAGTCATGAACTCGACGATAGGCAGGCCGCAACATCGAAAAGACCTTCAACATTGGCAGGAAATTACAAACAAATCCTAAGGCTAATTTGTTCATCTGAGTTTCTTAAACAAGCTGATGTTATTTGAACGTTTTCGGCGCTTTTATATCAAAACATACACTTTTGAGGAACACATGTGCAGACAGGAATCTTTCTAAGAGAATCGTTTCTCGACTACGCTAAGGATTATATTTTCTTCAGTCTGGATCGTCAAATTTGGCGTAATCTGCTTTTCAAGACGTACGCATATGGATTACATTGCCTTGAAAACCATCCACAATTTGATCGATCACTCACGGCTTCCAAACACGTGTTCAGATATAGTATCATTTAATGCAGCATTCGGGAATGCTAGCCGACAATCTCCACTCTTCTCTGCTAAAACGCAAGTGTTGACTATATTCGACAATGGATAACCCAGTAGTAAATACACAATGGCTAACCACAAGCAAATTTAACAAGCCTTGATTAAATGAAAGACTATTAATTTAATGGACGAAATCAGTCAAGCTCTCTTCAAGCCAGCTAATGCGAAGCCAACTAAATCCTCTATGTTGCATAGGCAAGTCCACCATCGTCGTCGAACAAAATTTTCTTTGTCTTGGGTGACAGTTTAATGGGTGCTGTCTATAACATGTGCACTGCATCTTCGCAATCATCACCATCTCTCACTATAATCGTAACTAATGTGCCAAGATTCCCAAAAAAACTAGGATCACATCTACTTTCCTCTCCCAACTTCAAAAGCAAGTCTGACCTAATAAAGCTATTTGTAGCTGGTGGCCCTAATCTTTGAATCGCAATGGAATTCGTTCAATACTATTCGTGTGTCAACAATCCGCTCAGTGAAATTAGATAGTTTCGGGGTTATGGAAAGAAGAGTGTCAAGATTTGCATTAACTCAACAACCAATGAAAGCATAAGTCAATAACACTCTGCTTCTGCAAAATTTCATCAATATGATTTATTAAAACATAAATGAATAAAGATTCCTAGGTCTCCTGCCTTGCAATCAAATTGTGCTCTCTTGATCAAGAAAGCGCTGTCTATTAGGCAACTAACTCTATCATGATCGATACAGTGCTAATGCGAAAATTGTGTTTCAGACGTGGAATTAAATGTAAGACTTGACTTCAGCGAAATTATCAAAGAAAAACAGGATAAAAGCAGTAAGCAACCATCTCACCAACATCAAAGAAGCAAGCATGAAAAACGTTCTCGAAAGTGGCATGTAATGCTTTAGCTTTGATGATTTGTTTGAAGAATTGATTGAATCGAGCCCATTTGATGCAATTAGCTTCACATAATCCTGCCACACAAGTAATGGTGAATTGACAAAGCACTTCTGCAGGATATTCATTGAGGTGTTTAGGAGGCTTTATTGTGTAAATAAGGCTCTGAGATGTGAGTGCCCGTTGGCCAATAAAACCGGTCACAAATTCTGAGATCCACTTTGTGACACCATACGTTAATGCTGGTATGCTTTTCCATTTATGAAATTATCATTCCAAGAATCATAAAAACGTAGGCGACCCGTGTGCTACGAGTCCACGTTAAGGCCATGATTAAATTGTGCACAGTCTTGATTTTCGTTTCGTTGCAGTTTTGCTAATTGCGTCTCAAGGTATACCTGGTCTGTCAATGTCAAAGTTGTGAGGAAACAAGTATTTTTCGGAAAACAGCCCGTCACCTATTTACTCTGTGAGTTTGTCTTTCACAGTCATACATCGCCTTATTTGGCGGCCAAATCGATTCGTGGTGCCTTGGCATTTTGCTTGTGTTTTAAGCGATGACAGTGCTACAGACATGCATGCTTGATTAAGAGCAGTTGCTCGGAAGACGTGTAGCAGCATTTCACATTGTGATTTTGCAGTGTATAATTAATCGTTAAGGACGAGTGTGCTAAAACCTTGTAAAAAATAGTTGCTGTGGAGATTTGGCATTCTGGAGCATTTAAGAACAAGGTCGATTCGAGTTCGAATCGTGCAAAATGCAGCGATCGCTTAATTGATCTTCACAGTTCCAACCTCACAGTTATGAATCAAGCATGCGTTATGCACAACTATGGCGAAACGAAATTTTGCCATCGTATGGACTCAAAAGATGCCACAATGCGCATTCCATGATTCTTGCCACCTTGGTCAGCTGCACTCAGATATTTATGAATAAATTGCAGTGCGCGCCATTGGAAAGGCCGGTTATCAAGGAATCAGGCCGTGTTTTAAGGGATTCTTCTTTCTACCCTTTATGCAAATATTTGTCGGTTAGAATCTGCAAAAATGAGTGGACGCAAATTTGTTGTAGTAACTGCCCTGAAGCAAAGTGCCACCAGACTAAATACCTCTACGAGTAATTCTCTAGCGACCCTTCATTTCCTGTTTGATCTTACTTGCAAATCTCTTCTTTACCATTTGTTTCTTTAGGGCACAACTTAAGATTTCTTAATTTCATCCCGTGCAGACTGCTTGCGCTTGCTTAAATGGAAGGATTTCGCTCAGCTAAAAAGCAATTTCATAGATCAGATGTGATGGTACTGAATGGATTTGGTCTCAAGACTTTTAGCTGAAATGTGAAATTGAAGAAACCTTTACAAAACACATGCCCTAGTGAAATGTGTGAATGTGGATGCGGAGATGGAGCTGTTCAGCGATGTGGTTTCGCAGCGGGTGAAACGGGTCCTGATATCTAAAACGCATTAACTTGCTAATTAATGCGCTTACAGCCTATTGATTGGAATCTGCTTGCCATGCTTTATCGCGTGTAACTACTGTTAGCTAGATGTAGGCTTCTGTCGACTAGCAAACAGGTAACGAATTCAGAGTCTTGATTATTTGGCACATTACGATATCGACATCGCGCTTTTCATGATATAGTTATGCTGTACATGCAATGAAGCCAGGTGAATGCACACGAAATGCGGATTAATAATTTAAAAGCGTTAACGCGACTCAGCGACGTAGCGAAATTCAAGTTGCCCCTACAAACAAAAGAAATATTTTGCATAGGACTAATGTGGTTTGCCCAGGAGTCAAAATGCGAAATCTGCCCGATAAAATACAACAAAATTCGTAATAAAGGAGCATTTTCATCACTGACAGCACAGGGAAGAAGGAAAATCAGAATTGGCTGAGGAGTAAATATTAACAAATTTTCTTCACTTTAAAATTTTTCCAAAATTTCCCTAAATTCTCCTATTTTGAGGATATTGATGCTGCAAAGGCAGGGCATGAGAAATTGGCTGTAAACATTGTGCATCTAGAAGAACGTGCCTTCTGAGGCATGTCACGCAACAGAATAAGAGCACGGTGGCTGCTTTCAAGTTAAAGGTTGAGTCCAGCCACCTATTACAGTTAGGAAACTCTACATCATAAAGACCAACAAGCTAGACCATTCGGTCGATTCTGCAATCGAAAGCTGAGGAAATAGACGACTAGTAGGCGGCCAAATCCTACGCTCTCAGGATAAACTCACCTGCGCTACCATGCAAGGGCAGGATAGCCGTCCTCCTCCTTTTTCTGCTTAGTCCCAAGTGACTCCTAACTCGTTAACACGAGGTTCAGGCAAACTAGAAGGATGTTTATGCAACTTCCTTCCCGACTGAAATGTAGCCAAATCAATGATAAATCTATGGACTAGCCCAAACGTGCACGAAGGATTAGGACCGTCCCTCTGCAATAGGGAGGTCACGGCAAAAGAGGACACGCCGCTTGAATTCTGCATAGGAAGGAAACCTGGACGATAAATTTTATCATAAGCTATGAAGTAGCTTGGAAAGTGATACCTTGTGCTAACTCTCCTTGTGGTATTAAATCGGTCCTGATAATTAAAGAAGGTACGTTGTCCACCCACCAAAACTCTACGGCCAACGTGGTTGCATCACGCACTCCTGTTAATGCCACAACTCTCATTACGAACAAATTAGATAACTTTGAATCACGGTTAACTCTCATCACTGATAACGGGAGGAAGGAACCTCGCGCGTTGCTAAGCATGTGTGCCACCTTGTTCTCATGGCAATGCACGGAACTGTAATAAAGAGACATCCTCAAGCTCGCGATAGACACTGGCGAAGTTAAACTTATTTAATAACTGTCCAGCCGCTTACCGCTTCCCCACCTGCAAGGATTAAACCATCTGATTTAGGAGGTATTAGAGCACGAGGTAAAAAACTGAAGCAAAAATAAAGCTGCAATAGTCTATGATTGCGGAAAATCGCACGACGCCACAGAAATTGAGGCGCTTCTCTTACACTACATAAACGATCCATTAGACTCGCTGCACGGATTACAGCAGTTTCCCACGTTGGACTTGAGCATTGGATGGGGAAACGGAAATAGACAGAAAGCAGACGGCACTTATAGTGCCAGATGGGTTATATTAATTTCACGCAACACCCTTTGGAGTCCATAGCGCTGCAGCTTCTTTCCAGCGTCTGACGTAGGTAGCATTAGTTAGCCTAGTTCCAAAACACTTTCTAACCCACCTTGATCGCATCACTATCTTTTAGGTGGATAGCTGAGAGCCCGAGAGCCTACTGAAACTAGTGCTGCGTCACCTGCAAGACGCAGGATTGACGCTAAATTTAAGAGGGTTCCGTCTCTTCTCAAGCCCGTTCGACGTGTCAGATATCATAAAAGGCAGCACAATATAAGGTATCTACCCTGTCTCTGTACTGACTCATCGTCGTGCACACTTCCGTATCCACGGAATAATCCCCGTGACTTCACCTCTATCGTCTGCTGCGCGAGCTAATGAGAGATGAAGTGCACACGAACTCAAAGTTAGTGCAGTGTTTGTGAGACAAAAGAGTCTCTCCTTCTAACGTCTAGGCCGGTGCTGGTGCCGTTTTAATTGTTTGCATTCGAAGAATTTGAAGGGAAATAAAAGCTGGCGCAAATGGATAAACGCAAAATGTTTGTCAATAGCAGCAACATGGGCCACATATTTTAAGCAGCTTTTGTGCGCAACACCACTGCTTTAGCAAGGTTTCTGTGTTCCTCTTGCTATCGCCTCCAGCACATTCTATTCCAGTGATAATAGCTAATTTATAGTCTACAATGGAGCTAAATATGGATTAGCCACTACCAAAGCGACTATAAATCTGAAGCTTAACGGGGCAGTGGACAGCAAATAGAGGACCAGACAGCATCAAACCTTAAGGATTTTGCGAGCCATTAAGGCGCAGTCCTTGTTTTACACTCATTCAACAGAAAGTGGCCTTCTTCTCTGGAAGCTCGCCACTAGCGGTGGCATAAAAAATAAGCATTTTTATCATTCATAAAAACTGCATTCACGCATTATAACGGTATGGTGACTGGAAGCGTAGAAAACAAATTCGGATGTGGATTATGTGAGGGACGGCCTGCATACTATCAAAGCACTGAATTGGCCGCATGATGGTCAGTCTGTTGGAATCAAAAGGATGGGGGCTAAGTTTATGCCTTCACTCTTAGGTCCAATACATCTGCATACCACAATCTTTTTACCTGTGGTCTACGTGGGGTTTGTGTGATTGCCTCTGCTATTCGTTCGCCAACTGTATCATCCATCTGATAGCCTTTAATACCACAAAGCTTAATGAATCTATCAAACTGGAAGAAATGCACCACAATGATAATAAACACATGTAGGGAGAGTTGAGAAGGATGCATTTCAGGGCTTGTGGCAAAGTGGGCGATAAGAGTAATGGATGCATGAGCACTAAAATCTGCAGCTTATTTTCTGCTGTAGATACCAACAGATCGATATGAGCTGTAATCTGGATAATTTGCAATAGGTTTTGTTGTCATTGCGTCAAATTCATTGAGCGACGCATACGCCAGGCAACAGCGCATAATGTCGACCTAGTAGAATGATCGGGAACAGATGGACAAACACGAAGGGGCGAGTTGGATTAGCTCGTGTACTGCTAACTTCTCTGGGCGTTCGAATTAGCATAAAATTCAGAACGGACAGCAACGTTGAAGTGCAGTTATTTGGGAAGAGAGAAGTAATGCCAACCATTAAGCTGAAAGGCAGCAATGCACACCATATATGAATAAAAAGTGGATTTCAAGAAATAAGATGGGAGAGCATTCGCTTTAAAGCACACTAGAGCCAGTTATGATAACTATTTTTAATCAACAGTGAATGCAATAGACAACATTTGTGTTGTTATACTTGACGGCGCTGTTGTCGCTATATGGAGCGTTTTCTTTGTAAATAGAACACAATTTTGCTTTTCATAAGACGATCAAAAGAGGCGTTCCTGCCAATTTCCTAAGGCACACCAGCAAAGAAACTGACATCATTTCGATTTATGGAATGATTGTAAGGTTAGTTCTTTGAATAAAAATGCAGTCTATCCGATTTTCCAGTGCTCCACTACGCATTCTACTACCTACCTTCTTTACTTCATTCGATATATTTTCCCCACCTGCTGCTCATCCCCTTCATTTGTTTAGCAGTAGGCGCCTTGTGGTGTAAACAGAAAAATATGCAAATGCCTAAGAGGCATCCGACACAAACGCATCATTGAGGAGGCTAAATTTAAATGTGAAAAATTAAAACAAAGCGACACACTTTGAATCAGATTTTCAGGCCACACCAGTAGGGGTCCAAACAGACGCGAATTGCACAAAGTCGAGTAAACACTACAGGTTGGTGAGGTGGTTGAAGCAATAAGTTGTCATGGTTAGATGGAGTGCACTGCTTTACGAAACCGCATTTAAGGCAACTGTTGCTGTCAAGTAATTATGGTAATGCTACAGATGCCATCAGCAATAAAATATGTTTGCCCGTCACTACAATGCTAGGTCTGGTCACACATGCTGCTGATAACCGTCCGACTCCAAATGCTCTGACTCCACCTCGCCTCATTTCCCTCCAATGTGCTTGAAATCTTCTGTGGGTTTTACGCTCTATCCGCAGATAATCTTCCCGGCATTCAACGCTTAACAGGCATAGGCGTACTACTACAGCTACCGACCAGCACCTAGAGCAAGGCACCTGCATGCATTGGTTTCTTTTGTCTGTAGCGTGTTTTGCTTTCTACTTGCTAGCGAGTGGTATTTTGCCCTGACGACAACTGCAACATCCAGTGTAAACGATAATAATTGCTAAAAGGGCGAAGTAGAGAGAAAAAAGTGGCGCGATGGGATTATTGTGTTTACAGGACTGAAAGGGAAGATTAAGTATTCTACTCTAAGTGGAAGTAAAAGCATGGAAGTGTAGAGAGACATGTTAATAACCATTTACATTGTCCATCGAAGACTGCATATGCTTCCAACGCCATAGTGATTAGGAGTGTAGATAGCAGAACTGGTGAAAGCATAGCTAAATAAGCAGCGTAAGCATGTGAATTGGGCGAAACCTAGACTGCAATGCTTTCCATTTGCTGAGAACGTAGAGACCCTCCATTTTCGCACCAACTAAAGGGTTCTTAGCCTCTCGTCGCAAAACAAAGCAAGTAACCTCAAGTTTTATGGCAGGATTTCTGCAAGGCTTAAAATTATTAGACCACGAGGCTTACTAGCGCATTTACTATTTGCTTCGCGGTGGCAGTAGAAACTTCCACGCTTCTTCACTCCTCTGCAAAATTAACGGTAATTATTTCATTACCTTTAGCTTTTATTGTTTTCAAGGCATCTCTTTTTGCACATTTAGCAGTTACGCGAACGAAAATATGGTAAGACTTATGTTCGACATCCCCTTTACTTGTAAGAATTGCTCTAGATGTGACTTACAACTATTTGGTGCGCGAATTTGTGACACGAAATAATTTCATGCCAGTTGATCTGAATTTCCATAAGGTATTGCCTTGCAATTCAAAGCCGGAGGGTGTAAGCCGGGGAGTAAAGGCATGCATTTACTTATTTATTTATTTATTCGGTGACACTAACAGCTTGCAACAAACGCAACGCAACAACATCAGCTAACAGGAAATATACATCCGGTCAGTTCCGTGAAACTGCGCTCAATCCTGCAGCAAGGTAAACGTTCCAAGCCAGGCCCGTAACCAAGCACATTCCGGAAGAAAACTGAAAAGTTCTTTATGTGATAAGGTCGTTCGGGAATTTGGTGCATTTTAACGACCACCCATGGGTGCACATGAAGCGACCAAGTTGATAAAACACTTCTAAGGCCTCAATTTCTCCTAATCTCCATACAGGCTTCTCTGCTCTCACCGTATTTGCAAAGCGCGGGAATCGTTAGAAATATATCCTTCAATTTTTAAAAAAACGTGGCTTCATCAGGAGCATCAGGTGGTTAAGTCTGCCAGAAAATTGCACGTCCGTATTGTTAGCGCTCAAAACAATGCTTAAAATGGGTTTGTTAACCGCTAAAAATGAAAAAAAGACAAAATCGCTAAGAAATCAAGCATTTTAAAGTGAAGCAGGAAAAATTTTTACTACAATGATCACCAAGGAGGGACATGACATTGAGCCACCAAACTTTTTCGTCATAGCTCAAATCGCACTTGAATCTAAGCCATAGAGGGTCGAGTCGTCCAAATTTGCTGTCAAGGCGGTACAAATATGCCTAGACGGCTATTGCCGAAGCATAAGCCAGTAGACAAGCGCCATTCACCTGCCTTGACCTCAGTGATGGTTATCGTTCCCGTTTACCCGGCCTCCAAATAAACTGGAGGGAGATAAAACAGGGCTTTTCATGAACCGTTGGATTTGAATAGTTAGGGTGGTCCTCGCCGTCATGCCCAAACCAATTACAGAGGTTTCTAAACACGTAAATTACAGCTGATCTTTAAGTCCACAGAACCGAAAAGCAAAAATTGTGTCGATCAACCATTACCGAAAGGAGCAAATTATTCCGCGTAGATGGGCTTATGGCAAAATGAGCACAGCGATATGTCATCAGAAGTGGTTGAACTAGGTATGAAGGATAGAAGTATGATTCCATTTATAGTAAGAAACATATGTAGATATTGGGTAGTGACTTGCGTAAGGAAGCCAGAATTATTTTGTGCTAGACGACATAGTGCGTCAATATTTGCTATAGTCCTGACCTAGCATATTCAAAATGGGCTCAGTGGGCGACGATGGCAGAGAAATGTACAAAAGCAACTACTTGAAATGGCGAGAGAGAGTGAGAGTGTGTCGAAAGAGCCGCCGTTCAAATGATCCCCTACCCTCAGCAACTGAAGCCCATCAAGTTCTTATTTGCTTCGAGCTTTCTACCTAGTTATTATAGTAGCAAGTACAAAAATTACGTTATCTCGGAATCAGTAGTGATTGCCTCGGCTTTGGAGTGTTCCTAGGATCCCCGTACGGCGGAAGCCTAAACTCGTCTTTACCGCTTTACTGCACGTTTCGAGGTATGGAGGCAGAGGTGAGGTATGTTGAGGGCAACTGCTGCATCAACTAACCACCTCGTTAACAACATTCACTTCCGATTTAGCTTGTCCTAAGCTCTATGCAGCTAAACAGAAGAGAACTTGCCAGTGGTCTTCATGACTCAGTGGCTAAAACACTGGTATCGTAGACCAGGAGTCGACAGTTTGATTCTCTTAGGACGCACACGCAACCACTCACACTTACCTCATTTAGTCGGTCATAGCACAGCTCTCGCAACAGGCTTAATACGGCGGAGTTAATGGGTCCGATGCTGAACCCGCGTGTGTCATGTTGGATGGAAGACGGCAAGGTTAAGCGAACCAATAGGATGAATGGAAGCCGATTTTTACTCTCCAACTTTTATCATACTGAGGAAGTCTATGCGCAGAGAACCGGAGGCATTCAACAAATGACTAGCCAGAACTTAAAAAGGGCACGAAATCATAGGAAAGACTGCGTTGGCCGAGGACTGCTTTCAAGACACATTAACTGAAGATACCGGCTTTCGAAACCGAGGCCTCTCTCATGCAAAGCGAGCTTTTCATCACCAAGCTGATTCCCTGGCCTCACATCAATCTTAATTTAGTGCTGCATCGACTGATGCTAGGAAAGCCAAGGTTTGAGTGGGTTGAAGTCGTATGTAGAGCCTTTGTCTGTGCAGATGTGGAATAGCCAAGACCACTGGTACAGCACTGTGTTTAAGAACAAGCATCAGATCAACTTCGAATCATAGTCCTGAATTGTCAAACATCTGAATTAAGCACCAAGCAGCCGTAAAACTTAGCAGCGAAAACCTGCACACTCTCGATAATGTAGAGATTAGGCAAAGTAAAACACTGCTATCATGGAAACTTAGCATGTTTCTTTTTGCTAGAGGGTATTTCTGTGTGAGCGAAATTGCGTAAATCGAACTACACTAACTATTTTACTCATAATGCAAATATATAAGAATATACTCGAGTTCATAGTCAGCAGCTCATGAAGCTCATTATTCTTCTTATCGATAGGATGAAAACGATGTGCATGAGTTGTTTAGCCTGTTAAGAGGTATAGCCGCAACATCAGAGTGATGGGGGCGGACACTTTTGGTTAGGATGTGATGTGTCACCCAGCGCAGAGTTTGCCGCATGAAATGGCTAATGCATCGCTGCAACCTATAAGATTGTTCGAACATCGGTATCAATGATAACTGAATGCTTCCCCAATATTATTGAAGACCCGCGTTAACAGTCACTGATGGGGGCTCAAATTCATAAATGTCATAGCAACAGAGCCTGAAAGAAATCGATGCCAGAAGACATGAGTGATAAAATCCAATTTATCAACTCTACAAGAACAACCATGCTAACTTCTACTTCCTTGTCATTAGACACCTCATGCGATACCCACGTACATGTGGCCACGGAGTCTAGCGTCCTGTCGCCTGTGCGCACAACAGATTGAAATTGAGAAAATCGCACTGCTACACCATCACAGAGATGGCTTAACATAGTCCCATATCAGTGCATTTCCCGCTAATCTGCTCTGTTCCAACACCCCGCGATATGCTATGCCATGTTGTGCCGCACCACATCACAGTGCCAAGTGTACACACCCACATCCTCGCCTCCTCTTTCCTTCCTCGGCATCCATACCTATCTCTACCTCTGCTACCTCACTGCTTACGCGTCAACCAGTTACATAGTAATCATTCGAGCACGCATACATGCCTCGACTTTACGTGGCTATTTAAGCCTCAATCGGTGATTTGTCATGTTGCTTACGTCAATCTGCTAAAGGACATAAACTAAATTAAAAGATGCAAGCATTGCGAGCGGGGTGGCGCAGTGGTAGCGATTTAATCGTTTGCTTATTCACATGGTCGGGTATAGCTCCATCCCGCATCGACGCCTCGCTCACCTGGCATGCCAAGGCGATTCGCCAAGTGTTCGCCTGCCACTTCAAATCACTTCTCTATTCTTTTTTTTCTGCTGACCAGGCGGCAGGATTTGCCAGCATACTGGCATGCGCTCACTTAGCATGTCCACCAACTAGACACTAACCATGCGTTTGTATTCATACATTTTTGTGATTGCATGTAGTGGCACAGGATGCACTACTAAGTTGTTCTTCGAATGCAAAGCAAAGCCGAATTGCGAAAGCTAAGTAGAAATAAGCATAGTGTGCCATGATATCCTCTTCAGTAAACTCAATGCTAAGAAAATGTTAAGTTAACACCAAAATGCGATAAGCGGCTTTCCGGACCGCATGGTTTTACACATTTCAAAGTATTGAAAATTGGGCCTAAGCACACAAGACCAATAAGGTTAACCTTTAAAGGAATTGCAATCAATAGGGCAAGCCTTTGCGCTTTTTCTTAATAGAAGCGCAATTAACTCCACCAATGTACTGTAGTCAATGTTTTACCGCGAAGCCAAAGTGCATTTGACAAGGCGAATTCGCTGCCGTGACTTGAGAGTGCTACACAGATCTTATCATTTGACACCTCATAAATGTGCATCTCTCACCAAAGTGACTAGCGTAATAAGGAAAAACTCCCGCCACACTTATTTAAAAGTGAAGGAGAGTAGGCATGCTTGATGTAAGGTTATCCAAATTTTGTTGGGAAAAAGCGCCTTGATTGGAACGTCATTTCAAACACGAATCCATTCTCTCAAATGCTTCACATTTGATTGCTGTATTAAAGGGGCTAAATTCAGGCAATGATAAGCAACTAGACGGATTCAGCAATGCTGGCAAGGATCCACTGCTCTTTCACGACAATAGGGCTAGTATTTAGAGGTCTCTTTTAATGCCATTTCTTAGAGTACGCAGAATACATCAATTGATATATGCTGCAATATCTTATTCAGACTAGCGCAAATCGCTGGCGACACAAAAATTGAGCAACGAGGGAATGAATTCTGTAAGTTCAAAAGAGTTTGCGTTTAAAGAGAAAGGAAGCGCAGGTATAAGTAAAGCGCCAAAGCATTTTCACGCATTGATCGCAAATGCTTTACATTTCTTTACTTCAAAATGGCTCAATCATTCATCCACACCTCACAACGGAAAAAAACATACTGCTGGTAAAGATAGCATTGCTGACGCTTGCTTGTGCTTACTGCGAAATCTTATGGCGTGGGGGTTAGTGCTGTTCTCGAACTGTAAGAGCCGTTATTAAGAGATGCACTGCGGTGGGCATCGATGAATCATGCAACGTAAGGAGAAATCATAGCAGGTCAAAATCTCAGGTTATTGCTAAAAATTGTAAGTAGTGCAAGAATGAATTGCATACAAAATGTCACTACATGATGGGATAAGGTTAAAATTGGTCTTGCATTAAAAGCAAGTCAGTCTATGGAGGATGTAGTTACGTTTCGAAGCATGGCCTTTCTAACCATGCGAAGGGTAACTTAGCCCTTCTGTACGGTATTAAGCAGCGTGCTCTTGCATACTACTTCAACATTCGACACCAATGTGGATGCAGTCCACAACGTTTATGTGCCTCTCACGGGAACGCGTTAGAGTCTGCTCGTTTGATAGGTGCGCTGATAACCAACACCAATGGGATCACGCATGAGTCATTACAATGAGCAGTTAGCAAGCCCATCCCATGTTTGTCGCCAGAGTTTTTAGGAATGGAGCGATCAGTAGCCACAAAATGAGAGGACTTTCGGCCCAAAAAATGCTTTAGTTGGAAAGTCTTCGAGGAATCACACATAGACACACGCGAAGGGGAAAGAGCGCTAATTAGCGCCTATGAATCTATAATATTCGCTTAGCAAGCATCAGTCACTCTATTATTCATTTCGATAGAACGCGTTCGCTCTGCATGGTGTCAGATCATAGCACACGCAGGATGGGCAGCTATGGAAGCAACTGGACGTTTGACGTTGGAATGAAGTGTAACGGAATATTTACAGTACTGCATAAATAAATTCGCATCATATTGATTGATTGTATTAGTTGCATCAAAGATGTAATATTAGCCGTCCATCGCGAAATTCAAACGCAGAACTGGCAAAGCGCTACACGCCGAAGTGCAAATGTGGCTGTGTGCCCTCCTGCCTTCTTCATCACAAACGAATGGAGCTTGTAAACCTAAAGTACCTAAAATAAGCCAAATTCATGGGCAAATCTCGTTCACTGTATGTCGTTAGTAAGAGGTCGCCTCACCAAAGTTGTCTCACTGACTGCGGCATTAGCAACTGAATTCAGCTCATAGCCACGCATCCGACCCCATCAAGGGCTCCACTCTGATCGCCCCTTCTCTGGCAGATACGGGTCGCACTCTTTTATCAAAGAGGCATCTGGGACTGCCGCAAAGGAGGAAGGCAATCCCCCTCACTGCATGCCATTAGTAAGATGCCGCCCTACCAGTGTCATCTCCCTGGTTGCACGAAAATTGCAGTAGTGGTAGAAGCAGCGGCAGCACCATCTCACTTACCCTCTCAACATGAGTAAGCTCTTCAATTCGCCATTCATTTTTGAGGAATACAGATCACGTACTTTTATAGGAAGTAGATCATGCAACGGCTGCAAAGGTCGGAATTTGCTTTTGCACTAGACCATGGGCGTTTACTACACAAAGGTCGCTCAGCTTGGATGAAATTCCTGCGCAACTGTTCAACATCTAGTTTAAATGTCTTGGCTAGGTTTGGCCACCACGTTACTCATGAAGCCAAAAATGCACTTCTACTAGTGGTTTAGGATTGGGAAGAAAATAACAAATATAGAGAGTAAGGGGGTCGACAATAAGCATGTCCGTGGGTTGGCGGACTCTTAAGGCACCACTATTACCAAAGTGATGCTTAACATTTCCGGCCTTTAGATGCAACACATCCCATGACAGAGAGATAGGAATCACAAATGGCAACGATGTGCATAAAAATGTCTCGAAATGCAAGCTGAAGAATGGGTAGACTGCACCGACTCGCATCTTGCGAAAACCAAGGAGACACATTATCTACATAGAGCATGATGCAAGAAGTTTGGAACTAACTCGAAAGAGAAAAAGGACCAAGTGTTAGGGTATGCACGCAGTAAGGCTTCGGGTTGCCTACATTACTTAAAGGCGATGGTTGCTATCCAGATTGGTCCCGTTTCGCATGGTCAAGAGTAAATAAAAACACTTAGGCATTCAATAGCCCATCTCCTAATCCATGCGTTTCCCTCGGTCTTGCCATCGAAGAACCTCCGGCCTCAGCCATCACAACTTGTCGGTGGCTTATGAAATGCGCCAAGAGTCCGCGGTGCCAGCCACAGAATTTCCATCCAAAGGAAAAGGAAAGGAACTCACGAGTAAGACATTTTGCAGGCACTCTTATTAACTGGTGAGAAAGGGGCTAAAGAGTAGTACTAAGCTGGTAGACATTCGAGGACCGGTGCTACGACCTCAACTCTGTCTTCACAGATCGAATCAATCTACCACCACAGTGCTTTAGTGAACTGGTAATTAAAGCGCACAACCACTTTATTGATAATCAGTCAAACGAAGGAACGGGTCAAATAGATGTAAAGAAGCAAGGGTGTGGATAAACCATTCAATTAATCAGTCAAGCAAAATCAATCAACTAGTCAGTCAAGTCGTCAAATCACTACTCGATGAATTGGTTTAGGAATCGGGAATCAGTCAGCTAGATTGGGGTTAAGTACAGCTGTGGCAGTAGTAGCAAGAGGAAAATAGGTAGCGGAGACGCCTCCTCAGTCGTTTGAACCACTACAATGGGAGAAGAGTGGAAGCAGAAAGTATGTTCTCGTGGGTGAGAAAGACATTGACATGGTAAACGGGCGGATGAAGTAAAGAATGCAAGCTTACCGAAGGAAGTAGACGAGCCAGGGGAAGCGGATGAGTAGTTAGGATAAGAGAAGTAAAACAAGTGAGCTCTTGGCTCAAGTATTAAGGCAAGCACTGGATGGCTGGCTGGCTAACCTACTTGGTTCTAAGTGCAATGGCACATGTATTAGAGTCACTCACCAGAGTCGATCAAGTTGCACAGAGTCCTGTATTCTCCCTCTTGCGATCGCCTCACCATGTCCACATCTCTTTTTCCTCCACCCTCCTTCTCTTCACCTGGCTCCACATCCGCCTCAAATTCCGCACCTACCTTCTCCGTCGCTCCCCGCGTGGTTGACAATTGACTTACCGGCAATGGTGTCACTGTGGTGAGCGATGACGACGTGGCAGAATCAGATGCCATCTGGGAAGGTGGCAACTGCCACCACTCCGCTTGCTCATCCATACCCGATCACCAACTCGTCAAAGTCAAGTAGTCGGAAAGGTCATATTCCGATTCCTCGTGCCCCATCAACTCGACCCCGTCGTCATTGCTCTGCGGGTGTCCTGCGTCTTATTGTCGTGTGTGAGGCCTGAGCGAGGGAAGAAATACGAATGAGTGTAAACAGAGGAAGCTGAGTAAAGAATGAAGGCTGCGGTGCGAAGGAGGAGGCACTTACTGGTATGCTTGGTGACGTCGTTGAGAGGTGCATGAGTGGGAACGGAGTCAGGAGAGAAGAGAGAGACGAAGGAGGAGGTGAGAAATGAGAGATATAGTGGACGACCAATTGCTGTAGAAGAGGAAGATCTGGTGAGTGGAATGCTTTTCCACGTTAGTGCCAGTTGTGGCTGCCACAACATCAATGCTGGCGTTGGCGGTGAGGAAGATGGTGGTAGTGAGGTTGGGCGACTCTGATGTTCAATTGCATCTGCAGAAGGGCTAAGGTACCCTTCGCATGGTCAGAAAGACCATACTGCGAGACGTGTCTAAGTCCTTTATAGTCTGAATTGTTCGAGTAGTTAAGCGCACAGTCGAGCGAAGTGTAAATTTGCCACGTGTAATCTGCTATTTTATAAAGGTCTCCATTGAGAAGCTCACGTGGCAAAAATTGCTTTGCCCAGCAGAAAGTGAGAAGTGCTCGAATAAATTTTCTCTTGCGAGCAAATTGGGGACTACGGTGGTGGATTCTAAGACTAGTTTCGCCGCGCTTCTAAGCGATTAGCTAAAAGTTCGAAGTTACGAACAAGCGATTCCGCCTTGATTTCAGTGCAAAATCATATGCTTGAGCAACTAGGCCGCTGTAAAGTCAAATTTGCTTTAAAATCCGCGAATGCACCAGCGATCTGAGGCTGTTACTGCGCCTATGATGACTGTTAAACGCGTTTAGAGGAAGCACGTAAATGAGATTTGGAAATGTAAACAAGTGTGACAGAACTTTTAAACTAAGTGAATACCATTACCCATGGTCCCGAAGAACAGCCATGTTTTTCCCATATATGGACTGAATGTAGGCTCTTGTGAAGGCATGTGCACAACATTATGAAATGGCAAGACTTGATGGCAAATAATGTTGCCATTTATTTGTATGCAACTTATAACTAGATGAAAGATCTAGCGATGGTGTTATAAGCTCTGCATGGCCATGTGAAATAGCACTTCGAAGCAATGCCACCCGCTCACCCCGCATTCTGTTGCATACCATGCGCAGTAAAGAATTGCTGTAGAGGAATGGCTTTGAGGATGATTGGTCGACCTCCTGCGTCAGGCATTGCAAGTTAAGCAGAGCCAAAGGAAGCACTCGAGTTAAGTGTGGCGACTAAAGTGATGACTGACCGCGACATCAATTATTTCTCCTAGTAGCTCAACTGTCTTTGCAGTTTTGCTGTGTCGAAAATGGCTTCGTGGACGAAAAATAGGCTGGCTACTACGGGCATCTATAGATAGGCGCAGAAGCACTGGCTTTAAATTAGATTTGTGTAAGAGCGTACCGGATGGAAGACGATTCCGTTAGAGTAAAATCTTGCGTCATTTCAATTTGTCGCGTTGTTCTCATGTTAGGGCTGACTAGTAGCATCAATTTTGGCTCCATCATGCTAGTAGAGAAGCAGAAAAGGCATCTCAAGTAGCGCCGCTTCCTTTATCTATAGCTTTCCGGCGGAACATGGGGTCGTGATGGATAACCTTATGTTTAACATCGTCACTCATTCACTTTTCCATAGAGTATGTGCATCCTTTGCACCAATTTTGTCATACATCACAAGAAGTCAGGCGGAGCCGCACTTGTTAAATGGGTGCTTAGTTGTACTCAGTTTTTAAATTCTTCTCCGAGACTCCGATTACCGTTTGCCGATATTTCCTCCAGCTCCTCACCTTTCAGATTAAGGCAAACATGAACACGAGAACGACAAAAAAGGCGTGATTTTAAAAGAGAGTGGCTAAAGAATCAGTGGGTAGTTAAGAATAAGATTTGCGTCAGAAGAGCATCACGCGGACATCGAATGAAGGGTCTCGCCGAGCAGGAGCACTCGAGGGAAATGATACTTGATGCTAGACCATGCACTGTAAGTGGGCGCAAGTATCAGCAGTTGGAAATAAACAGAATTTAGAAATGGGAAGAATGAATCGACAGTACAGCACATGCACATGTAGCCACTTGCATGCATGAAAAAATGCTTTATGAAACTACTATACAAGCAAAGCAAATCTTTATTTAGTGCAGATGCATACCGAATTAGCTACAAAGTCGTGCCTCAGTCAATGTGCTGCAAAGCCCCTGAAATCACAGCCAATTCTTTGATTGCTACAACATTGGAACCATTCTCGAATCCTACAATGACCACTTCAGGAGCTTTCACTCTAATGTCCGTAATTGCAAGGGCTATCCAATTTGCCTTTACAAATTTACTGCTCTAATCCTAACAACTTTAACTGCTCTGGTGCTTGTGCAAGCCTTCTCATAGGCCTGTACACATTACTAATGCTATACTCACTCTTATCACGACACGTATGATCCTACTTAATATAAATTCGTTGGGTGTTCCACTGCAAGCAACCTTATGTTTAGTCAGCAATCATCATTCTTCGCCAAAAAAGAGACCGTACCCGGTTAGTGGCTCTTAAAACAAGGACACATATGGACATTTTCGACTACCCTTATAGATACCCTATTAGGCACACTCCTGTGAGTTATACCCCACCACGCGCTCTGAAATACAAATGCGTTAAGTGAATGGTATGTCAACACTAACTGTGATAAAGGAGGTAAGGTTATCCTTAAATCTACCGAGACACCCCGTCTAGCGTTGCGGACATTAGCGATTTTGTAGGCAACGCAATGGAAATCAAATCTCACCCAGTCACGGCTCCTGATTGCCTTTTTATTGCGTTATCATCACGTTACTTGCAATAATAATCATCCGAAGCCCAATTTCATTTGGTTACTTGTGGGAACACGTGAGTGGGCTGGTCGAGTCACTCGGATGTAGTCTGGCTTGATCTTTGCCTCATACTCAGACTCGAACCCGACAGGCACCAAAATTAAGTCGCTAATGGGCAGACGAGGCTGTGAATCGTGGTTCTCGTATGCGTCCCTTGACTATCTGGTTTGGTGATTGACATGATATGGTTTTATGCTTGCATATGTTTTAGCAGCAACTACGGCTTCATTTTTCTTCATACTCGCACCTTTCTTTTTTGCTTTACCGTCGAAATTGTGCCAAATACAAATAAAATACCATCGAACCCCATAAAATTATTACGAGGATTGTGTATTCTATATTAAGACCAAGGCGGGTTTTGCCCATTTCACCGGATGCGGTGCTGCACTACATGGACATTCATGTGGTTGGTGTGATCAACCTGATAGCCAAGAGAATTTGAGAGTGGCATGATTTTTGTCGGCCTAGTCAGGTTACGCTTTTGTCGACGTGCATTGTCGCGCTGTGTTGTATGTCTATGTAAACGAAGTTGCGTTCCTGAACAAAATTTGTGATAATATTAGCGACTTTGCAGAAGTGTTGTGAGACTATTTTGTGTTGAATATGCAAGTAGCAATTTAGGCGATGCAGCCTGTAGACCTTCCCTTGGAATGCAAGTGGGATGTATGGGGAGCTCGCAAGAATGCTGCTTAGCACTCAAGTTCGTTCTTCAAAAGCTTTAGTTCCTTAACTTTATTCAACGAAGCATTTCGGCCATCGATAACAGCATTTTCTGCAAAGCTTTGGCATGATTTGATAAAATTCTGTTAGTCTACAGAAAAGTAAGCCAAGTTAAATTTCATTTCTTTATTACATAATGTCGCTAACAGGGTGAGAGGAAGCAAAAAGCTCTAAATCTTGGAGCTATTTCGTTGCGCAATTATTTGTGTTGCGAAATCACGCGAGCTGCCACCTCATGTTCTCAATACACCTGTTATCTTGGATTTGCATTACTCTGAGCGATGTGGAGATGCGTGATGTTTTACATGACAGAATCATCCGGATCCTGCAGCTAGGGGAGAACGAACGCTTTCTGCAGTAATTACGCTTTGTATAGCACATTCCTAGTAGCGCAATCGCCTAGCATTATTGTATGGTGCTACACTATGCCAAGGAGCACCATAGGGTTCTGGGTTTAAGAGCGGAAAACAACGCTCAAAGGAATTTTAATCATGAATAGCTAAGTTGCATTTAATTTTCGCAAAACGTAAACCTATGTTGTCTGTATGGGAGGAAAATCTTGAGTTGTTAGCCAAACTGTTAGCCTTTAAGATTAGTATGTTGTTACCTTTCGCATCGCCTCTGTGTATGCATCCTTTTGCGTTTCTTATAAGGTGGTCTCAGGGAAGATTGACAACCATGTAGCAGACATTACACCTTTGGAGCAGTGAAATGCTACTGAAACTCTTAAAAGTAGCTATCAGTGGGTACTCAGTCTAACCATTCCATTCGCGGCAGAAGTTTTGTGCAGCTACTTGCTGCAGCGATTTTATTCCTTAACTGCGTTTTCACTTAGGTAGGTACGTTTGTCTCTGTGGTCCATCGTTCTACTCTGCAGTCTGCCTTCTCATTATTATGAAGAAAGATTTAATATCCCGCAATTTTAACTGCATTACCAGTTTAAGTACCACGCTGAATTCCGGATGCTTGCCGCTCCTACAATAACTCTCGCTATGGTGCTTAAGATTTTATCCAAGCTTCTGACGCCAGAGCAGTTTATCAATGACATCACGGTAACACCGAAAATTTGTCGTCTCCACGGGCATTACATAACGTCATTCTTAGGCGACACATGTAAAGAGCACATCGGTGCTTTCCTTTAAAGAACGAAACCAAAACTCGTATTTATACGACTTATGCGTTTGATTAATGTAAGGTTTATCTGCTTACGAGTGAATTAGAGGCTCCATACTACCAAAGTATACAGTCGGAGAGCGCAGCGTTGCATTTTATCCTTCTCTGCATAAGTATTTCTTGCCTTTTGTATTGTTGTCACCAATGCTTCTATTTGAATTTTTTTACCACATGATGGATGTTATTGCGGTTCTAACGCTTAAATTTCTCGCTTTTGCCTTTTGATTTTAGCCAATGTTATTGCGCCCTTGAATGTACTAAGCAACGTGACAAGTGACTGAATGAATGTCACTGCATGAATGAAAGTATGTACTTGGCAGTTTGTTGCGGGAGATTATACACAAAACTCACCTTTAATATCTCAGGCAGCACTATCCTTATTTTTGCGCGATCGTAGCTCCTTCGCTTTATTTCGTGTAAAATAATTCATCTGACTACTCGAGCTCCATGCCTGGCGATTATTACCGGAAAGGAGACGATGCAGAGTAAATATATATAAATTCTAATGTTTTCCTGTATCTGGTTCTTGCGCTGACGTGGGCATTTCTTTTACTGATGCGAATCGAGGTTGCGTTAACAGCATAAACTGTAGTGTTAGTGCCTGTTTCCGCTTCAGTGTGTGTCCTTCATTAAGAGCGATTCAAAGTCTGCGTATTCACGCAAATACTTATTTTCATACACGTTTTATTTTCCGTCTCTGCTGTTTCTTATGGTTGACTCTGTAAATGTTAGGCTAAAGAGATTAGGAAAACAACACCAAACAAAGCGCAACTATGAGCGCTTATGATCTAGAGGTCCAGAAGCACCTCTGCTTTAGTAGCTTTGTGGTCCACCAATACGACTGAGATGCGTATACCCTTATGATGTCCCTACGCTCTTTATCGGCGGATGAATGTAGGCGAATGTGTGTAGGCGAGTCATAGTAATGGGGAGGCAGAGAGTGTGTTATGGTGGGAAATAAAAGTAGAGAAACAGGTGAAGGTTGATGGTAACAGTGGTCTGAATTATGGGCTCAACACGCTCCTACTGCACTGCTCTGCTACTAATGTTCGCGGTCAATGCTTCGGCTGATGGACAGATGATGACTGAGTGGCATGCAGATAATGAAGCAGAGAGAGATGACATGTGTGAAAGAAGGTGTTAATGTCGAGGGTAGAGGTAGAGGCAGGTGAACACATGTGCCGCTGTTCGGTGTGGTGCAGCACGCCACAACCTGGTATAGTATATAAAGATGAGGAGAGTTGAGGGAACGCAATGTTATGCGAGTAAATTGGACATCCTCCTGATGTTAAAGCGCGTAGAATTTGTGATTACTAACGAGATGGTTCGGATTTGGCTTGTATTCAGGGAAGCGCTCATTAAGACTCTCCTGCATAACAAGACGTACCGTAGTGCGCATTGTAAAGTCAATCCAGATGCTAGACACTGCGGCCAAACGGCACGCGTCCATTGCTACGCGCATAGAAGACAGGGAATATAAGGATGGCTGGGATAGAGACAAGCTCAAAGCCGTCGTTGACACATTCCATTTTGTATTTTGGTCTCAGTTTGACTAGTATCATCACGTTAATTGCTATTCTTGGTCAACCAATTGTGCTGTGTTCCTGATCCTGGTATGCGTCAGCGTGAATGCGTTTTTGCTCTCGTCCATGCTCTCGAACACATTCAGAATCGCACCCTTATGCGTAAGTTGTTGTGTTAGACATCTGCATGTCTGGTTGCCAAAACCAACTCGTCAAATCACTGAAGAGGATTACGAAACACACAAGGCCAAGGGATCTGCCTTCTAAGGGGGTTGGCTCCCAATAGGAGTGAGTGTGCATCTATGGCATTGTGTGGTTCTGTTTGGTACAGTCGATCGTGAAAGGTGGGAGGACATTTGCATAACTGTAGCAGCATGACACAAGTAACAAAATTTTTGCCGTTGTCTTAGCGGTTAAGTTGCGCGACTTGTTCTTGGGCTTCAAGTTTTTGTTAATTGGCTTTATTTTGCTACCGTGGAAGCAACAATAACTCGTTGTTTCCCAAAAGGGTAGAAAACACAATTAGTGACACATTTTGGAATCGCACCCCTATGCGTGTTAAACATCGGCATGTCTGGCTGCCAAAACCAACCCGTCAAATCATTGAAGAGGATTAAGAACCACATAAGGCCAAAAGATCTGCCTTCTAAGTCCTATTAAAATAGATGCTAGAGAGCTGATGCTTGGGCGCTAATTAATGTTCCCTGCTTTATGTATCTGCTTATGTGCAAATCCTCAAAGCCTTTTTGCCAAAATATTTTTCGGTACCAGAAGTCTACTCACTTTGTGGATACCTTTTGCCACAACCATGTAAATTTTGCTGCTGCCTCTGATGTTGCTTGTCCTCTTCATGCTTTCTTAACTACAACATCCACCTTCATTAATAAACTCTACGCGAGGGCAGGTTTAAGCCACCGTCGGATAGGTGAGTGGTTCGTGCTCTTTTCAGCAGGCGCCTCATTGCTGACTCATCCGCTTTGGGCGGCTGGTTGATTAACGAATCAATGCAATCGATAAGACTAGTCGGTTGGTCCATTCACTTATCTACTCGGCCCACGACGAGTTGGGCTGCAAACAATCGCACGCACGGGTGAGTGAAATATTATTTTAGCATTTGCTCGAGACTATATTGCGTAGGACCGTTAATCGCTGTGAAAATATGCCAATGACGCATTGCAAAGTTTAATATTATTATAGCCTAGTCAAAGAGTGCATAAAAATTATCAGTGGCATTTAGTTATTAAACATCTTTGCCTACCCTATTGGGTATGAGAGGCGAGCTATTTTAATAAGCAGTGTTATTATTAATAGGTCCACTTCTTACACGATTCTATCATGTTCGCCGAGTAAATAGCTGTTGGGTCTTAAGGCAATCAGCCCATATTTTAAATGAGTTTAACTGAGAGAGACGCCATCGAACTTTGTGGCATAATTTACGCAAAGGCAAATCTAGCATTTGTTTGGCTACACTCGTCAAGGATATCATATTTGTAAAGTAGCACACTGACAATTTACAGTCACGGCATTTCGAAAACAATTCACTAAAAGTACAGGGCGTGACAATGATTAACAGATTAAAACGTAGCGGTCCACATCCAATTCTTATGGAAAGCGGTTTCCAAGTAGCAAGGCAGTGGATCTGTTAGTCCAACGCAAGCCAGCTTAAGTTAAGATAGCCACATTTTTGCCAAGGCGTTCCTGCAAGCCAACCACAGCACACAAACAAAAGGATGGCACGAAAATTGGGCCGACTTGTAGATATTGCCTCCACAATCAGGCATCATTTAAGCATCATCCCAGCCATCCATCTGCTTTACTTACCCCAAATCCTCCACTTTTTCCTCCTTTTCTGCATTTAGCTAAAGGTAAGCACCTTGTAGTGGGTACGAGAATTGCCTAAAAGCCCAAAAGGCGATAAGATTAAAGGACAACAACAGAAAGCGATAATGATAGGATGGCAAACAAATAATCAAATTGCATTAGAATCGCCTCATGTGCTTGTAAGGTGATGTAAGAACAGAGCTTGGGGTTAAAAAGCACTATAGTGAGTGATAACTGCTCTTGCAAAAACTTAAATAGGAATAATGCCTAAAGCCTACACCAGTCGGAATTGAGGGCAACCACGTGGCACGTGCAGCTAATTGAGCTACGCATGTCAGATTCAAAGAAGTCCATCACCCAGCCACACTCCAGACATGCTCTACTGCGAGTTGTCTTGGCTGCTTTTATCATCTTCATCACGGTCTCGTTCCTGCCGTTTAGTTCGCCATCATTGCCTCCGTCTCAATCAACTTCCTTTTGGCCTCGGGTCTTCTTTTCATCTCTTCTGCCGCCTCCAAATCCATCCGCCCTTCAGTCCCAACCTCCCAACACGCCCACCTAGTTCACGTCGAATGGAAATTGTAAAAGTTAGGGGTAAGTTGTACCGCCCTTCTTTTCCTTCCCTCATGCTTCATTTGCGTACATCATTTTAATAGCATCACACCCGGCACCCAGTGTATATCACTTAGAGAGGAAATGCCATGCTTTGCGTCTCTAAATCGCCCTAGAAAGAAATTCATGCTTTTCCACTGGTCTAAATCCTTCACATTTAACTCAGTCAAATGACTAGATGAGATGATAAATATACCATTTTCATGAAAATCGTGGTGAAAAAAGGAAGCAGTGAACGCTGCATCACAGCACTGTACAGGACTATCCTCTGCTGTTCACTTCCAATCCTCACTTTCCTCTTCCCACTCTCCTTCATTCCCGCGGTTTCTTATCCCTACACTTCTGTCTCAACCATCTCTGTATCTGCTTAAACTGAAAATGCCTGCTTCTTCACTTCCATAGAAGAAATGCATGCACCGCTGGTGTCGCTGATAATCAGAGGCAAGGAATCGTCCAGGCGTAGGAATGCGAATACGCACCAGACGCGTCTATTTGTTAGCTCTATAGAAATCTTTAGTGGCACGTCGTCGACTTTTTCAATTAACTTCATGCCTTAAACTGCGCTCACTGTGCTGCGCTAGCTTTTAATGGCTCTTACATGCGTTTGTAACCGCTAAATAAACAGCGACAGCAGCAGACCTACTGAAGTGCAACAACCTGCTCTATATCCATGTTCCATTGTGGAAGCACTGTAACACAGTACTCAAGACTATGCCTAACTGGACCAGACTAGAATCCACCAGAATATCACAGACTGAATTGATCACCTAAGCTAGATTATAGCTGGCTTTGATAAATTGGGAAAGATGTAGATTGACAGGGCTTCCTGATCAACTGTGCATGTCTCATCTTTAGCAGCGTCTTCATACGTTACTACTAGAGTCAACCCAGCACTCTTATTTAGCCCGCCTAATCTACGCAGCCCAATCCATGCCATGTGAATTGAGGCCTTTTCCTTCTTCCTCTCAGCTATAAGGGATTACAGTGCACACTCAATAAGTACTTTTCATGAAGGCCTCGAATAGAGATATGGGTGTCCATTTGCCTACTACTCCTTTCCCACGCCCCACTCCACCGGCACTTGTTATGTGGCATCCAAAAATATAACAATTCAATGTTGGGAACATTTTAGCACTTAGCACTCAACTGCTAATGCAACGTACAAGTATGCTAAATATCCCGATTTTGTTCATAGCTACTTTGAACAGGAGGGCGACTATAGCATCGCATTAGTTGTGCTTATGGTGAGTGGCCTATCTTTATATGTGGTCTCTGAAAATTGAATAATCCGAATCCATGAATATTTCACCAATCAGCATCTAAATGCAACTGCGATCTACATGAAGTTAAGGGATCCAAATTTCTTTCAACAAAGGTAAATTTAGTGGGGAAAAGATAACCGCATGGCATTAGCCGTATCTTCAACGATTACTGAACCATTGTTTTGTGATTGCTACAAATAGATTAGTCTACTTCTCCTCATTTTACTGATCTCTTTATTTCTTCATTTTAGATTGAAGTAACACCTCAATATAGGAAAGAAAAGTGTCAAAATGCCAAACCTACATCCATCAGAGCAAAAAAGGTAAGGTGGATATGAGCTTCCCATTCCACATCCATCTCCTCTGTCGCTCCCTGCGTGGTTGAAAGTTGACTGAGCGGCAAAGGCTTCACTGAGGTGAGCGATGACGACGTTGGAGAATCTGATTCCATCCGGGAGGGTGGCAGCTGCCACCACTCCGCCTGCTCATCCCCATCCGACCACTGACTCGTCAAAGTCAAGTAGTCGGACAGGTCGCATTCCGATTCCTCGTGCCACATTAAATCGACCTCGTCGTCATCGCTCTGCGTCTGCTCCTGCGTTTTATTGTCACGGGTGAGGCCTGAGCGAGGGGAGAAATAGGAATGAGTGAATGTGAGCAGAGGAAGCTGAGTAAAGAATGAAGGCTGCGATGGGAAGGAGGAGGAGGCACTTACTGGTATGCTTGGTGACGTCGTCGAGAAATGATGTCGTCGTCAGTCGTACTGGGGGATGCCGATTGGAGGTATAAGGACAAAGCCAGGAGAGTAGACGGAGACGAGGGAAGAGGTGAGAAATGAGGAAAATAGTGGGCGACCAATTGCGATGAATGAGGAAGATCCGGTGGGTGAAGTGCTTTTCCACGCTACCACTAATTGTGGTCGCCACAACATCAATGCTGGCGTTGGTGGTGAGGAAGATAGTGGTAGTGAGGTTGGGCGACTCTAATGTCCACTTGCATCTACAAAGACAAATAGAAAGAAGAAGTGCTAAAGCCGAGTGTGCACTGCTATTGCTGCAACTTATAAAGCAGGTGAGTCAGTGTGGGATCCACTTACATATGAGTGGGTCGCCTCCTGAAAAATGGTCTCTTCGAAGTTTGCGCTGCCGCCAGGAGAGGCAAAGGGGGTCTGAGAATCTGCGAACAACTTTGCAGCAATGCGGCATCTCTAAAAGTGCGAGTAAATCACGACACGTGGCGTATTGATTGCTCGATTGATAAGTCAACTTGAATTGTTGATCGGTCGATCATGAATAGAAGATGACTTTGAGGAAGGGGAGATGGCGCCAATTACAAAGTTGTGTTTACTTACACGTGTAAGCGCAAGGAACAATTGTTCGCGAACAATGGACTTTCACCAGATGCTGTTGGAATGGAAGCCGAGGAGCTGATGCCTGCTACGAGGATGCAGCAAACGCCTAGGCACTAATTGCTCTTCCTATCTCGTTGTGTTTGTTTGCACATAAACCTTTGTTGCTGCTCTTGCGAAAGTGATTATCGGTCCTAGAAGTCTTATATTTTCACGGCTCAGTTCGCCGCAATCGTAAAACTGCACTGCTGTCCCTCCTGTTCATTCAAGCCATGCACCCACACTGATTCCGGCTCAGCAAGGGCGTATATAAGCTGCCGCCAATGATGGGATAGTCGGTGGTCTGGAGTTGGGTCGTCTGCGTTCTCTTTAGGTCGCTGCTCTTGCTGACCCATCTGCATTGTTCTGTCGGTCAGTGGACTTATAAGACCACATGATGTGCAGCCAATGTATGTTGGTATATGGCTCCGACCCAGTAGGCCCTGAACGCGCTGGTCAGCGGAAATTTGCTTGGACGGGTGGGTGGATAAACGAGACACTAATTAGAACAAATATGCTTTTGATTGTGATAATGAGGAGAAGCGTAGCCTATCTGGTTTGTCAAAGGGAACATATAACCGAATAGAATGCTAAAATATCCGCAGCAAATGCTTCTTAAAATTCATTTGGACGAATTGAGACAAGATACACTTTAAGCACCACTTTGCGAATTTAGTGCAAGAGCTGATAATAATGGGTCTGGGCTCGACTTAGACTGGTACAACACCACTAACTCTTGAAAGGAAGAAGAGGCAGCCATCTGAGCTTGGGGATGCAATCGATGCAGAAGGGCAGATTTGTGAATACACACGATGTTAGCGGGAAACATACGTTGGTGGTCTGCGCTGGTAGGGCCAACTTCTCACGTGCCTTTGCCTTAAAACTGCACTGTGCTTACGTTCTGCTTGACTGTCTCATCCTCCTTGTAGTCGGTTTGAAATGTATTTGAGAGATCGTACAACAATTTTGCTAGACAATAGCTTAAGCAATTCTTATTTCATCTTTACTGCGTTCACCAGTCTGTCAAACTGGTGTCACGCAATGCTTCAACAAATCCGTCCTCCTCAAGCACGCGAAAACCCACAAATTTCCGTCGCCATCATCGCCACCACTACTTGCTGTGCAGTCGGTTCAAAAGCCACTTTATCGAATAGCACTTCACACCCTTGCAAAAGCATATGAACCCATCATAAATCCAACTTTACTCACCGACATGAAGTCAAATGCATTGCCAAGAGAATGCGGCCCCAAAACTAATACTCTTGAAGTAGACGAGCGGCCCAGAGGACAAGATCTTTTCTACGCTTTTCCCAGAGAAGGACATTCCTTGTTGTTAAAGTGGACGTACAACATCAAAGCCCCAATGTCACAGAAGGCTGAGCAGAAGTGGCCGGGTGAATCCATGCGGGCTTGACCCTACTACTCATGACCAGTGAGCACACAATGCGCCAATCGCTTATCAAATCACAAAAACAATGACACCATACGAAGCAGCGTTGCAGTCTCCACACCTGTAACTCCATGTCCTGTGGTGATTGCCTTCTACTACAAGATCGACCAAATCGCAACGATGAATGAAGACAAACATTTTTTAGCACAAACAGTACTCAGTTGAGGTGCTGCAGCTAACTTCATCAACTATCAGACCCATCAAAGTTACTTTAAATAAGTGAATATCTTTCCGATTCAAATCCTTCTCTGGACTATGCCAGTCAAATAAACCAAGTAAACGAAGAAAGACAAGCAAAATTATGATGTGATTAGTATTCACAGGCACATCTCAAAACATCAAAAACTAAGCACCGCCTCTGTGGCCTCAACACTAACCTCGATCAAACAACGATTGTTAGCATCCTTTGTTTGCGATTAATTCCATAATCAGTAGATGAGGAGGGACTGCTTGGGCAAGAGTTGGTTGCATGAATGTTTAGCGGAAATAGCCACTTAAGTAAAAATCTTTATCAAGTCAAAATGCGCACTTTCTGGGATCGAATGTTCCCTCAGCAAGAAGAGGTGATACAAGTGCAGATGTTAAGGTAAGTGGCTGTCATAAACAGCAGCACGCGATTGTTGCATTTGCGTCCAAAGTAGTTTGTTATTTCATATGCAGTTCTAGTACTCCTGCTTAAATTAATTTTCATAAAGCGTTGGTAGACATATCCATGCTATGACGCTTTCCACCAATTGTAGCTGGCTACTGCACAGCCAAAGTAACAGTATATGGCCCGCTTTTAGAGCTGCTGCAAATGGTAAAAGTCGTTATGCATTTTCTGGTGGATATATAATACGAGACTTTGATTATAAGCTCAAGCGTTTTCGAAATCGCTTTTAGATTCATTTTTAAATTAATGAATGAATTAACACTAATTGTAAAATGGACCGACTTAGGTCAGTTTTTGACGCATGAGGTGGATAAACTTTGCGAGTAAATGCTAACAGGCCAATGGTTGAGTACCCGTTTTATTCGCACTTTGAAAAAGCAAGTATGTTTTATTCCAGTGACATCGCTGTATTTACTAAAATGCATAAATGCTGTACAGGCTTGTTAAAACACACCATTAGGGCGAGAGAAGGCAGAAAATGCAAACCTCTTGCTGAATGGAGTACCATCGGTTCCCGAAGAGGATACGTACCATGAACGCGTCTAGCCTGCAATATTTGTGCCAAGTTAATAATCACTATGCCATTAAATGTTTCGTGGTCTCGCTCGTTGAATCGTTAGCTTGGCATAATATACCAGGGCGAATATCTTTAATTAGTGGCAAGTGGTGTCAGTTTTGCGCATGAACATTAATTTGAGTACCTCCTAATATACTCAAGAGCTCTAGTAGTCATGGCCACTGGCGTCACACACTTCATTCTCGGAAGGTAGTCAGTACGTATGCATAGAGGAATGTGTAGAACACATAGGGTCTATCCAACAACGGTGAAGCTGTTCTTCTCAGTTAATCAAATTCTGTTTTCGAGTCTGTCTTTGATAACGAGTTGCACACTTATTGGGAGTCTAATGAACAGGTAAGGCTGGGTGATGGAAGGGTGTCTTCATTCTAACATATCGTAAAAGACTTTAAAACCACTAAAGTAGATTCTGTGCTCTGTATCGTGGAATGTATTTTAGGCAGATACTACTCTCTCGTGGTAAAGAGAAGGCCTTTCCTTGCGGAGGTGAAGGTTTCCCCCATGATGCTGGAGAAGACCCAGTTGTCTTACCCAACTAGCGAAAAATTGGGGTATGAAGTATCAAAGCTTCAGTTGCATTCTTACGTCATTGTGCAACGAATTCACATTTGGACAAGTTAAGCCCCCGATGTTATCCAGAGTAAAGGATAAACGGTAAAATATCCACCTCTATAACTGTGAATAAATTTCGCCGATTCCCTTTTCCACTGCCCTGCTCTAAAACATTCAACTTAATATATAGTGGCTCCACACAAACAATGAGTAGAATTTGGGCGCACAAACCGTCTTTTGTTTGCTGCTTTATTGTGGTAAGCCGATACCCGTGATTGTCTTTGAATTCTTCATCAAAATTAGAGGTCGAGGGTAAGGCAGCGCTTTGTCTCTCTATCTAAGGGCGTTTTTAGACAGTTAAAGGAACGAGTATCGTCGCACTAACACCATTTGCGATCACAGTTGAGGCTCACTCTGACTCGCGGAAGTGCCTATTTTCATGTCTTAAGGCTTGAATATGCAAAGATTTGAGGAGCTGGGCTGGGAAGCAGATGCTGGTCAATTTCGTGCGTTACAATTGAAATAAGGACAGAGACGTGGGAAGCGTGTAGGCGAGAAGTAGGCTCGTCCCTAATAACCGAACGCCATGGTGTGTAAGAAAACGGCTTTATTTAGTGCTGTTACCAGGGGATCGACACCAGCAGAAAGCTGTGGCGTGCCTTACTTGGTGATTTCAGTGAGCGTAAAACCACCAAGGCTAAAATGCCATCATGCACTAGGACTTAGTTTTTACTGTTGGAAGACCGATGTGTTGCGCAATAGAGAACTCAATTTAAACGGTTTCAAACGAGCAGTCGTCGAGTCATGATAGGGGGAATTACCAAGCTATGATGAAAAAGGAGTGAAACAAGGATGCAAGGAATGGGGAAGAAGAGATTATTGGGGATTTCCGCTAGCCAGAAATCAGATCCGAGTCTTGAGTGCGGCAGTAGAAGATTCTGTTGCTGAAGCACCGGCACCTGCCACTACGTAGAAGTCTCCTCACACCTCCACACCCCGTCAACGCCTTTGGCAGCGTGTCCAACGGACCGATGTGTGCATCCATCTGCGTCATTGGTGTTGTTATTTTTTTTCAATACAGGTGTGCGCAGCACTCTATGCGACGATGCTGAGGTGGTCAGCCACACCCTCCTCGACAGCGTGGCTCTGTGGCGCAATGGTAGCGCGTCTGACTCCGGATCAAGAGGTCGCGTGGTCAAGTCACGCCGAGGTGAATGCTTTTCCCTCCTACCTCGTTCGCCGTTGCCTACAGCACATCCCTAACTTGTACTCGCCTGCTATCACTTTCGTCACTCCATCGCTGTACTTACTACCGCCGTTACCTCCGTGCTGGCATTACCATCGTGTTAAGTGTTGTCCTCTGCAATCACCCTCACTTTTTCCCAAATCAACTTCTTATTTTAGTCTTTTGTTCAAACTAAGTGGCACAGCAGTATCTACAATTAGACTGCTTTTTAACGCGTCATGGTAGGAGGGATGATGAACTGCAACGATGACAATACCAACAAGACTAATTTAAATATGTAGGATTTAACTCAAAGGAAAAGGTATGAATTTTTCACGCAATTTGGGGTTGTTAAGGATATCATTCTCTCTCCAAGCGATGTACACTGGATGCCAGATGTAATGCTCTTGAATCGACCCACGCAACTGATGCAGGAGGGTGGGATTAGAATATGGTATGAGGAAAGAAAATGGAATGACATTACAACCCACCCCTAACTTTTACGATTTCTATCCGATGTGGTCCTTTAGCTTCTTGAAAACGGCGGGGGTGGAAGTTTAGGACTGACGAGCTGATGGAGTTGGAGGCGGAGGAAGTAAGGGATAAAAAGAAATCCCGAGGCAAAAAGGAAATTAATTGGGACGGAGAAGTGAACGGAGGAACGATGCCGTGAATACGATGAATAAAAGCAACCGAAACGACTCGCACCAGTGCATGCCTTTGACGCCTTTTAATCTGGCACGTGTAAATCAATTGGTTGCACTTGCCGCGTGGTTGCTCTCAATTTCGATTGGTGCAGACTTCCGGTATCGTTCCCTTTTAAGGTTTTGCGGGAGCAGGTATCACTTGCTTTGCTGCTATTTCACCTCAAGCTATTTTCTCACATCATTCTTTATGCACATGGGACGATGCTACTGCACTTTGGTTGGATGTTTGTTGTCCAATCGATATCTCTTTTCGGTGCTGTCCTTCGAGCTGGCCACATTTTGGGCTTTTTGGCACTTCTCGTTTCCGCTGAATGCAGAAAAGGAAGGATGTGTGGAGGAATTAGGCTAAGTGAAGCAGATGGGTGGCCGAGATGATGCTTAAATGATAACTGATTGAGAAGACAATATCTGCAAATCAGCTCAACTTTGATTCGGTCCTTTTGCCCATGTGCTCTGCTAGGTTAAGAGCAACGCTTTAGCAAGGTGCGCTGGTGGAGGTTGGATATTAGCACTTTGCAGAAGGATGTCTCCAACTGCAAGGCCTAAAACACTCTTGATGGTATCGCCAAAAAGTGGATATTTTAATTTAGGCTGGCTTGCGTTGGACTGACGGATCCACTATCTTGCTACTTAAAAAACGCCTCCCAAAATAGTTGGGTATGTACCGCTACGTTTTAATCTGGCAGTCATTGTTGCGCTCAGTCCTTCTGGTAAAATGTTTTCTGGAATATTGTGACTCTATATTATCAGTTAAAAACACTCTTTAATTAAGTTATATTAATATCAAGCTTGACAATGTGTTTTTGGCCTATTTTTACAGTAATTTCCGACCCTACACAACATAGTCTAGAGCAAATGCTAAAATAATTTTCCACTTACCCATTCGTGAGATTGTTTGCAGCCAATTCGCCGTAGGTCGGGCAGATCAGTGAGTAAAATCAATCGACCGGCCAGATCACTAGTAAGCAACGAATGCACAGCAGGCGGCCTTACCGATTGCATTGGTCCGTTGATCGACTAACCGCCAAAGCGGATGAGTCAGCAAAGAGGCGCTTGCTGAAAAGAGCTTAGGCCACTCACTTATCCGCCAATGGCATGAGCATGCCCTCGAGTAGGGGTTACTACCGAAGGTGGATGGTGGGGATAAATTAAAAACATGTAAAGGACAAACAACAGCAAATACAGCAGCAAAGTCTCTAAAATCGCGGCAAGGGGTATCCACAAAATGAGCAGACTTCTAGTACCGAAAATGTATTTTAGCAAGAAAGGCTTCGAAGATTTACACACAGGCAGACACATAAAGGTTCGTATTCTGCAAACAATCTCTCTTTGCCTTCCCCTTCCCTTCGAAGAGTGAACACTGCTGATTAAGTGTATTTCCTACTATCATCCTGTCAGCCTCTATGAGAAGCCATTAAATTCTGCTTACAGAAGTGAAAGGTTCTGACACATTTGCTGTACTTGATGTCAGAGGTGCTCGCACATCTATGTGCCAATTCATGACATCTTCAGGGTGGGGCAGCTTTGGAAGCAACTGGGTATTTTACGTCGAAATGAAGAGCATCAAAAGATTAGCGGTGTTGGTTAATTAAATGTGCAACAAATTGATTGTTTAGATCGTTTGCAGTTAAGACCCCTAGAGGCATTTGCCATCAACTACAATGGATTAATCATGTAGAATGTAAGCGGGCAAGACGCCAACTCTACTCCCTTAAACCACCATCTTTAATCATTATCTGGATGTTTTAAACTGGCAAATGTCCCTTTCTTGACTATCGGTTCACCACCAGTGTAAGTTAGATGCCTCTCTTCCAACCTTGTACTTGACCTCTGTCGGAACCCGACACAGCGACTACTAAGCATCAGCTAAGTGGCATTGGCATTCCACCTCGAAAATTAAAAGTAACAACTAGTACGGTGACGTTTGCAGTAAAAGAGGTACAGCCGTATGCGCCTCGCCTCGTTCTTCTTTATGGACAAATGAAGCTAATACACATCGAGCACATGAAAGAACGGTAAGTGCGTGGGCACATCTGCTTTTCCGCTTGCTACCAATAAGGAAGTTGCTTTACCAAAGTCACATCAGTTAAGTGCCTTTGGATCGTTTTCTCAAACAACTTAAAGCGCTACCTTACGTTCGTGGTCCGTTTGCTTTCGAGGTGTTCTACATAAAAGGGAAAGGTGGATATTTGCGCGAATCGACAATTGATGATGGCAACCTTAACGGCAAGGTCTTCCGGTCAGCCAGGAAAGGCGACAGTCATCATCTTAAAAGCTGGGATTCTGGTTGTAAAAGCGTCTTCCACACAATTCACTACATTCGTCAACCGGCAAAATCTTCTTGTTGTGGCAAGTTTCTCCCATATAGAATGTCAGTGGGCTGATTTCTCATTTTGCGTATTGACAATCATTTTTCGCCAATAAGAATCCATGTATTGAGCAAGTGTTTTCGTTGCAACTGGCATCTATTATGAAAGTTATTCTCCGTTCTGTTATGCTGCAATCATAGGGCAAACTAACTTAGTGGACTGCTTCCTTTTGTTTAAAAGGGAATATTGTTAACATGGGATGGAAAAGAAAAACAGCTAAGATTAATGTTAGCAGTGCATGATGATGCTAAACTTACTTTCAAACTCCATTATTTCCAAATCCAAACCTCAAAGTGTGAAGCCAAGTTATGTCATATGGTCTTCCAAGGGTTGTCTCGAACTGGACTCACCACTGCGTTTTCCAATTTGGTAAATGCTAGGTTATGTACACCACTCTGGGAATTCAGTAGAGAGGTCGAAATAAGAAAAAAAGCCGCAAACATGCTCTGACAAGCATTCAATACATGTTGATTTTCATTATACATGCCTTACTCAAAGCACTATCCTGCAACTCCCTTGTCGATAACGTTATATCTAGAGATGAGCATGATTACGGACTTGAATTAGCAGCAATTCTCGGCAAAGTAGTTGCTGGAAGCCACTAATTTGAAGCCACCGACAGCGCCAATGTATATCTGCTTGTGTGCTTGAAATGAAGCCTACAGACCTTAAATAAACTTAAAATGTTTTTCGTGCCCATTGAAAACCAGAGTAGTTAAGTATTAAAGGGATCGCGTACAGGGAAATGGTTAAATGCTGCGTACCACTGGCAATGTGGTATCAGTAAAAGAACGGCCGTTGGTGCTGACATTAAATCAACAGTATAACAGCAATGTGCATACACGAGACCCTTTGATTACTAACTCGCCTTTTTTATCTAGGTTAGATTATAACACTTATTGTTGGACTTACAGCAGGATCTCTTCTTTGCACTTCATCTGACCCAAAACTGCCGATAGCCGAGATCGCACACTGCTCTGTGTTCGGTTGACAGAGCAAGGATTCGCTTGCATAGTGTGATTCGACTCCTTGTTCTCTGCTGCATTAGTTGCAATTATTTCTTGTTCTCTGGGTTGATTTGAAGAAACGCTTCTTAAATTCATTTCACGGTTATGCCAACCAGCACTTATCTCTCTCCACCGTCATATACTGTGCGAAAAATTGGAAAGCGAATGGAAGAGGGAGGACAAAGCCGTGCATCGATTGCAAAAGTTGGGTGGGAGGAAGGGATAGCCTTGCTTTCAAGTCATTGGAAATGCGATAATGTCAACCCAGACACTTAGTCACGAAGGAGAGTCATTCGGAATGAAATTGCTGGAAACTGCACAATATCACCACGCGTCCCTCTGCGGCATCACCGACTCGTCCTACCATCGTGACCTAAATTTGTGCTTCCAAAGCGTATGTTAGGTTCTAAGAATGCGCTCTTTCACAGACTATTTCGCAGACCATCTAGATCATATTTATTGGTGGAAAATCTTTTCACTTCGCAAGCTAAATAGCTTCATACTACTTTACTAATTTTAGCAGCTTGTTTCATGATTTTCAGATGATACAAATTGTCTGGAGAACCGTAAAACTTCTGCCATGTGCAAGTATTTCGCTCAAAAGCGCTATCATTGGTTAGTGTAACAGCATGAAATGTGAGCTTTGCACCACACAAATGTGATTTGCAGTGAGGCTAACTTCAACACGCCCTAGGGCGTTCCCTTTTATTCATCGTAAACGTAGGGCATTGATCCTGGATAGCAGATCTATGTGGATCATTCCGTCGCCGTGAGCGACGCTAAAGTTCATAAAGAATCAAATGACTCTACTGTGATGCGACAACAACTATAATTTCCGCATTTCACGATGCGATTTGCAAATTAAGGGAATAAGTAAAACATAATTAAATATCACATAAGCTGATTGGCAGAACAAATAATTCGAATGGCTATCGTAGCACAGATCTCGAGATACATGAGATCGCAGACCAGGATGAGGCTCACATAAGTTACAAATTCAAATATTTCCTTCCAGTGCTTGGCATATGTAATAAATGGTACTGCCATTTCCGCTTTTTCCATTTAAATACAAATAGCCACATGCATTTAACGCAAGCCACACGGCGCAATCAAATGCTAGCGCCTCCAACGAATTGTGTTCATCGAAATACATTTTTAACAGTTGTGGCTTATGTACCAGACACAAATTGGCGGATGATGTTGCCTGTAGAGTTACGGATTATTATAGCACACCTGAACCAATAGACGCGTTCTGATTTCCATTTGGAGGAATCCGAGATGTAATGGATGTCAATAGGCTGGTTGTTTATTAACAGGAATCAAGTAACGAAACCCTTCTATGAAGATGATACCCTTAAGGGTATGCACGGAAACGCACTCGTATCATTTGCCGATATGGAGTCTCAAGGTACCCATCTGGCAATTGGCGCGCAAAACAAATGTCAAAGCTGTGTTTTGGCGTAATTCCGCAAATTAACAGTGAGTAGGCGAGATTAAATAGACTTTTATAAGTTTGCGGGACAGCAGCATTAGACTTTAAATTTAGGGTGCTGGATCAGTATTAGTAATGCTTTTCATTGAGCCATGATATTTAAGGCGTGGGTAAATAACGGGCTGCCAAACTGACAGCAAAAGAGTGCTGGAAAGGAGAGAAGCAAGTCACACCCAGTCACAATAGGCATCCTTCATTTCGATAAATCGTACCACATGAAAACCGTCCTTTAATTTTATACGCATACGTTTCGAATTATCATTAATGTCAGTATTGTTGTTATATTCACTGAAGGGTAATTGACTGGCGAGTTAGTTGCAGTTACATACGACGAATGCGTTTCGCTGGCCATTAGGTCGCCAACATTGGGCATTTTTAATGTAATTGTAAAATCCGGCCACAAATAACCGATGCGTTTACTTCTCATTAATACAATTGTAGCTTTTGCGCTTAGCACCCGAATGGAAATCGAATAGCACAATAGATGATTTGCGTTTCAAAGATGCTGTTGTTAAATTTACACTTCTTTGGTTCGCTTCGTGAATGCAGATTGTATCCCACCTGTCATTGGCTACTACTGCCACCACCAACCTTGCGACTGCTTTGCAGTTTATCTACTGCTCAACACGCATAAGTAGCAGCAGCAGGTTGAATTGAGTTAGGCAAGATGGTCCGCAGATTTCGAAAGGCTCCTGCGATGCAAAATCGGTCCAGACCAATTTCACCAGGTAATTCCACACTCACAAACACTACTTTGCACCTGCATATTGCACCCAAGAGTTGTGCTTGACGATTCTCTCTCGTGTGCCAAATTCTATTATGCTGAGTTAGTTCTACCCAATTTTTCGAAGCTTTGCGATTTCTGTTCATAAGAGTGTGGAATATGCGTGAAGAACTTACCTATGGTACAAAGTCGATTTTTTGAACAAAAGCAAAACGACATAACAATCTAAAAGATGCGAATAGTCTAAGTGGAACTTGACAAATAGCCTGAGGTAGATTGCGACAACTTCCGCACATCATCGAAAAGCGTTCGGTTTAATTGCATAAATTACATGTGAACATAGACAATGCTCTGTGTACTTTTCAGAATTGGATGCGCTTATTAGCCATATGCCAAAATCAGCACTTTGGCTGGCCTGAACTCGCACGAAGTGATCTCTCTCCTTGGCTAAAAGTGATCCGGTGCCCCAATAGAGCCTCAAACTTCATACAACTAACCCGATTCCCTCATCTCCCGCCCGCATTTGTGCAGCACACTCGCATCACACACTACTCTGTCAATTCAAGCAGCCATTTTCATAACTTTTTGTGGCACTCATTGTCTCAGGACCCTCAACTCTTCTAATTCGCGCAATCATTATGCTCGCAAGCAGCATCATTGGTCAGTGCAACAGCACGATTTGCTAGCTTTGGATACACAAAAAGGTGATTCATACTGAGGCCAACCTTAACACGCCCCTGGTGCTTTCCCTTCATCCACTGCAAATGTAGACCATCGATTATGACTAGCAGTTCTGTCTGGATTACTCTTTGTCCGTGAGGTGGCACCAGGGTTCACATAGGGTTTATTGACTCCGATGTTATGCTCCAATAGTTAAAATCTTTGCGTTTCACAATACGCATTGCAAACCATGAATGTGGATAAAGCAACATTAAACACCATAAAAGGAGGGCGACCGGAAATTTTTAGGCATTTAGGCGGAACAAGTGGTTTAAATAGAAAGCATGGCACAGTACTGCAGGTCCTTGAGATCGCAGACCAAGACGAAGCTTACGTAAGTTGCAAAAGCAAATATTTCTTTCCAGTGGTTCGAATGCGTTATAAGGTATCCTGCCGTTCCGTTTAAATTCGGATGCTTTGAATAATGAAGGACTGTTTTTACGAGGTTCGACGTTAGTGGTGTGAAAATTGCCTACTGTGACTGGGTGTGTTACAATAGGTGGCATTAATATGTGCACGAAATAAAGTTTGCCTATGTTTCTAGCTGCCATGATTCATCTGTTCAATGAAGGCCACGCTATTCATAGCCAATTGATACGCATTCCTTTTGTGAGTCACTATTGATTGACTTCCACAGCCTGCTAGTCATGTTATTGCTTGGAAATATAATAGAGGATGCCATTATTACCTCTGTTTGCATTTAACGCAAGAAACGCAGCGTAATTCAATACTAGCACAACCACCAAAATGTGCCCATTAAATATCATCTGGCAACCATTCCAGTTTATGTGCCAAAATGGGCATTGGTTAGGTTTTTCATTACGTGGCCTATGCAGATAAGACAGAATTGGAGGATGTTTTTGCCATTTAAGCTACGAACTATTCAGATATACCTCCCTCAATTTATGCGCTCTAATCGTCGTGTTGAGGAAAATGAGATTCAACCAATGCTAACAGCCTCTTTGATGCATAAGGGTCATAGCACTGGCTGTTTCTTTATTGGAAAGGATTAAGAGAACTCCACTATGACAATTGTATCGTTAAGGATATGCACGATAGCGCACTCGCATTATTTGATGATACGGATTGTCAAGGTATCCATTTGGCAATCAACGCGCGAAACAAATGTCGAAGCCTAAAGCACCGCGAGTTTGGAAAATATTACAGTGAGAAGACGAGTGTAAAGAGACTTTTATGAGTTGGTGAGACAGTAACACCAGAATTCAAAGTGAATGTGTTGGACTAAATTTTGGTAATGCCATTGACAGACCTGAAATATTTAAAGTGTGCTGTAATAACAGACTGCTATCCTAATAGAAAAGGGGCGATAGAGATGGATGCAGTAATAAAATTGGAGAGAAAAGATTATTTTAAGGATGTTGTAGGGGATCCATAGAGGTAAGCATCATCGGAGCCTGCGATGAAGGTTTGGCATTGGTGGGCGATGCATTGGTTATCACCAGCGTCTGTGTTGATGCTGAAACGCTGGCAGATGTGATTTACGGTTGGGTTGCATGGAATGTTACTGGAGCCTGCGTTTGAACTGCATCGTTGGTTGACAGTTCCTGTGGATGCGTTTCAGCGATCGTCCCCAACGCCTGTGTTGATGCTGGAAGGTTGGCAGCTACTATCTGTGGTTGAGTTGCAAGGAGTGTCACTGGAGTCTGTGTTTTAATTGCATCATCGCTTGACGGCTTCAATGGTTGCGTTGTATTGGGCGTCAGAGAAACCTGAGGCGAAGCTGTGCCATTGGTGTACGCTGAGGTCGGTTCCGTTGCACCTCGCATTAGTAAAGTTTGCTTTAATGCTGTAGGATTGGCGTTGGTTGTCGCCGATGTTTGGGATTTGTCGGTCGTTGCCGGAGCATTTGTGACATTGGTAGTCAGCGAAGTTGGCTCCGATGCACTTGGCGTCAGTTGGGCCTGTGTTAATACCGTTGTATTGGTAGAGGAGGACATGGGTTCCATTGTATTGGGCGTTCTTAGGGCCTGAGTTGATGCTGTGGTAGCAGCAGTAGTGTGGTGTCCATCCGTTGCATTGGGTGCCGTCAAATCTTGTAAAGGCAATGTTTCATCTACCATCGCTCCTAAAACCTTTACTTCCATCATCATTTTTCTGTAAGAGGCGCCTCTACGGGCAAACATACAAAGGGTAAGTGTCAGCACGTAAAAGGCTTTGAAAGTCTGCATAATGGTCCTGTGTTCTATACAGTGCCTTAAGGCCTCTGCTTACATTTATAGTCTGGGTTAATGCGTAGGCGTCATTTGTGCAGTCTCAAGTTGAGACCATTTCCTGACTCACTTTTTGGTTCACAAATGCCCTACGATTTATTGCTTTCCCTTTCACACGCAAGCACGTGCACATATAAGCTTATCTCAAATCAAACTTTACGCCTGAATATAAATATTGTACAAGCATTGCTTTTTCATAAAAAGGAAGGAGTTCCATTGTTACACTTTTTACATTTGTTACATTGCATTTATTATTGGCATCTACTGCATTTATTGCATTTATTATTTATTTACATTTATTGCATTTTACAACCACTAGAAAGAAATATTTGCTTTTGCAGCTTACGTAAGCTCCACTTTGGTCTGCGGCTTCAAGGACACAGGGTACTGTGCCACACCTTTCATTTAAACCATTCGTTCCCCCCTATGTGCTTAAAAACTTCCAATCGCCCTCATTCGTGCTGTTTAATGTTGTATTACCTATAATCTTGGCTTGCAACGTGCATTGTGAAACGCAAGGGTTAGAACTGTAATGTTTAATTATGCTTTACTTCACCCTTGGTTTGCAATGCACATCGTGAAACACGGAAATCACAATTGTTGGCGCATCATAATAAAGTTATTTAATCCTATGTGAACTTTGATGCCACCTCACGGAGACGCGATGATCCACACAAAGCTGCTATCTAGAGTAAATGCCCTACATTTACAAGGGATGAAGGGAAACGCCCTAGGGCGTGTTGAAGTTAGCCTCAGTGTGAATCACCTTTGTGTGTTTCAAAGCTAACATTTAATGCTGTTGCGCTAACCAATGATAGTGCTTGTGAGTGCAATATTTGCACGTGGTAGACGTTTTTGGTCCTCCAGACAAGTTGTGTCATTTGGAGAATCATGAAATTAACGGTTTAAATTGGCAGAGTAGTGCGAGACGAGATTGTACTTGCAGATTTGTCGCAGAACACGTAGACGAGGCATTAGAAAATTGAGCTGGTTGTACAAAGTTTGAGACTGTGCTTGTGTGCTTTGTCATTTTCAGGTAAGGGGGGATCGATCGCTTTGTGCGGTTTCGAGCTGGCTAAACTTTAATAACTTTAGCAAGTGGCTGAGAATTAGATCAAATTTATCAAAGTCCGCAATGTATTGCCTGATTTTACACGTAATTTGCAAGAGAAATGTAGATGTTTGGGCGTGTGAAAGTCGTTGCAATGAACATCGAAGAGGTGGGAATAAGTTATTTTGCTTTCTGTTGTCTACCCCCACCTTTTCTCCATTACCAATCAGCTTTTTCATATTGTTTGTGGAGTCCAATCCAATGCTTTTTCTAGATTGAGTCGTCGTTTTGCATTTTTTCCAGAAAACTGCTTTTCATCATAGATAAGTTCTTCAAAGATATTCTAAACCCTTATGCACAGACATAGCGAAGCTCAGTAAGATAGGGTAAAACTAATTCATAACATGATAGGGTTTGGTAGATGGGAGAGAAACGCTAAACACAACACTTGAAGGTAACATTTAGGTGCAACTAATGCCCAAGAATGTAGGTATCTCCTGATGAAATTGGGATCGATTGATTTTGCATCACAAAGGCATTTTGAGGGCTGCGGATCCTCCTGCCTTATTACATTTTAACGCGTTGCCGCTACTTATACATATTAAGCAGCTCTTATGTTGGTGGTAGTAGTAGCCACTAACGGTGGATAGCGGTTCGTATTCACGAAGGAAACCAAATGAGTGCAAATTGTACAAGGACATCTTTAAAACGCAAATCACCCATTGTGTCTTTCGATTCACCTTCGATTGCACTTAGCCTGAGAAGGCAAAAGCTGCAATTGCATTGATGAGAAGTAAACACATCGAGTGCATGTGACCGGATTTTAAAGCTGCGCTAAATTTGCGCAATGAGGCGGCTAACGTGGCCAGTAATACCCATTCCTTCTTTGTAACTACCACCAAATCCCCATTCAATTATATTTCATTATGGATAACAAAAATAGCAATGAAAGTAATGGCTGAAAACATATGCTTAAAATATGGAAGGACAGTTTCGGTTCGATGCGATTTTATTAAAGCGAAGTCTGTCTATTTCGGCCGGTGTGATACAATGCGCAGCATTAATGATACGTTCGAAATAGAGTTTCGTCTTAATTTTCAGTTGTCATTTATCATCCATTCAAGGGAGGCTAGACAAATCATATCCGAATGGACACCAATTAACCCAAAAGCTTGACGCGAACCTTCTTTGGGTTTTGGACTCGCACTCGTTGCGCGTGTTGTCCATAATTGACTTCCGTAGCCGGTAGTTTAGTCTGTCTCACGAAAATTTAGTCGCAAATGTGCCATTATTTGGTTCTTGTTTATAAATGCATAAGTCGCCATTCTTTTTTAGCGGTGCCTTGCACTCGATCATTATGATGGAATATTTCATCTAGCACGTTCCAGCACCTATTTATCCCACAACTATTTTTCTTGTAGCCAGCATGCGCTCTTATGCTGTTTGTTTCATCGCCACTTCCAAAGTGCGGCTTCTTCGGTTTGGTTTGGGTAGAGTAAATGTCTTAACGAACGATGAATGGCTAGATTTCGTGCACATAAAGCGAAATCCTCTCCTCACTTTGTCCGTGTAATGAGCACTTAATATAGCTCCTGGATGGATTGACACAAAATGGATGAGTGCGGTTGAGATTGTGGACCACTCCCTGCAAATTATTCGAAAGAATCTGTTTGGGTGTGTGTGTGTGTGTATGTGTCGGAGGATAGGTGGACTTCACAGTGGACAATTACGGAGCTTTTTAATATAGGTAGGAATTACAAGTAGACAGACAGTAAATAAAGAATAATGACATTGCGGTTCGCCTCGCGGCCGATAGGAACTAAATTTTATTGTAACGGCAGATGAACAGCTCATTTTTCTCATGGTAGGGTACGCGTGTAACCCAAGCCATAGAAATCTGAATAAAGGTGAAGCAACAAAATAACGACCAATCCGCAAAATCAAGATGAGCGATTATTGGGTGGTGAATGGTATGCAGTAAGTTAGAGAAATAAGTTGGCATTCCTCACCTTTGGGCCTCTCGCATGTTGTTTGCTCTTTGATGCGGATTTCAGTCCTGTAAATGTGGCAATTTTGTGATGAGCCGACACCTAGCTGCTAAAATAGCCTCACACAGCAAGTATTTACATGCAAAGTCTGCAGACATAAGAGTCCATTTGGAAAGGTGTAGATGAATCCACTTACGTGCATTATAGCTCTGCTACTTGAAACAGCAAATAGGTTACTATGCTTTCGTGCAATTGTGGCACACTTGGTGCACTTTGGTTGTTGGCAAAAGAGTAGAGTGTTCGGGTGGATTCTGCACAAATGTTTGACACGATCGAGTGCCAGTCGATGTGACAGGTGACTGCCTGTTTTGGCTTTTGCACAATTAAAAATTTTCGCTTACAAGAACCCATTTGTAATGAAAGGTTAATCCCCATGCCGTATTGTCACTCAAGCAGTGCGTTAAATCTTTGCTACTGCTTGCAGTCTGCCGATCCCAACTTCTCAAGCTTTATCTGGAAAGGGCTCGCGAGCATCTCTTGTAAATGTCATCGTGTCAGAGGCTGCGATGACGCAGTCATCATGCATATGTATGGGATACTTCCTCCTAATGCCATCATTGATTCCGATGATTGGTCTACTGCACATTAACTGATGCTGAATCAGAACTTTCGTGCTGTCAGCTTGGCTTATTTGGCTGAAGGTAAACAACACTTGATTAAGATAGTGAGAACCAACACTGCAGCTAGCTGTGCAAAGCGGCGTGCTGGTGGAGTGACCACAACAAACGAAAATGAAGGAAAATGTCGACATGACTAATAGCTTATGACTTAATGGGGAGTCTTTTCTATGGCCAAAAACAAATTTTGCTGATGTGTTTTTGAGAGATTTTAAAACAGTGGAGTGTACCGCGGCACACTGGTTTTCGAGTCGGTGTCAAAGGTGTATTTCTCATCACCAAATCAGTTAGAGGCGTCATTTGAGTCAAAGTAAAATAGGCACTCACGAAAGAGAGCGGCGGTGCCGTTTGTATCAGAAAGTGAGCCATTTAAGCTTTCAAGTGGCATTGTGTGCTAACTGTGTGTCTGTTATAAAAACCGAAGCTAACTTCTGCCTCAGTGCATCACACAAGCTTAACATTAGTCGTGGCCGTGAGTCCACCTTCGGGACAGCAGACACCCAATCATGGAGCCATGAATTTGTTAATGATTTTAGTCGGTAGGCACACATGCTTCAGCCTTACTCAAGAAATAAACTCTGCTCTCTCCACCCAATTAACGTGCTACGTCAGCAAATTTTTTCCACAGCGTTGTGTAGGCGAGTGCCTGTTTCATTGTTAATGATAAATTTATAGTTCGAAAATAAACGAAGGAAGCGTGCAAGCAATTGCTTAAACTAAGGAACCTTAAAACAAACAGGATCATAAAGATGTGTGCCTAGCCGTTTTCCTGCAATGGCTTTAAAGATGTAGCATTTCTATTGATACCATTTGTTTGCGCCTTAAGTTCTGTGGGTAATGTAAAGACAAGGCGCAAAACATTGCTCTCTGTTTGGCTAAAAAAATTTTTAAATCTGCCCCATCTGTACTCTCATCAAACTACACATAATTGCAATTCTGATCTGTTATCTGTGGCAGCGCTGTACAGCCGTCGATGTTGTGAAACTCAAATGGGTAGCTTAATCCAAGTTGTTGGCCACATGGCATTTCCAAAAGTTAAATGGTACGCCTTGTCATAGGCATGTGGTTTGAAGCAGCTGAATAAAGTTTCTCCTTAAGTTTGCTAAATACACATTGCGTTTCAACATGCACAGTGCCATCGGTAGTACTGGAAGGCAGTCAAATCCGAACAATCACATCAGCATTTATCAATCCCTTGCCAATGCTCATAATTTGTCGGTTCACGTCCATCAGAGTAGCATTGTAGAAGCAAACGCTTACTTCAGTGCAAACATAAATTCATAGTTTTAAAATAAACTAAAAAAGGCGTGCAAGAATTCGCTTATGCTCCGAAGACTTAAAATGAACTGAATCATGAGGATGGATGCCTGGGTGTTTTTCTACAGTGGCTTTAAAGCTACAACATTTCTATTTAATGCGATTTAACATTGTTTTAGCTTCTGTTGATAATGTGGATGTAGAGAGACAAACATGGTTTCGGATAGGTAGGAAATTCATTCGTTTGCACCATCTGCCCTTGCGAATCAGCCAATAGGTCACGAGACTTTAGTCTGGAAGTTGTGGATCCGAGTCTCATGTTGGGTGTCCTAAAATCATCCGAAATGCTTTAAATGCAAAGGTGTATTAGGACGGTGGGTGTGGCTCGGATTGCGGTTGTTCTCACTGCCTTGTCACACCTCTGTTATTGCTGCATGATGGAGCCTTCATGAGCAATATGGTTCCCCGTTTCGCTCCTTAGCTGTGGCCAAATAGGCGGGTGAGCATGGTAGTCAAGGAACAACACCATCGATTAAGGCTCCCAAGTACCCGGGCTTTGAATAATTTATTTTGTTTGATAAGGCGGAGCATTAGGCAGGTGAAATGCGAAGAGAAATTCAAATATGTTGTAGAATAAAGAACAGATACCAAAGAACCGTGGAGGGTTAAATTAAATTGCAAAACATCGGTGCGGTCAAGCAGTGAAATCAATTTCCACGAGCCCAAATCCTGATTCTTGCACAGGTAAGGCTTCCGCTCTTGACACGATTCACATCCACCCCGCAAATTTTCAATTTATTCGTATTGCGTGGGTGCGTACTTGCATTCACAAGATTGTTGAAAGCAAAGAGAGACAAGTTTTGGCCTATATAGTGCTGCTTTGATCCATGTGCAATGCTTCATGCTAAGATTCTAAAATGCGGCTTCTTGAGGAAGTCAACTCTACCAACGTTGCAATAAAAAAAGCTTGCAACACTTGTCGCTGATTAAGAAAAGGAGAAGGGAAAGCGTCGAAAAAATTGCAATGGCATTTGTAGAGAAGGCATACTGTAGCATTAATTGGCAGGAAAACTGATGACTAGCTGTATTGGTATTCGAGACATGCGCTCAATTTGGCATTCATGTCGAAATAACTTTGCGATTTTACTCTGAGTTTTAGTGCCAGAGAATGTCAAACTAAGCCAGATATAACGTTGCTGGCACATTTTATATGTGTGCATTTATTCCCTTGAACTAAGTGGTAATTCTTACATAGAAATCAAGAGGATTTGGCCTATGCAGCAGCTGTAGGGGAGAGAAGTGGAAGGAGAGACTGGAATCACTGCACTGATTTTCTGTCCCGCGTGTCAAGCTGACAATTTTGGGACTTGGCTACTTAACACAGCCAATCCTACCAATGTTGCGGTACAGAGGGCTTGTAAACGGTATTGGCATTTGTTAAAAGATGTGCTAAAATGTTTGAGGTATTCGAGATTGGGTAATGGGTGATGGGTGAAAGGAAGAAGGGAAGCGGCATAGATCGGATACATCAGCACCATGTGCTGTTTAGTGACTAGTGATGCTGCCGATGGTGATGGCGTAGGTGTGGATGCTGGCATCATTTATTCAGATCTAGGAGAATTCATTTCTCTCGACGCGAAAATGCACTCCTTTAAAGACCTCTCATGGTAGTACAACACTCCACTCATTTGCCAGCAACCAAAGTGCACCAAGTGTGCCACAATTGCACGAAAGCATAGTAACCTATTTGCTGTTTCAAGTAGCAGAGCTATAATGCACGTAAGTGGATTCATCTACACCTTTCCAAATGGACTCTTATGTCTGCAGACTTTGCATGTAAATACTTGCTGTGTGAGGCTATTTTAGCAGCTAGGTGTCGGCTCATCACAAAATTGCCACATTTACAGGACTGAAATCCGCATCAAAGAGCAAACAACATGCGAGAGGCCCAAAGGTGAGGAATGCCAACTTATTTCTCTAACTTACTGCATACCATTCACCACCCAATAATCGCTCATCTTGATTTTGCGGATTGGTCGTTATTTTGTTGCTTCACCTTTATTCAGATTTCTATGGCTTGGGTTACACGCGTACCCTACCATGAGAAAAATGAGCTGTTCATCTGCCGTTACAATAAAATTTAGTTCCTATCGGCCGCGAGGCGAACCGCAATGTCATTATTCTTTACTTACTGTCTGTCTACTTGTAATTCCTACCTATATTAAAAAGCTCCGTAATTGTCCACTGTGAAGTCCACCTATCCTCCGACACATACACACACACACACACCCAAACAGATTCTTTCGAATAATTTGCAGGGAGTGGTCCACAATCTCAACCGCACTCATCCATTTTGTGTCAATCCATCCAGGAGCTATATTAAGTGCTCATTACACGGACAAAGTGAGGAGAGGATTTCGCTTTATGTGCACGAAATCTAGCCATTCATCGTTCGTTAAGACATTTACTCTACCCAAACCAAACCGAAGAAGCCGCACTTTGGAAGTGGCGATGAAACAAACAGCATAAGAGCGCATGCTGGCTACAAGAAAAATAGTTGTGGGATAAATAGGTGCTGGAACGTGCTAGATGAAATATTCCATCATAATGATCGAGTGCAAGGCACCGCTAAAAAAGAATGGCGACTTATGCATTTATAAACAAGAACCAAATAATGGCACATTTGCGACTAAATTTTCGTGAGACAGACTAAACTACCGGCTACGGAAGTCAATTATGGACAACACGCGCAACGAGTGCGAGTCCAAAACCCAAAGAAGGTTCGCGTCAAGCTTTTGGGTTAATTGGTGTCCATTCGGATATGATTTGTCTAGCCTCCCTTGAATGGATGATAAATGACAACTGAAAATTAAGACGAAACTCTATTTCGAACGTATCATTAATGCTGCGCATTGTATCACACCGGCCGAAATAGACAGACTTCGCTTTAATAAAATCGCATCGAACCGAAACTGTCCTTCCATATTTTAAGCATATGTTTTCAGCCATTACTTTCATTGCTATTTTTGTTATCCATAATGAAATATAATTGAATGGGGATTTGGTGGTAGTTACAAAGAAGGAATGGGTATTACTGGCCACGTTAGCCGCCTCATTGCGCAAATTTAGCGCAGCTTTAAAATCCGGTCACATGCACTCGATGTGTTTACTTCTCATCAATGCAATTGCAGCTTTTGCCTTCTCAGGCTAAGTGCAATCGAAGGTGAATCGAAAGACACAATGGGTGATTTGCGTTTTAAAGATGTCCTTGTACAATTTGCACTCATTTGGTTTCCTTCGTGAATACGAACCGCTATCCACCGTTAGTGGCTACTACTACCACCAACATAAGAGCTGCCTAATATGTATAAGTAGCGGCAACGCGTTAAAATGTAATAAGGCAGGAGGATCCGCAGCCCTCAAAATGCCTTTGTGATGCAAAATCAATCGATCCCAATTTCATCAGGAGATACCTACATTCTTGGGCATTAGTTGCACCTAAATGTTACCTTCAAGTGTTGTGTTTAGCGTTTCTCTCCCATCTACCAAACCCTATCATGTTATGAATTAGTTTTACCCTATCTTACTGAGCTTCGCTATGTCTGTGCATAAGGGTTTAGAATATCTTTGAAGAACTTATCTATGATGAAAAGCAGTTTTCTGGAAAAAATGCAAAACGACGACTCAATCTAGAAAAAGCATTGGATTGGACTCCACAAACAATATGAAAAAGCTGATTGGTAATGGAGAAAAGGTGGGGGTAGACAACAGAAAGCAAAATAACTTATTCCCACCTCTTCGATGTTCATTGCAACGACTTTCACACGCCCAAACATCTACATTTCTCTTGCAAATTACGTGTAAAATCAGGCAATACATTGCGGACTTTGATAAATTTGATCTAATTCTCAGCCACTTGCTAAAGTTATTAAAGTTTAGCCAGCTCGAAACCGCACAAAGCGATCGATCCCCCCTTACCTGAAAATGACAAAGCACACAAGCACAGTCTCAAACTTTGTACAACCAGCTCAATTTTCTAATGCCTCGTCTACGTGTTCTGCGACAAATCTGCAAGTACAATCTCGTCTCGCACTACTCTGCCAATTTAAACCGTTAATTTCATGATTCTCCAAATGACACAACTTGTCTGGAGGACCAAAAACGTCTACCACGTGCAAATATTGCACTCACAAGCACTATCATTGGTTAGCGCAACAGCATTAAATGTTAGCTTTGAAACACACAAAGGTGATTCACACTGAGGCTAACTTCAACACGCCCTAGGGCGTTTCCCTTCATCCCTTGTAAATGTAGGGCATTTACTCTAGATAGCAGCTTTGTGTGGATCATTGCGTCTCCGTGAGGTGGCATCAAAGTTCACATAGGATTAAATAACTTTATTATGATGCGCCAACAATTGTGATTTCCGTGTTTCACGATGTGCATTGCAAACCAAGGGTGAAGTAAAGCATAATTAAACATTACAGTTCTAACCCTTGCGTTTCACAATGCACGTTGCAAGCCAAGATTATAGGTAATACAACATTAAACAGCGCGAAATGAGGGCGATTGGAAGTTTTTAAGCACATAGGGGGGAACGAATGGTTTAAATGAAAGGTGTGGCACAGTACCCTGTGTCCTTGAAGCCGCAGACCAAAGTGGAGCTTACGTAAGCTGCAAAAGCAAATATTTCTTTCTAGTGGTTGTAAAATGCAATAAATGTAAATAAATAATAAATGCAATAAATGCAGTAGATGCCAATAATAAATGCAATGTAACAAATGTAAAAAGTGTAACAATGGAACTCTTTCCTTTTTATGAAAAAGCAATGCTTGTACAATATTTATATTCAGGCGTAAAGTTTGATTTGAGATAAGCTTATATGTGCACGTGCTTGCGTGTGAAAGGGAAAGCAATAAATCGTAGGGCATTTGTGAACCAAAAAGTGAGTCAGGAAATGGTCTCAACTTGAGACTGCACAAATGACGCCTACGCATTAACCCAGACTATAAATGTAAGCAGAGGCCTTAAGGCACTGTATAGAACACAGGACCATTATGCAGACTTTCAAAGCCTTTTACGTGCTGACACTTACCCTTTGTATGTTTGCCCGTAGAGGCGCCTCTTACAGAAAAATGATGATGGAAGTAAAGGTTATAGGAGCGATGGTAGATGAAACATTGCCTTTACAAGATTTGACGGCACCCAATGCAACGGATGGACACCACACTACTGCTGCTACCACAGCATCAACTCAGGCCCTAAGAACGCCCAATACAATGGAACCCATGTCCTCCCCTACCAATACAACGGTATTAACACAGGCCCAACTGACGCCAAGTGCATCGGAGCCAACTTCGCTGACTACCAATGTCACAAATGCTCCGGCAACGACCGACAAATCCCAAACATCGGCGACAACCAACGCCAATCCTACAGCATTAAAGCAAACTTTACTAATGCGAGGTGCAATGGAACCGACCTCAGCGTACACCAATGGCACAGCTTCGCCTCAGGTTTCTCTGGCGCCCAATACAACGCAACCATTGAAACCGTCAAGCGATGATGCAATTAAAACACAGACTCCAGTGACACTCCTTGCAACTCAACCACAGATAGTAGCTGCCAACCTTCCAGCATCAACACAGGCGTTGGGGACGATCGCTGAAACGCATCCACAGGAACTGTCAACCAACGATGCAGTTCAAACGCAGGCTCCAGTAACATTCCATGCAACCCAACCGTAAATCACATCTGCCAGCGTTTCAGCATCAACACAGACGCTGGTGATAACCAATGCACCGCCCACCAATGCCAAACCTTCATCGCAGGCTCCGATGATGCTTACCTCTATGGATCCCCTACAACATCCTTAAAATAATCTTTTCTCTCCAATTTTATTACTGCATCCATCTCTATCACCCCTTTTCTATTAGGATAGCAGTCTGTTATTACAGCACACTTTAAATATTTCAGGTCTGTCAATGGCATTACCAAAATTTAGTCCAACACATTCACTTTGAATTCTGGTGTTACTGTCTCACCAACTCATAAAAGTCTCTTTACACTCGTCTTCTCACTGTAATATTTTCCAAACTCGCGGTGCTTTAGGCTTCGACATTTGTTTCGCGCGTTGATTGCCAAATGGATACCTTGACAATCCGTATCATCAAATAATGCGAGTGCGCTATCGTGCATATCCTTAACGATACAATTGTCATAGTGGAGTTCTCTTAATCCTTTCCAATAAAGAAACAGCCAGTGCTATGACCCTTATGCATCAAAGAGGCTGTTAGCATTGGTTGAATCTCATTTTCCTCAACACGACGATTAGAGCGCATAAATTGAGGGAGGTATATCTGAATAGTTCGTAGCTTAAATGGCAAAAACATCCTCCAATTCTGTCTTATCTGCATAGGCCACGTAATGAAAAACCTAACCAATGCCCATTTTGGCACATAAACTGGAATGGTTGCCAGATGATATTTAATGGGCACATTTTGGTGGTTGTGCTAGTATTGAATTACGCTGCGTTTCTTGCGTTAAATGCAAACAGAGGTAATAATGGCATCCTCTATTATATTTCCAAGCAATAACATGACTAGCAGGCTGTGGAAGTCAATCAATAGTGACTCACAAAAGGAATGCGTATCAATTGGCTATGAATAGCGTGGCCTTCATTGAACAGATGAATCATGGCAGCTAGAAACATAGGCAAACTTTATTTTGTGCACATATTAATGCCACCTACTGTAACACACCCAGTCACAGTAGGCAATTTTCACACCACTAACGTCGAATCTCGTGAAAACAGTCCTTTAATATTCAAAGCATCCGAATTTAAACGGAACGGCAGGATACCTTATAACGCATTCGAACCACTGGAAAGAAATATTTGCTTTTGCAACTTACGTAAGCTTCGTCTTGGTCTGCGATCTCAAGGACCTGCAGTACTGTGCCATACTTTCTATTTAAACCACTTGTTCCGCCTAAATGCCTAAAAATTTCCGGTCGCCCTCCTTTTATGGTGTTTAATGTTGCTTTATCCACATTCACGGTTTGCAATGCGTATTGTGAAACGCAAAGATTTTAACTATTGGAGCATAACATCGGAGTCAATAAACCCTATGTGAACCCTGGTGCCACCTCACGGACAAAGAGTAATCCAGACAGAACTGCTAGTCATAATCGATGGTCTACATTTGCAGTGGATGAAGGGAAAGCACCAGGGGCGTGTTAAGGTTGGCCTCAGTATGAATCACCTTTTTGTGTATCCAAAGCTAGCAAATCGTGCTGTTGCACTGACCAATGATGCTGCTTGCGAGCATAATGATTGCGCGAATTAGAAGAGTTGAGGGTCCTGAGACAATGAGTGCCACAAAAAGTTATGAAAATGGCTGCTTGAATTGACAGAGTAGTGTGTGATGCGAGTGTGCTGCACAAATGCGGGCGGGAGATGAGGGAATCGGGTTAGTTGTATGAAGTTTGAGGCTCTATTGGGGCACCGGATCACTTTTAGCCAAGGAGAGAGATCACTTCGTGCGAGTTCAGGCCAGCCAAAGTGCTGATTTTGGCATATGGCTAATAAGCGCATCCAATTCTGAAAAGTACACAGAGCATTGTCTATGTTCACATGTAATTTATGCAATTAAACCGAACGCTTTTCGATGATGTGCGGAAGTTGTCGCAATCTACCTCAGGCTATTTGTCAAGTTCCACTTAGACTATTCGCATCTTTTAGATTGTTATGTCGTTTTGCTTTTGTTCAAAAAATCGACTTTGTACCATAGGTAAGTTCTTCACGCATATTCCACACTCTTATGAACAGAAATCGCAAAGCTTCGAAAAATTGGGTAGAACTAACTCAGCATAATAGAATTTGGCACACGAGAGAGAATCGTCAAGCACAACTCTTGGGTGCAATATGCAGGTGCAAAGTAGTGTTTGTGAGTGTGGAATTACCTGGTGAAATTGGTCTGGACCGATTTTGCATCGCAGGAGCCTTTCGAAATCTGCGGACCATCTTGCCTAACTCAATTCAACCTGCTGCTGCTACTTATGCGTGTTGAGCAGTAGATAAACTGCAAAGCAGTCGCAAGGTTGGTGGTGGCAGTAGTAGCCAATGACAGGTGGGATACAATCTGCATTCACGAAGCGAACCAAAGAAGTGTAAATTTAACAACAGCATCTTTGAAACGCAAATCATCTATTGTGCTATTCGATTTCCATTCGGGTGCTAAGCGCAAAAGCTACAATTGTATTAATGAGAAGTAAACGCATCGGTTATTTGTGGCCAGATTTTCCAATTACATTAAATTTGCCCAATGTTGGTGACCTAATGGCCAGCGAAACGCATTCGTCGTATGTAACTGCAACTAACTCGCCAGTCAATTACCCTTCAGTGAATATAACAACAATACTGACATTAATGATAATTCGAAACGTATGCGTATAAAATTAAAGGACGGTTTTCATGTGGTACGATTTATCGAAATGAAGGATGCCTATTGTGACTGGGTGTGACTTGCTTCTCTCCTTTCCAGCACTCTTTTGCTGTCAGTTTGGCAGCCCGTTATTTACCCACGCCTTAAATATCATGGCTCAATGAAAAGCATCACTAATACTGATCCAGCACCCTAAATTTAACGTCTAATGCTGCTATCCCGCAAACTTATAAAAGTCTATTTAATCTCGCCTACTCACTGTTAGTTTGCGGAATTACGCCAAAACACAGCTTTGACATTTGTTTTGCGCGCCAATTGCCAGATGGGTACCTTGAGACTCCATATCGGCAAATGATGCGAGTGCGTTTCCGTGCATACCCTTAAGGGTATCATCTTCATAGAAGGGTTTCGTTACTTGATTCCTGTTAATAAACAACCAGCCTATTGACATCCATTACATCTCGGATTCCTCCAAATGGAAATCAGAACGCGTCTATTGGTTCAGGTGTGCTATAATAATCCGTAACTCTACAGGCAACATCATCCGCCAATTTGTGTCTGGTACATAAGCCACAACTGTTAAAAATGTATTTCGATGAACACAATTCGTTGGAGGCGCTAGCATTTGATTGCGCCGTGTGGCTTGCGTTAAATGCATGTGGCTATTTGTATTTAAATGGAAAAAGCGGAAATGGCAGTACCATTTATTACATATGCCAAGCACTGGAAGGAGATATTTGAATTTGTAACTTATGTGAGCCTCATCCTGGTCTGCGATCTCATGTATCTCGAGATCTGTGCTACGATAGCCATTCGAATTATTTGTTCTGCCAATCAGCTTATGTGATATTTAATTATGTTTTACTTATTCCCTTAATTTGCAAATCGCATCGTGAAATGCGGAAATTATAGTTGTTGTCGCATCACAGTAGAGTCATTTGATTCTTTATGAACTTTAGCGTCGCTCACGGCGACGGAATGATCCACATAGATCTGCTATCCAGGATCAATGCCCTACGTTTACGATGAATAAAAGGGAACGCCCTAGGGCGTGTTGAAGTTAGCCTCACTGCAAATCACATTTGTGTGGTGCAAAGCTCACATTTCATGCTGTTACACTAACCAATGATAGCGCTTTTGAGCGAAATACTTGCACATGGCAGAAGTTTTACGGTTCTCCAGACAATTTGTATCATCTGAAAATCATGAAACAAGCTGCTAAAATTAGTAAAGTAGTATGAAGCTATTTAGCTTGCGAAGTGAAAAGATTTTCCACCAATAAATATGATCTAGATGGTCTGCGAAATAGTCTGTGAAAGAGCGCATTCTTAGAACCTAACATACGCTTTGGAAGCACAAATTTAGGTCACGATGGTAGGACGAGTCGGTGATGCCGCAGAGGGACGCGTGGTGATATTGTGCAGTTTCCAGCAATTTCATTCCGAATGACTCTCCTTCGTGACTAAGTGTCTGGGTTGACATTATCGCATTTCCAATGACTTGAAAGCAAGGCTATCCCTTCCTCCCACCCAACTTTTGCAATCGATGCACGGCTTTGTCCTCCCTCTTCCATTCGCTTTCCAATTTTTCGCACAGTATATGACGGTGGAGAGAGATAAGTGCTGGTTGGCATAACCGTGAAATGAATTTAAGAAGCGTTTCTTCAAATCAACCCAGAGAACAAGAAATAATTGCAACTAATGCAGCAGAGAACAAGGAGTCGAATCACACTATGCAAGCGAATCCTTGCTCTGTCAACCGAACACAGAGCAGTGTGCGATCTCGGCTATCGGCAGTTTTGGGTCAGATGAAGTGCAAAGAAGAGATCCTGCTGTAAGTCCAACAATAAGTGTTATAATCTAACCTAGATAAAAAAGGCGAGTTAGTAATCAAAGGGTCTCGTGTATGCACATTGCTGTTATACTGTTGATTTAATGTCAGCACCAACGGCCGTTCTTTTACTGATACCACATTGCCAGTGGTACGCAGCATTTAACCATTTCCCTGTACGCGATCCCTTTAATACTTAACTACTCTGGTTTTCAATGGGCACGAAAAACATTTTAAGTTTATTTAAGGTCTGTAGGCTTCATTTCAAGCACACAAGCAGATATACATTGGCGCTGTCGGTGGCTTCAAATTAGTGGCTTCCAGCAACTACTTTGCCGAGAATTGCTGCTAATTCAAGTCCGTAATCATGCTCATCTCTAGATATAACGTTATCGACAAGGGAGTTGCAGGATAGTGCTTTGAGTAAGGCATGTATAATGAAAATCAACATGTATTGAATGCTTGTCAGAGCATGTTTGCGGCTTTTTTCTTATTTCGACCTCTCTACTGAATTCCCAGAGTGGTGTACATAATCTAGCATTTACCAAATTGGAAAACGCAGTGGTGAGTCCAGTTCGAGACAACCCTTGGAAGACCATATGACATAACTTGGCTTCACACTTTGAGGTTTGGATTTGGAACTAATGGAGTTTGAAAGTAAGTTTAGCATCATCATGCACTGCTAACATTAATCTTAGCTGTTTTTCTTTTCCATCCCATGTTAACAATATTCCCTTTTAAACAAAAGGAAGCAGTCCACTAAGTTAGTTTGCCCTATGATTGCAGCATAACAGAACGGAGAATAACTTTCATAATAGATGCCAGTTGCAACGAAAACACTTGCTCAATGCATGGATTCTTATTGGCGAAAAATGATTGTCAATACGCGAAATGGGAAATCAGCCCACTGACATTCTATGTGGGAGAAACTTGCCACAACAAGAAGATTTTGCCGGTTGACGAATGCAGTGGATTGTGTGAAAGATGCCTTTACAACCAGAATCCCAGCTTTTAAGATGATGACTGTCGCCTTTCCTGGCTGACCGGAAGACCTTGCCGTTAAGGTCGCCATCATCAATTGTCGATTCGCGCGAATATCCACCTTTCCCTTTTATGTAGAACCCCTCGAAAGCAAACGGACCACGAACGTAAGGTAGCGCTTTAAGTTGTTTGAGAAAACGACTCAAAGGCACCTAACTGATGTGACTTTGGTAAAGCAACTTCCTTATTGGTAGCAAGCAGAAAAGCAGATGTGCCCACGCACTTACCGTTCTTTCATGTGCTCGGTGTGTATTAGCTTCATTTGTCCATAAGGAAGAACGTGGCGAGGCGAATACGGCTGTACCTCTTTTACTGCAAACGTCACCGTACTAGTTATTGCTTTTAATTTTCGAGGTGGAATGCCAATACCACATAGCTGATGCTTAGAAGTCGCTGTGTCGGGTTCCGACAGAGGTCAAGTACAAGGTTGGAAGAGAGGCATCTAACTTACACTGGTGGTGAACCGATAGTCAAGAAAGGGACATTTGCCAGTTTAAAACATCCAGATAATGATTAAAGATGGTGGTTTAAGGGAGTAGAGTTGGCGTCTTGCCCGCTTACATTCTACATGATTACTCCATTGTTGTTGATGGCAAATGCATCTAGGAGTCTTAACTGCAAACGATCCAATCAATCAATTTGTTGCACATTTAATTAACCAACATCGCTAATCTTTTGATGCTCTTCATTTCGACGTAAAATACCCAGTAGCTTCCAAAGCTGCCCCACCCTGAAGATGTCATGAATTGGCACATAGATGTGCGAGCACCTCTGACATCAAGTACAGCAAATGTGTCAGAACCTTTCACTTCTGTAAGCAGAATTTAATGGCTTCTCATAGAGGCTGACAGGATGATAGTAGGAAATACACTTAATCAGCAGTGTTCACTCTTCGAAGGGAAGGGGAAGGCAAAGAGAGATTGTTTGCAGAATACGAACCTTTATGTGTCTGCCTGTGTGTAAATCTTCGAAGCCTTTCTTGCTAAAATACATTTTCGGTACTAGAAGTCTGCTCATTTTGTGGATACCCCTTGCCGCGATTTTAGAGACTTTGCTGCTGTATTTGCTGTTGCTTGTCCTTTACATGTTTTTAATTTATCCCCACCATCCACCTTCGGTAGTAACCCCTACTCGAGGGCATGCTCATGCCATTGGCGGATAAGTGAGTGGCCTAAGCTCTTTTCAGCAAGCGCCTCTTTGCTGACTCATCCGCTTTGGCGGTTAGTCGATCAACGGACCAATGCAATCGGTAAGGCCGCCTGCTGTGCATTCGTTGCTTACTAGTGATCTGGCCGGTCGATTGATTTTACTCACTGATCTGCCCGACCTACGGCGAATTGGCTGCAAACAATCTCACGAATGGGTAAGTGGAAAATTATTTTAGCATTTGCTCTAGACTATGTTGTGTAGGGTCGGAAATTACTGTAAAAATAGGCCAAAAACACATTGTCAAGCTTGATATTAATATAACTTAATTAGAGAGTGTTTTTAACTGATAATATAGAGTCACAATATTCCAGAAAACATTTTACCAGAAGGACTGAGCGCAACAATGACTGCCAGATTAAAACGTAGCGGTACATACCCAACTATTTTGGAAGGCGTTTTTTAAGTAGCAAGATAGTGGATCCGTCAGTCCAACGCAAGCCAGCCTAAGTTAAAATATCAACTTTTTGGCGATATCATCAAGAGTGTTTTAGGCTTTGCAGTTGGAGACATCCTTCTGCAAAGTGCTAATATTCAACCTCCACCAGCGCACCTTGCTAAAGCGTTGCTCTTAACCTAGCAGAGCACATGGGCAAAAGGACCGCATCAAAGTTGAGCTGATTTGCAGATATTGTCTTCTCAATCAGTCATCACTTAAGCATCATCCCATCCATCCATCCGCCTCACTTAGCCTAATTCCTCCACACATCCTTCCTTTTCTGCATTCAGCGGAAACGAGAAGTGCCAAAAAGCCCAAAAAGTGACCAGCTCGAAGGACAGCATCGGAAAGAGATATCGATAGGACAACAAACATCCAATCGAAGTACATTAGCAACGTCTCATGTGCATGCAGAATGGTGTGAGAAAATAGCTTGGGGTGAAATAGCACCAAAGCAAGTGATACCTGCTCCCGCAAAACCTTAAAAGGGAACGATACCGGAAGTCTGCACCAATCGAAATTGAGAGCAGCCACGCGGCAAGTGCAACTAATTGATTTACACGTGCCAGATTCAAAGGCGTCAACCACACAGCCAAACTCCAAACATGCTCTGGTGCGAGTCGTTTCGGCTGCTTTTATTCACTGTATTCACGGCATCGTTCCTCCATTCAGTTCTCCGTCCCAATAAATTTCCTTTTTGCCTCGGGATTTCTTTTTATCCCTTACTTCCTTGCCTCCAACTCCATCAGCTCGTCAGTCCTAAACTTCCTCCCCGTCGTTTTCAAGAAGCCAAAGGACCACATCGGATAGAAATCGTAAAATTTGGGGGTGGGTTGTAATGCCATCCCATTTTCTTTCCTCATACCATATTCTAATCCCACCCTCCTGCATAAATTGCGTGGGTCTATTCAAGAGCATTACATCTGGCATCCAGTGTACATTGCTTGGAGAGGAAATGATATCCTTAGCAACCCCAAATTGCGTGAAAATTCATACCTTTTCCTTTGAGTTAAATCCTATATATTTGAATTAGTCATGTTGGTATTGTCATCATTGCAGTTCATCATCCCTCTTACCGTGACGCGTTAAAAAGCAGTCTAATTGTAGATACTGCTGTGCCACTTAGTTTGAACAAAAGACTAAAATAAGAAGTTGATTTGGGAAAAAGTGAGGGTGATTGCAGAGGACAACACTTAACACGATGGTAATGCCAGCACGGAGGTAACGGCGGTAGTAAGTACAGCGATGGAGTGACGAAAGTGATAGCAGGCGAGTACAAGTTAGGGATGTGCTGTAGGCAACGGCGAACGAGGTAGGAGGGAAAAGCATTCACCTCGGCGTGACTTGACCACGCGACCTCTTGATCCGGAGTCAGACGCGCTACCATTGCGCCACAGAGCCACGCTGTCGAGGAGGGTGTGGCTGACCACCTCAGCATCGTCGCATAGAGTGCTGCGCACACCTGTATTGAAAAAAAATAACAACACCAATGACGCAGATGGATGCACACATCGGTCCGTTGGACACGCTGCCAAAGGCGTTGACGGGGTGTGGAGGTGTGAGGAGACTTCTACGTAGTGGCAGGTGCCGGTGCTTCAGCAACAGAATCTTCTACTGCCGCACTCAAGACTCGGATCTGATTTCTGGCTAGCGGAAATCCCCAATAATCTCTTCTTCCCCATTCCTTGCATCCTTGTTTCACTCCTTTTTCATCATAGCTTGGTAATTCCCCCTATCATGACTCGACGACTGCTCGTTTGAAACCGTTTAAATTGAGTTCTCTATTGCGCAACACATCGGTCTTCCAACAGTAAAAACTAAGTCCTAGTGCATGATGGCATTTTAGCCTTGGTGGTTTTACGCTCACTGAAATCACCAAGTAAGGCACGCCACAGCTTTCTGCTGGTGTCGATCCCCTGGTAACAGCACTAAATAAAGCCGTTTTCTTACACACCAAGACAACCACGTAGAGGGATTCTGGCGTTCGGTTATTAGGGACGAGCCTACTTCTCGCCTACACGCTTCCCACGTCTCTGTCCTTATTTCAATTGTAACGCACGAAATTGACCAGCATCTGCTTCCCAGCCCAGCTCCTCAAATCTTTGCATATTCAAGCCTTAAGACATGAAAATAGGCACTTCCGCGAGTCAGAGTGAGCCTCAACTGTGATCGCAAATGGTGTTAGTGCGACGATACTCGTTCCTTTAACTGTCTAAAAACGCCCTTAGATAGAGAGACAAAGCGCTGCCTTACCCTCGACCTCTAATTTTGATGAAGAATTCAAAGACAATCACGGGTATCGGCTTACCACAATAAAGCAGCAAACAAAAGACGGTTTGTGCGCCCAAATTCTACTCATTGTTTGTGTGGAGCCACTATATATTAAGTTGAATGTTTTAGAGCAGGGCAGTGGAAAAGGGAATCGGCGAAATTTATTCACAGTTATAGAGGTGGATATTTTACCGTTTATCCTTTACTCTGGATAACATCGGGGGCTTAACTTGTCCAAATGTGAATTCGTTGCACAATGACGTAAGAATGCAACTGAAGCTTTGATACTTCATACCCCAATTTTTCGCTAGTTGGGTAAGACAACTGGGTCTTCTCCAGCATCATGGGGGAAACCTTCACCTCCGCAAGGAAAGGCCTTCTCTTTACCACGAGAGAGTAGTATCTGCCTAAAATACATTCCACGATACAGAGCACAGAATCTACTTTAGTGGTTTTAAAGTCTTTTACGATATGTTAGAATGAAGACACCCTTCCATCACCCAGCCTTACCTGTTCATTAGACTCCCAATAAGTGTGCAACTCGTTATCAAAGACAGACTCGAAAACAGAATTTGATTAACTGAGAAGAACAGCTTCACCGTTGTTGGATAGACCCTATGTGTTCTACACATTCCTCTATGCATACGTACTGACTACCTTCCGAGAATGAAGTGTGTGACGCCAGTGGCCATGACTACTAGAGCTCTTGAGTATATTAGGAGGTACTCAAATTAATGTTCATGCGCAAAACTGACACCACTTGCCACTAATTAAAGATATTCGCCCTGGTATATTATGCCAAGCTAACGATTCAACGAGCGAGACCACGAAACATTTAATGGCATAGTGATTATTAACTTGGCACAAATATTGCAGGCTAGACGCGTTCATGGTACGTATCCTCTTCGGGAACCGATGGTACTCCATTCAGCAAGAGGTTTGCATTTTCTGCCTTCTCTCGCCCTAATGGTGTGTTTTAACAAGCCTGTACAGCATTTATGCATTTTAGTAAATACAGCGATGTCACTGGAATAAAACATACTTGCTTTTTCAAAGTGCGAATAAAACGGGTACTCAACCATTGGCCTGTTAGCATTTACTCGCAAAGTTTATCCACCTCATGCGTCAAAAACTGACCTAAGTCGGTCCATTTTACAATTAGTGTTAATTCATTCATTAATTTAAAAATGAATCTAAAAGCGATTTCGAAAACGCTTGAGCTTATAATCAAAGTCTCGTATTATATATCCACCAGAAAATGCATAACGACTTTTACCATTTGCAGCAGCTCTAAAAGCGGGCCATATACTGTTACTTTGGCTGTGCAGTAGCCAGCTACAATTGGTGGAAAGCGTCATAGCATGGATATGTCTACCAACGCTTTATGAAAATTAATTTAAGCAGGAGTACTAGAACTGCATATGAAATAACAAACTACTTTGGACGCAAATGCAACAATCGCGTGCTGCTGTTTATGACAGCCACTTACCTTAACATCTGCACTTGTATCACCTCTTCTTGCTGAGGGAACATTCGATCCCAAAAAGTGCGCATTTTGACTTGATAAAGATTTTTACTTAAGTGGCTATTTCCGCTAAACATTCATGCAACCAACTCTTGCCCAAGCAGTCCCTCCTCATCTACTGATTATGGAATTAATCGCAAACAAAGGATGCTAACAATCGTTGTTTGATCGAGGTTAGTGTTGAGGCCACAGAGGCGGTGCTTAGTTTTTGATGTTTTGAGATGTGCCTGTGAATACTAATCACATCATAATTTTGCTTGCCTTTCTTCGTTTACTTGGTTTATTTGACTGGCATAGTCCAGAGAAGGATTTGAATCGGAAAGATATTCACTTATTTAAAGTAACTTTGATGGGTCTGATAGTTGATGAAGTTAGCTGCAGCACCTCAACTGAGTACTGTTTGTGCTAAAAAATGTTTGTCTTCATTCATCGTTGCGATTTGGTCGATCTTGTAGTAGAAGGCAATCACCACAGGACATGGAGTTACAGGTGTGGAGACTGCAACGCTGCTTCGTATGGTGTCATTGTTTTTGTGATTTGATAAGCGATTGGCGCATTGTGTGCTCACTGGTCATGAGTAGTAGGGTCAAGCCCGCATGGATTCACCCGGCCACTTCTGCTCAGCCTTCTGTGACATTGGGGCTTTGATGTTGTACGTCCACTTTAACAACAAGGAATGTCCTTCTCTGGGAAAAGCGTAGAAAAGATCTTGTCCTCTGGGCCGCTCGTCTACTTCAAGAGTATTAGTTTTGGGGCCGCATTCTCTTGGCAATGCATTTGACTTCATGTCGGTGAGTAAAGTTGGATTTATGATGGGTTCATATGCTTTTGCAAGGGTGTGAAGTGCTATTCGATAAAGTGGCTTTTGAACCGACTGCACAGCAAGTAGTGGTGGCGATGATGGCGACGGAAATTTGTGGGTTTTCGCGTGCTTGAGGAGGACGGATTTGTTGAAGCATTGCGTGACACCAGTTTGACAGACTGGTGAACGCAGTAAAGATGAAATAAGAATTGCTTAAGCTATTGTCTAGCAAAATTGTTGTACGATCTCTCAAATACATTTCAAACCGACTACAAGGAGGATGAGACAGTCAAGCAGAACGTAAGCACAGTGCAGTTTTAAGGCAAAGGCACGTGAGAAGTTGGCCCTACCAGCGCAGACCACCAACGTATGTTTCCCGCTAACATCGTGTGTATTCACAAATCTGCCCTTCTGCATCGATTGCATCCCCAAGCTCAGATGGCTGCCTCTTCTTCCTTTCAAGAGTTAGTGGTGTTGTACCAGTCTAAGTCGAGCCCAGACCCATTATTATCAGCTCTTGCACTAAATTCGCAAAGTGGTGCTTAAAGTGTATCTTGTCTCAATTCGTCCAAATGAATTTTAAGAAGCATTTGCTGCGGATATTTTAGCATTCTATTCGGTTATATGTTCCCTTTGACAAACCAGATAGGCTACGCTTCTCCTCATTATCACAATCAAAAGCATATTTGTTCTAATTAGTGTCTCGTTTATCCACCCACCCGTCCAAGCAAATTTCCGCTGACCAGCGCGTTCAGGGCCTACTGGGTCGGAGCCATATACCAACATACATTGGCTGCACATCATGTGGTCTTATAAGTCCACTGACCGACAGAACAATGCAGATGGGTCAGCAAGAGCAGCGACCTAAAGAGAACGCAGACGACCCAACTCCAGACCACCGACTATCCCATCATTGGCGGCAGCTTATATACGCCCTTGCTGAGCCGGAATCAGTGTGGGTGCATGGCTTGAATGAACAGGAGGGACAGCAGTGCAGTTTTACGATTGCGGCGAACTGAGCCGTGAAAATATAAGACTTCTAGGACCGATAATCACTTTCGCAAGAGCAGCAACAAAGGTTTATGTGCAAACAAACACAACGAGATAGGAAGAGCAATTAGTGCCTAGGCGTTTGCTGCATCCTCGTAGCAGGCATCAGCTCCTCGGCTTCCATTCCAACAGCATCTGGTGAAAGTCCATTGTTCGCGAACAATTGTTCCTTGCGCTTACACGTGTAAGTAAACACAACTTTGTAATTGGCGCCATCTCCCCTTCCTCAAAGTCATCTTCTATTCATGATCGACCGATCAACAATTCAAGTTGACTTATCAATCGAGCAATCAATACGCCACGTGTCGTGATTTACTCGCACTTTTAGAGATGCCGCATTGCTGCAAAGTTGTTCGCAGATTCTCAGACCCCCTTTGCCTCTCCTGGCGGCAGCGCAAACTTCGAAGAGACCATTTTTCAGGAGGCGACCCACTCATATGTAAGTGGATCCCACACTGACTCACCTGCTTTATAAGTTGCAGCAATAGCAGTGCACACTCGGCTTTAGCACTTCTTCTTTCTATTTGTCTTTGTAGATGCAAGTGGACATTAGAGTCGCCCAACCTCACTACCACTATCTTCCTCACCACCAACGCCAGCATTGATGTTGTGGCGACCACAATTAGTGGTAGCGTGGAAAAGCACTTCACCCACCGGATCTTCCTCATTCATCGCAATTGGTCGCCCACTATTTTCCTCATTTCTCACCTCTTCCCTCGTCTCCGTCTACTCTCCTGGCTTTGTCCTTATACCTCCAATCGGCATCCCCCAGTACGACTGACGACGACATCATTTCTCGACGACGTCACCAAGCATACCAGTAAGTGCCTCCTCCTCCTTCCCATCGCAGCCTTCATTCTTTACTCAGCTTCCTCTGCTCACATTCACTCATTCCTATTTCTCCCCTCGCTCAGGCCTCACCCGTGACAATAAAACGCAGGAGCAGACGCAGAGCGATGACGACGAGGTCGATTTAATGTGGCACGAGGAATCGGAATGCGACTTGTCCGACTACTTGACTTTGACGAGTCAGTGGTCGGATGGGGATGAGCAGGCGGAGTGGTGGCAGTTGCCACCCTCCCGGATGGAATCAGATTCTCCAACGTCGTCATCGCTCACCTCAGTGAAGCCTTTGCCGCTCAGTCAACTTTCAACCACGCAGGGAGCGACAGAGGAGATGGATGTGGAATGGGAAGCTCATATCCACCTTACCTTTTTTGCTCTGATGGATGTAGGTTTGGCATTTTGACACTTTTCTTTCCTATATTGAGGTGTTACTTCAATCTAAAATGAAGAAATAAAGAGATCAGTAAAATGAGGAGAAGTAGACTAATCTATTTGTAGCAATCACAAAACAATGGTTCAGTAATCGTTGAGGATACGGCTAATGCCATGCGATTATCTTTTCCCCACTAAATTTACCTTTGTTGAAAGAAATTTGGATCCCTTCACTTCATGTAGATCGCAGTTGCATTTAGATGCTGATTGGTGAAATATTCATGGATTCGGATTATTCAATTTTCAGAGACCACATATAAAGATAGGCCACTCACCATAAGCACAACTAATGCGATGCTATAGTCGCCCTCCTGTTCAAAGTAGCTATGAACAAAATCGGGATATTTAGCATACTTGTACGTTGCATTAGCAGTTGAGTGCTAAGTGCTAAAATGTTCCCAACATTGAATTGTTATATTTTTGGATGCCACATAACAAGTGCCGGTGGAGTGGGGCGTGGGAAAGGAGTAGTAGGCAAATGGACACCCATATCTCTATTCGAGGCCTTCATGAAACGTACTTATTGAGTGTGCACTGTAATCCCTTATAGCTGAGAGGAAGAAGGAAAAGGCCTCAATTCACATGGCATGGATTGGGCTGCGTAGATTAGGCGGGCTAAATAAGAGTGCTGGGTTGACTCTAGTAGTAACGTATGAAGACGCTGCTAAAGATGAGACATGCACAGTTGATCAGGAAGCCCTGTCAATCTACATCTTTCCCAATTTATCAAAGCCAGCTATAATCTAGCTTAGGTGATCAATTCAGTCTGTGATATTCTGGTGGATTCTAGTCTGGTCCAGTTAGGCATAGTCTTGAGTACTGTGTTACAGTGCTTCCACAATGGAACATGGATATAGAGCAGGTTGTTGCACTTCAGTAGGTCTGCTGCTGTCGCTGTTTATTTAGCGGTTACAAACGCATGTAAGAGCCATTAAAAGCCAACGCAGCACAGTGAGCGCAGTTTAAGGCATGAAGTTAATTGAAAAAGTCGACGACGTGCCACTAAAGATTTCTATAGAGCTAACAAATAGACGCGTCTGGTGCGTATTCGCATTCCTACGCCTGGACGATTCCTTGCCTCTGATTATCAGCGACACCAGCGGTGCATGCATTTCTTCTATGGAAGTGAAGAAGCAGGCATTTTCAGTTTAAGCAGATACAGAGATGGTTGAGACAGAAGTGTAGGGATAAGAAACCGCGGGAATGAAGGAGAGTGGGAAGAGGAAAGTGAGGATTGGAAGTGAACAGCAGAGGATAGTCCTGTACAGTGCTGTGATGCAGCGTTCACTGCTTCCTTTTTTCACCACGATTTTCATGAAAATGGTATATTTATCATCTCATCTAGTCATTTGACTGAGTTAAATGTGAAGGATTTAGACCAGTGGAAAAGCATGAATTTCTTTCTAGGGCGATTTAGAGACGCAAAGCATGGCATTTCCTCTCTAAGTGATATACACTGGGTGCCGGGTGTGATGCTATTAAAATGATGTACGCAAATGAAGCATGAGGGAAGGAAAAGAAGGGCGGTACAACTCACCCCTAACTTTTACAATTTCCATTCGACGTGGACTAGGTGGGCGTGTTGGGAGGTTGGGACTGAAGGGCGGATGGATTTGGAGGCGGCAGAAGAGATGAAAAGAAGACCCGAGGCCAAAAGGAAGTTGATTGAGACGGAGGCAATGATGGCGAACTAAACGGCAGGAACGAGACCGTGATGAAGATGATAAAAGCAGCCAAGACAACTCGCAGTAGAGCATGTCTGGAGTGTGGCTGGGTGATGGACTTCTTTGAATCTGACATGCGTAGCTCAATTAGCTGCACGTGCCACGTGGTTGCCCTCAATTCCGACTGGTGTAGGCTTTAGGCGTCGTTCCTTTTCAAGGTTTTGCAAGAGCAGTTATTACTTGCTTTGGTGCTCTTTCACTCCAAGCTCTTTTTTGCATCATCCTACACGCACATGAGACGATTCTAATGCATTTTGATAAAATGTTTGCCATCCTATCGATATCTCTTTCTGATGCTGTCATTTGAACTGGTCGTCTTTTGGGCTTTTAGGCAATTCTCGCACCCACTACAAGGTGCTTACCTTTAGCTGAATGCAGAAATAGAGGACCAAGTGGAGGAGCTATGGTAAATGAAGCAGATGGATGGCTGGGATGATGCTTAAATGATGACTGATTGAGGAGGCGATATCTATAAATCAGCCCAACTTTCATGCGATTCTTCTACATGTGTGCTGTGCTTGGTTTGCAGGAACGCCTTGGCAAGATGCGCTGGTGGAGGTGGAATATGAGCGCTATGCAGAAGGATGTCTCTAGCGGCAGAGCTTTAAACACTATTGATGATATCGCCAAAAAGGTAACTGTCTTAACTTCGGCTGGCTTGCGTTGGACTAACGGATCCACTACCTTGCTAGCTGCAAGCGGCTTTCCAAAAGAATTAAATATGAACCGCTACAATTCAATCTGACAATCAATGTTTCGCTCTGTCCTTCTAGTGAAATGTTTTCCGAAGTACTGTGACTAAATTATATGTGCTCTACCTCACAAATACGATATCTTCGACGAGCATAGACAAACAAAAACTAGATTTGCCTTTGCGTAAATTATGCCACAAAGTTTGATGATGTCTCTCTCAGTTAAACTCATTTAAAATATGGGCTGCTTGTCTCAAAACCTAACAAAACTTTCTTTAACTAAATGTCATTGATGAGCTAAAAACACTCTTTGACTAAGCTATAATAATATTAAACTTTGCAATGCGTTATTGGCACACTTTTACAGCGATTGACGGTCCTACGTAACATAGTCTTGAGCAAATGCTATAATAATTTTCCACTCACCCATGCGTGAGATTGTTTGCAGTCCAACTCGCCTTGGGTGGAGTAGATAATTGAGTAGGTCAGCCGACTAGGCAGATAACCAGTAGGTAGCAAATGCACAGCAGGCGGTCTTATCGATTACATTGATCCGTTTATCGACCAGCCACTTAAGGCGGATGAGTCAGCAACGAGGCGCATGCTGAATAGAGCGTGAACCACTCACCTATCCGACGGTGGCTTAAACCTATCCCCACGTAGGGTTTATAAACGAAAGTGGATGTTAGGATAAAAAAGCTCGAATGGGACAAGCAACAACAAAAGCAGTAGCAAAATTTCCATGGTTGCGGCAAAAGGTATTCGCAAAATGAGCAGACTTCTAGTACCGTAAAGTATTTTAGCAAAAAAGGCTTCAAGGATCTGCACATAAGCAGACACATAAAGAGCGCAATCCGACTAGGCTGACAAAAAATCGTGCCATTTTCAACTTCTATTAGCCGTCATGTTGACCACATCAATCACGTGAGTGCCGAAGTAGGGCAACACTACAATTGGTGAAATGGCCAAACTCGCCTTTATCCCAATGCAGAATACACAATCATCGTAATAATTGCATGGGATGTGATGGCACTTTATTTTTATTTGGCACAGTTTGACTATAAATCAGGCCAGAGGGCAAGGAGCGGAATCAAAAATTGCAAGCAGGACTGTCCTACGGCAAGAAGAGGCAAGTAGCTTTACGCGTAATGGGGTAGGCAAGAACTTAGCCAATGGATTGCTTAAATCAGATGGTGAAACGTAAGGAGAAAGGTGCGAGTAAGGAAGAAAATGAAGACGTAGATACTGCTAAAGCATATGCAAGCATAAAACATATCATATCAGCCATTAAACCAGATAATCGAGGGACGCATACGAGAACCAGGATGCATAGCCTCGTCTGTCAACGTGCTTGTACCTTCCAACCTCATGTCTGTTAGCGACTTGGCCTTGGTGCCTGTCGGGTTTGAGACTGAGTATGAGGCAAAGATCGGGCCGGACTACATCCGGGTGACTCGACCAGCCCACTCACGTGCTCCCACAAGTGACCAAATGAAACTGGGATTTAGGTGAGTGTTATTGCAATTAACGTGAAAAAGGCAATCAGGTGCCGTAACTAAGTGGGATTTGATTTCCATTGCGTTGCCTACGAAATCGCCAATGTCTGGAACACTAGACGGGATGTCTCGGTACATTCAAAGATAACCTTACCTCCTTTACCACAGTAAGTGTTGGCTTACCATTCATTTAACGCATTTGTATTTCAGAGTGCGTGGTGGGGTATAACTCACAGGATTGTGCCCAACAGGGTATCTATAAGAGTAGTTTAAAATGTCTATGTGTCCTTGTTTTAAGAGCCGCTAACCGGGTATGGTCTCTTTATTGACGAAGAATGATGGTCGCCGACTAGAAAATTCATACAATTAAGATAGCCTGCAATAGAACGCTCAGCGAATTTATTTTACGTAAGATCACATCTGTCGTGGTAAGAGGGAGGATAGCATTAGTAATGTGCACAGGCCTACGAGAAGACTTGCAAAAGCACCAGAGCGATTGAAGTGGTTAGGATTGGAGCAGTAATTTCTTGAAGGCAAATATGAGAGTCCTTGCGATTGCGGGCATTGAAGTGGAAGCGCTTGAAGTAGTCGTTATGGGATTCGAGAATAGTTCCGTTGTTGTAGCGATTGAAGAATTGGTTACGATTTTGGGAGTCCTTGAGAAAATCCCAGTAGCAATTGGCACTCATTCCTCGTCTATCTAAAACAGCAAATTATCTCTATAACATCTCGCAATGTCTACACGTGAACTGAGTCCAAATCGTGTATATGGAGCCTTGTAGTACGATGACTGAGGCTTGACTTTTGTTGCTGAGCTGGTATGCATCCGCACTGAATACAGATTTAATTTGCCTACACATTAGTTTCGTTAAATCATTTTTCATGCAAACAATTGGCTACATGTGCATGTGCTGTACTGTCGATTCATTCTTCCCATTTCTAAATTCTGTTTATTTCCAACTGCTGATACTTGCGCCCACTTACAGTGCATGGTCTAGCATCAAGTATCATTTCCCTCGAGTGCTCCTGCTTGGCGAGACCCTTGATTCGATGTCCGCGTGATGTTCTTCTGACGCAAATCGTATTCTTAACTACCCAGTGATTCTTTAACCCACTCTCTTTTGAATCAAGCCTCCTTGTAATTCTCTTGTTCTTGTCCATGCTTACCTTAATTTAAAAAGATGAGGAGCTGGAGGAAATATCGACAAACGATAATCGGAGCTTTGGAGGCGAATTTAAAAACTGAGTTTAACTAAGCGCCCATTTAACAAGTGCGGTGTCGCCTGACTTCTTGTGGAGTCTGGCAAAAGTGGGAACAAAGGATGTGCATACGCCACGGAAAAGTAAATGAGCGACGATGTTAAACACAAGGTTATCTATCACGACCCCATGTTCTGTCGAAAGCTATAGATAAAGGAAGCGATGCTACCCGAGATATAGCAGAAAGAAATATGTGCAGCATTCAAGGTCACGATACATTTTCTGCTTCTCTTCTAGCTAGATGGAGCCAAAATTGATGTTAGTAGCCAGCCCTAACATAAAAACAACGAGACAAATTGGAATGGAGCAGGATCTTACTCTAACCGAATCCTCTTCCATCCGGTCCGCCCTTACACAAATCTGGCTTAAAGTCAGTGCTTTTACGCTTATCTATGGATGCCCGTAGCAGCCAGCCTATTTTCCGTTCGCGAACCCATTTTCGACACAGCAAAACCGCAAAGAAAGTTGAGCTACTAGGAGAAACAATTGATGTCGCGGTCAGTCATCTCTTTAGTCGTCACAGTTAACTCATGAGTGTTTCCTTTGGCTCTGCTCAACCTGCAATGCCTGACGCAGGAGGCTGACCAACCATCCTCGAAGCCATTCCTCCACAGCGATTCTTTGCTGCGCATGGTATACGGCAGAATGAGGGAAGAGCGGGCGGCATTGCTTTGAGGTGCTATTTCACATGGTCATGCAGAGCTTATAACACCATCGCTAGTTCTTTCATCCAGTTATAACTGGCATACAAATAAATGGCAACACCATTTGCCATCAAAACTTCTCATGCCATAATGTCGTCCACGTGCCTTCACAGCAGCCTACATTGAGTCCATATATGAGAAAAACATGGCTGTTCTTTGTTTACATCTTCAAATATCATAAACATGCTCCCTCTCAACGCGTTTAACAGTCATCATGGACGCAGTGACAGCCTCAGATCGCTGGTACATTTGCGGTTTCTGAAAGCAAATTTGACTTCATAGCGGTCTAGTCGCTCAACCATATGGTTATTGCACTGAAATCAGGCAGAACTGCTCGTTCCTAACTTCGAAATTTCAGCCAATTGCTTAGATGCGCGACTAAACTAGTCTTAGAATCTACCACCGTAGTCCCCGATTTGCTCGCAAGAGAAAAGATCTTCCAGCTCTACTTATTTTCTGCTGGGCAAAGCAAAGGCCCATTTCAACTTCCCGCTATTTTGGTTGATGCTCTCGTTCTGGCTAATGGGTACGTAGAGCTGAAGGATCTTGTAACTGGTAAAGTGCATTCGTCTTAACGTGGGTCATTGTCAGCATTGGAAGTCAATTATCGCTTGTGTTGCTTTGCACTGGAAGAAGAGCGACCCTCTCAAACCTAGGTGTCGTAGCGCTAACTGGCTCTCTGGTGGCATGCAACTGCTGAGAGCTTCACCCTTCTAAACTGAGCACACAGTGTTGGAGCTTTTTCACCGATTTCATTGTTATCCTCATGAAAATGTCCTCAACGTATCATGTTCGTATGCCATTTGCTCTTTGTCACAGCTTTTAGTCTTGTAAATGTGTCCATTTTGTAATGAATGTGTCTGACAAGATAACCTCAAACGGTAAGTAATTACGTGATTAATCACCGGCGTATATTATGGCTGTGTAACTTGAAAAAAACAGGTAAGTTGGTATGCAGTCATAAGAAAGCAGCACTCCCTAAGCACCATGATTTTCGTTAAAAGCGATGGATGCGCTGCTGCTATGCAATGAACCATTAGCACCAATCGTCATAACCACCGCCAATATCGCTAGCCACCGAACCACAGACCTATCATATCACCTCGAATACCACTCCGTCCGTCCATTAATCGCTTGTCAAATGCCAGTAAAGTTTTTATAGTAACATGCCTTATCAATTCCTTCCACTTTTATTAGCAATGGGATTCGCAAGCTCTTTTTATTGTAACACCGATAGAATTGGCTTTCTTGAGAAGTCGACTTTTTGAATGTCAGCATGGCACATGAAACCGAAAATCAGTGCAACAAGTATAATTTCTCCTTCCGCTTCTCTGTTCCTTAGCCGCTATTGAGTCCAAATCTTCTTGCTTCCCGTGAGAGAATCTCTTGTTCGACACGAAGGAACACAAACCCAATGCATTCAACGCACATGCATGGATGTGCTGCCTAAGTTATAACATACTTTGTTATTCTTTTGCACTGAGAGCCAGATTAAGACCACAAAGTTTTTTTTGCATTAATGCTAAATTGAACACATTGCAACGAGTTCGGCCTTTAACAAATACCCGCCAACTATCCGCACCAGTCTTTAACATCGGGCACATTTAAGATGTTCGATTAAACAGGCAACTTCACTCCGTCTAGGGCTTACTATGGCTAAGGAGCGTGCCCCGGAATGAAGGTGGTTCGTTGGCCTACGCAATGAATATTACAAGAGGGATGGGAATCTGCGATTTTCTGCATAGTTTGTTTTGCTGTCGATTCCGGTTTCCATCCTCAATATTCCAGTCTAGCATGGGATCTTACGACAGGTGACACAGCCAGAGGTAAATTTGTTACAACGGCGACTTGCTTCCGACGAAAGTTGGCTAGTGTTTAGTGAAATGTGCTACTTCTGAATATTAGATATGAGCCAGTAACTTGAATTTCACTCTTCTACCTACGTTTCGCATTATTGACTTAGTCTTTAAATAGTAACATTTCCCTGGGTTGCTGGATAAATTAGCTTTCTTCCACAAATACCCAAACCTCAGCGATCGTATGGCGCTCGCTATGAAAACATGCAAAGAAGTGTACTTGATGTAATGTACTTGAAATCGCGGAAAAGGGGTATGTAATCTACAACTCAGTATAAGCTGGTGGATAGTAGTTCGTAAACAGTAGGGCTAGTAATTACCGACAAACTCAGATACCAAGGTAAAGCTAATTGAGACACGGGTAATTTTTGACGATGAATATCCTCGTTAACGTGCGATTGGACGTGTCTTAACAGTTAATCAGATCACATCAATACTGTCTCCCTGTTATCTCCAAGTTATGGCACCAGTGGTCAGTTTTATGCCTTGACTAGGTTTTGACGTATAGCATGAAGAAAGGTATTGTGTAACAACTACCTGGATGCGGTTGGATGGATAAGGGATGTGACAAGGGTTATGGTGAATTTGTCGGTCTCCGGGCGAGTGGCGAAACCGGCATCGCAGGCAATTTGAGCCCGTAGGAGCACGTGCTGCATTGCATCGGTTCTGTGGTGGCACTTAATTACTTTCAAATCACTTGGCATCACTCTTCCTCATTCCCACATAGCGCATTATTTTCCCATAAATTACACCCTTCCTTCTTATTTTACTCCCCTCGATATCTATTCCCTGTTTAACATTCAGAGTGCTCTTCTCACCTACTCACTTACTTCGTTTTATTCACTTCTCACGGAAGTGTTCGCACACTGCGTTCAAAATTCACGCTATTTTCCCAACTAATTTAATTGTTCTGTTCCTGCTTGTCGATTATCCCTAGCATTTCTTTGCCGATTTTGTAGATACGAAGTATCTGAATGATTGTAACGTTTTCAAACAAAAAGGTGCTGTCGACTCCACGTTTGCAGACTGACCGTATTTTCAGAAATGTTGCTTCTGTCTGAATACTTGTTGATTTCTGTTGCCACTGTTAGTTCCGTGCCGTCGGGGAGACGCCTTGTTTATATGGATGCACCGCTTTAGCCGTGCTCGCTTTGTTGGCGACTGCTAACAAAGGTTGGCATGCATCGAACCTGTTATGCACAATTTCTGTACCCATCACTATGACAACCCGAAGTCTCATGTAGCCGCGCTGACAAGGATAGGCATCCTCCTGTGGCATTTGCTAGTTAATCGATGCTAACGTCTATTGTAGTTCAAATTTCACCTGAGACCAATCGTATAAGCATGCATTAATTAGTAAACACGATTGACATGCGCATTTGTTTGTTTCCAGTGTTTTCTGGACGAAAACGTAAATGCGTCACCGTACCTCGCCGAATACTGCTTCGATTTTGGATGAGTATTATCACTCACCACAAGGTCTAGGGATAGCCAGCCTATAAGTGCCCACTTTTAACAACTCTAGGTAACCACGGCGGGAAAGATGAGCTGCTCATCCTGGGTGGGACTCAAACCCACAATCTTCGGCTCCGGAAACCGACGCCTTATCCATTAGGCCACCAGGACCGAAATGCATTCTGTATTAAAGTATTTTTGATAATTTACTGCAACGGTTGCGCGGCTCGCTGCAACGTCCACGCGGCTCAGTGGTCTAGGGGTATGATTCTCGCTTTGGGTGCGAGAGGTCCCGGGCTCAAATCCCGGCTGAGCCCGATGCCTACAGCGCCTAAGGTAGGCTGGTTGCATCATTTGCTTTACTGTTTACCTAAACAGTGCTAGCACTGCTTCCCAAGGTCATTGCTCGAGAACGGGTTTAACTAGCTTACTGGTGCAATGTCCAGCTTGTCTGGATTTCTCTAAGATTAAAGGCGACCATGCTTTTGAAGCCGAGCACCAATCGCATGCGACCTTGCATTGTTCTTGTGTTCGTACACTTATGACTCTGTGCAGCGTTGGTGGATGAATGTGGCAAAGCACTAGAAACCTATGTTTTGCAGCACGTAATTGGAAAGCGTTTCAAGTCATAGGCGAGTTTTGGTACATCTCTGTGTTTGCGACCTCTTTGTGTGGACCTCTCATTGTGTTTCGCAGCTTTTTTGCATTTTGGAGAATAAATTTATTTGTTTATGTATTTTTGTATTTTTTTCACATGTTAACATCCTCATGAAGTGATCCAACACGCCAAATTTAAACAACTTCTAGTCGGTCGACCAGGTGATATGAACTGCTACGGAGTAAATACACCTTTATCTAGAATTGGCGTCTTCATCGTTGCTCTATATTGCCCGCCCTTCGGAACTAGAGCTCAGCAGCCAATGTCGTATAGCTTCTGGAACATCTTTCGAAAGTCGTATTCCTAGTCAATAATATCTAGCACTCATATGAACAGTGCGGTGGGTCTTGTGAATACCGCAGTGTTAGATTAGAGATTTAAGTGTTTTCGGTCTCATTGTTACTGTTTTGTTACTCAACTCTTCTGCACACGCCTCTACACGAGCATATATGGCCAGCAATATTCTAGCGAAGGCATTAAGAGTAAAGCAAAGCAAATTTTGTACATGGTCCCGTGTGAAGGTCAAAAGAAATGTCGTCACGACGCAGATGTGATTCAAACTCATGCTTAAAGACCCTAGTGAATTAGCGGTCCATCTCCTTAGCCACTCGACCACCGTGTCCAGCTTCGTGTCCTTCCGCCAGTTCAACCAACCGCCTTCTTACCACATTAAAACTTTCTTACCTACTGCATACGTCAGTCTACCAGGTCCTTACGGAACCCGAGTAGACAAAATTAAAGAGCATGCAGACAGAGATCAAAAGGACTATGAGCGAATACAACCAATAGTGAAGGCCCGCAGAAAGGCATTGTTAATGTTCTCTGAGGTGCACTGCACGCAATCTTTAGTATTCGCTCAGTCTACAATCTTTTCCGCCAACTCCCGTTTGCAACTTCGCTAGTGTCCCACCAACGTCGTTTTCCATCCCCTTTCTCCTCAGCAACCTCATGCCGTAAAAGTGGTGACAGCACTGTTGACGATGTGTGGTTAATCACACTTTCCCCTGCCGCGATTATTGACTGTTTTAACTTTGCGCCTCTTGTTTTCGTTAATGCACTTTTAGCTTGCCCTTTTATGCCCACCAATAACTTGCTACCATTTCTGTACATTTAAATTTATATTTTTGCGCCCATCGTTGCTTCCACTTTCCATCTATCGCAATGCCACCTCCTCGCTACATTCATGTCGCATTCATCCATTCAGTCCTTTGTCTCCCATACTGTCACAATTACCTCAAGACAATCGTTAGCCCCTCTCAAATGCATTTCAGCAACTATAAAATAATCGAGCTTGCATTCACGAAACGTGACCATCTTCCCTACCTTTTTTGATCACATCTTCGCAGATGCATCCCAGTAGTTGTCTGAATTTGCTAATTAAGATTTGATCAACCAGATTAAACAACTCGACTCAGCCAAACTATTTCACTCTTGCCTTAAGGACTGGTAAAATCACTGCTCCACAGAGTAATGGAGAGCCTGCGGTGGCTGTCAGATAATTTTAGGGATGTCTAACAAAGCTCATTAGTAAAGTAAGGACTTATTGACGAAGAATTAGACCATAGGATTCGTATCTGGACTTTCTATAATAATGACTCTATTATATACCACACAAATGCAATGAATGGGCAATGTAATGATTTGGAATCTACAATGGTTGATGCGTACGTGTAAGGAAAACATTTTGTAAACTTGTGAAAGAAACTAAGCTCTGCTAAGATTGAATGCTGTTGACCTAATTACTTTTGCTACGGAACATAAAGCCTTCAGAAGGGAGGGCATTCAACGGCTCCCAAAAAAGGGCGTCCTTCCCTTGTCCATTGGTTGAAACGTGTTATCGCATGTGTGATATCACCGCTTTTAAAGCAGTAAAAGCCTTGGCTATGCGTAAAACACATTCCGTCTAATGCGTACCCAGGCCGTCAAAATTTTGACGCATTGATTCGCAAAGTGCATCACAAGACAATATTCTTCTTGTTGTTATCTCCCACCAGTGCAGTGCTACGCAATAATTACGCGCTCACTCTAGAAAATCTAAATTTATGCAGTGTAAGCATTTCCTCTTAAAAGACTTTGATTAAGATGAAGATGTCGAATGAGATGATTTCAACTTTATTGAAAGTAGCAGCGATGAGGCTGCTTCTGAAGACAGTCCATCAGTTGGATCTGCAGCACATGCTTTCTTCATTGTCAATGTGGCGTCCATCGATTGCTGTATATTCATCTTAACGCCGTAGACGAGGCGCTGTGATCAGCTTGTCATTGATATCGACGCACACACGTCTTGGGTATGGTAACCTTGTCCAGCCCTCCTAAAAGACGATGCCTCTGACCTCACTCAATGTATATCATGACGCGTCAGTCACGACTTTGTCACCCCTACTGGGTTGGCTTCCTCAATTGGTAAAACAGGCACACCCAGACGTTTGGTTTTGGCACAATAACCAACAGTTCACTCCAAGTTAGGAAAGTGTGCAGGCATCTGTCCGTAAGCATCATCTAAGGCCAATCAGGAATGACGTTTGGCTTCAAATACAAGGATTGATTGATCTTCTTTCGCAATAATATGGGTAAATTAACACCGAAGAAACTCATTTTTGCAATCAACTCGATGACCCTGAAAAGCGGTTTTAGTCATGTTTGTGCAAATGATGGGATAAAAAGGAGAACCGCTTGCAAAGGGCTTCAGATAAAGAAGCGACCAACAAAAATCTGACTAAGCAGTGACCCAAGAACTTTAAAACACGTTTACCGGATAACTACCAAGTACAAATCAGGTGTCGGGCCCAACCAAATTTCGAATCAGGAGACTTACGCACTTCAAGTCAAAACCACACCGCAGAACCGCTGGACCCTGTTGTTGTCTTAATTTAATGAATAACCACATTTTTAGGCGTGCGAGCTTGGTCCATCTTCGAGCTAAAGCGGAGTTCTAGCTGGTTAACTGACAAGACTTCGGTTTCTCAAGGCAAAGATTGCAGACTCGTGCTGTCAGACGCTCGCAGCAAAACGATTTGACAATATTTTCAAGTGGATTTAGGCTTTGGAGAAGTACGATTAGTCCACAAGTGCTGAAATCCAAAATATGTCGTCTGAAAACACTGCGGTCACTCTGGTTTGCTACATTTACAAAATTGTCAATGAAGGTTGCAAAAAATCGACAAAAGGGACAAAGGATTAGAATCAACTACAAAAATGATGTGACAGGGGAGCGCAAAATGTAAGCACTGTCAAAACATGTGAAGAAAACAAAGGACATTGAAAGGTGTGAGTGGCGCCCAGAACGTCAAATGAGGAATAAATATTGTAAGGAGCCAAGTATTACGGAAAAATTAGTAAAGCCTATGGGAATGGGGAGGAGTGATGTAAACTGAGCCGAAAATTGTTATTTCGCACTATTTGGATGGTAGAATTGATGGAGTATTAGGATAAAGAACTAAAAAGCTTGCAGTTGCAGTGGTATCCATCCTTGGCAAAATAACTGGTTTAGTGTTTGAAAAGCCGGAGTCCAGACCGCGCGGCCTAATGGGTAAGATATCTGGCTCCTAAGTAGAAGATTGTGGGTTTGAGTCCTACCGTGGGTGTCTTGTTTACCCACACCAATATACGTTCTTTTGCAGCAGTACCAAAAAGCATCTAAAAATGTGCGTATGCGTAGTTGCAGCTGTCTTGTCACTACTTGCCATCGGGCGCCAAAGGAGAATTCTGGAGGGAAAAGCATTGCCCAGAGCGAGACCCGCACTCGCGACCTTCAGATTATGAGACCAACGCGCTACCCGGGCGGGCCTTCCACGTACTTATAACATTTTAGAACCTCACAAATCGGGCAGGAAAGCTCGTGAAGAAACGCAGAGTAGCTCGGAAATGTTGGAATTTGATGCGCCAGCACATACGGCATCAATTATGCTCAATTGCGTTCAGGTTGATTCAGTGAATACTAGCTTAAATCAAAGAAAGTGCATTTGTGGCTTGGCTTAAACGAGATCCGGATAGAGTAGATGCAGTTGTCGATCTGATGCAGCATTGGCGGTGGCGTTGTTCAACCACTAAGAAGTGTGACCTAGTGTGATTAGCGGTGAGTACAGAGGAGGTGGTGGTACGTCACGTGACGAAATCGCGCCCAAAATTTAGCTATGCATAAGCGGTAATGTGTGATTTAAGGAATGATTGGTGAAAAGAATTATCACTCACTTGAATTTCGACGGCTGCGAAAAGTTATTTAGTAGTGATGGTGAGCAGTGCTTTAAGCAATGGTCGCTGGATAATGGGAGGGTGGACATGTATTTATGACCCACTTCTTATGCAGTCAATTATGGCTGGTGATTAGATAAGAGAATTTGCGTTTCAAAAGAGCTTGAACACTTCATAAAACGAAGCATTTGATATAGTTAAGTTAGCACGAGGAGTGAGGCAAAAGGAAAAGTTGGCAAAGCATACTCTGGGGCTTTTCCATAAAATCGGATCAACTTGTAAGTTCTTACCTCCAATCTGTTTTCACATCTGAAGGCGGCAAGGATATCGCAGCGATACAAAATACCTGACCGCTGTTTTACACCTCGATCAGTGTGCTGCAATGTCTGCAACGCAATGATTACAGTAAACACAGTGATTATGCCAAAAGTGGCAAGTTGTCGGTGATTTGTTCAAATGCATGATGAGTCGTCGATTGACTGGCTTGCTTGTAAGGGGGTCAGCTGGCAGTGGAACTATCTAGTCTCACTATCGAATGTGCTTTGTATGCGTAGAAAGGTCACGGGATTAATCGTTCATCATGGCAACAGAAGTTATTTGAATCAAACTTGACGACTGAGATATTCATTTGCTATTTAGGAGTTCTTCGGTATAAGATTTCAGATGGCTAAACCAACCACTATTGCAGCGCTCTCGAGAACCAAAGCTTTCATTAAAGGAAAGGTTCTTTCTACCAACGTGGTATATGGGTCGCAACTAGAATTTAATTAATTCAATTTTACCTCAGTTTCTCCAATCTTACGACTAGCCAGACTATGACTAATTCAACCGTGCTGCCAAATCTTAAAATCCATTTGACTTTAATAGAGGGATAGCATGGGCGAGACCTCTTCTAAGGATTCTGTTCACTCCATTTAGCCACGATAATGCAGACAATTCCCGACTATTGGTTTCAATAATTTTGCAGCTTGATGAGAAGTATTCCTTTGCATTGAAGTGAAGATCATGGTAATAAGTGACAGCAGAATTCGCTTTTAGCGAATGGGCTCAATGAGTGCCTTAATCGAGTAGTTTGTTTGTTCCTCCCATTGCTATTTCCTTCAAAGTACATTGCTATTTCCAATGATGCTACTCAATTAACATTAGTAACACTCTTATATTTCAGCATGCCGAACCCGCTTCGAATGCCTTCTTCTCACAACCAAGTAGGGTTAAACTTGGAAGGAAAATGGGTGAGGAATTCGCATTCACACAAAAAAAGGCTTGATCGTCGACACCTGCGTAGACTGTATTACACGCTGTGTAAAATTTCTACGAGGTTTCCGCGCCATATGAGCTTGTGATTAACCCTACCATTTTTCTGCTTGTGAAAAATTTTAGTGACTAATTTGCACTGGTATTGAGAGCGAAAATGGATATGTCAGGCAAAAAATCGGACTTTTAGTGAGATGCTTTAGACATTGTAGCACAGGCAAGGCCAATAATGAACTTGTTGTTGCGGATGTAACTGCAGCGATTGCCAGATGGCTGCTCCCCCATCTTCTTTAGCCACAAGAACGTCCATGAGGCCCTTCTAATACCCACTTAATTGCGCAGCATTTGTACCACATGTACCATCCACTCTGCCCACCATGGCGTGAATCACCTTCAGACACTAGCATTCAAACCGTCAATCAATTCCAAATTAATGCTTCCAATGAACGCGTTTAGCCTAAAATCCATCCACGCATGCACCAAAAAAAGTCTAGGCATATTTAAAGTTGCCACGCTTTGTGCTAACGTGTCGCAGTAGTGCAATATGACAACGAAATGCCACGCATGTCTGGGTTGAACATACTATATTATGTGTGTCAGAGTTATTACAAGATACCATGGTAAAGTTGATTCCTAGATATTGACAAGAAATGAAACCATCTCGATTTGCTTAAGGGATTACCTCTACTGCTCTTTTGCCTTAAGAAAACTCATTTGGAGATTAGAATTATGTCTCACTGTAGATATTCACATGAGTTATTGCGCAGAATACTTTTAATTTTCTTGTCGCTAATTTATTTTAAATAATTGGTTTTATGCGATGGTGTAGCGGCTGGGAGTAAGTGAAATCTACCCGAGGTCGTTGTTTGGGTGAGCGAGGTAAACATCGCTTCTCGGCTCTCTGAGCTAAGATCATGTGTAGTATCTGTTCTTTGCAGTGTAATTTCTGCAACGGTCCCTAATTTGGGACCAATGAAATTACCTGTATTTTTCCAACTGGGACGGGTGCTGTGAGCTTGCTCAACCCCGTCCATGGGTCGGCCTCGTATTGCATTACGTCGAGGATTGGCCCATTAATGAATAACAAGATAGGGAGAGGCAGCATTGGGTGCGTGTGTGTGCGGAGCGCGTCCCGCAGTCAGTCGTTGCGCAATGCGCATGGACGTGCGTACGAGAGAAAGGGATGAAGTAGAGACTACTCTCCCCGCAAAGCACTCTGCATCACATCATGACGCTGCCTTCTCTCGCAGTTCAAAACAGCGCCGCTCCTCAGCAAACAGAAGAGCATTGCGCACTAAACCACATCTATCTACTCGCTCAATCCCGTGGCATATCGGATGCCCGCTGTGTGGATTGCGAAGGCTGCTCATCAGTGCGGCGTATCAAGAGGCTGTATCAGGAGGCAGTCTCGAGGTGCATTGCTCCATTTTAAATTGTTATTTTCGCCAATAATATTCTCATTCACCAGCAATTCACTCAGGAACTGTAATAGTTTCATTGCTTTCAATGCACCTTTGGGGTGAGGGGAAGCGGAGTGGTTTGCGCCTTGTACTGGACAACAACCCTTTCACTCCCTCTACTCAGTTACTTTCACCAGGTGGGGAGGAATGGGGGCGGGTGGTTGTAGAAGAGGAGGCGTCATTGGAAGCCTGTGCAGGGAGAGAAACTCAGACAGTACAATTTATTAAATGTGCAAAAGTGGCCTTGGACGTGATACTCATGCTGAGTCCCTACGTGACACCTAAGCTGGCCTAAATTGTGCAGCAGGCAGCCTTTTCAGGCTCAAATGAACAACTCTGATGATCCTTGCTCATGGCTAATTTGCACCACTCAGATCTTACTAGACTCCTTGTTCTTCCAGAACTCAAAGACATGCACTGCGATCCGTGCATCAATTGAGATCTCGGACCGATGTCCACCGAATTTAGACCAATTTACCCACCACAGCTGCACTGCAAGGTTCATCGCCTTTATGGCAAAGGGTTGGTAAGAGTGATGAACGTTCTGTCACCTAATACTCCGAGTTTAACTATTAATCTGCGTTTCTGCAATGGCAGATCAAGAATCAGACGCGAAAGTGAAGTTTGCACACTTATGACTGAAAGAAAACTACCCGATAGCACATATAAAGACACCCAACAAGGGCAGCACATAAGTTGGGGCTAATGATACGAGGAGTTAACGCAATACTTTGGTTGTTGAAAGAGATCACTGAGAGACCATGAGGCAGCCATTGCAAACCTCGTGATGGGTGTTGCGTCAGAATTTCTGGGAGCAGAGAAGAGGAAGTGTCTCCTTCACCCCGTGTTCGCACCGAAATTCCTTAGCTCTGACCTATTCGTTCAGAGGATTACAAGACAGAAGACAAGGAGATAATCGAGAAACGCGCCACATCTTTATCCGTCGTGTAAATCTGTGTCGCGTTGAATGCACCCTTGGTGTGAGAGGTGGGAAGGAACTTCGAACATCTTGTATGGCGCTTGTCGTATTCACCAAATGCGACAGAAACCACTATCCTATTTTCATTTTGGAACAAATCCACCAGCCTGCTCAAAGATAGCTTTCCAATTCTCATATTTATTGCCTAATGTTTGAGCTTAATTTTTCCTAAAATGGATGCTTTGAAGGTTGTGCGGCATTTGATTCCTTATTTAGTTATGCGCAAATATTTTATAGATGTATACATGTCTTCCCATAACTCCTCTTTTAACGATGAACTGCTTGTAATTTTGAATACTTGCAAAAGGCTCTTTTTGACTTTAACTTTTTTTGTGCATCTGTGCATGTTTAGGATTAGGAAGGTATTTAATTGAAAGTTTTTACCTCGGCAGTTTCAAGGTCACTGGCCGTGTGTAGCATATTGTCTGTCGGTATGGTGGATAAGTTGCGCGTTTTAGTTGCGGTGATATTTTGGCAAAATTGGATCCATTGGCTTCAGATTGGAAAGAACTGTTAAATTTCAGGCTTTAATTGGTGTTAATGATGGTCCGGATCTTAAGGATGACAATGACGTACCTGTCTCTGGTGGCGCATCTAATAATCTCTGAAAAGTTGTCAGAAAAATTGTCTAATTTGAAACTTGACCTTTCTACTGCTTTCCAATTTGTGGTGGTACAAATGAGTTTCTGCCTAGGAAATGACATGTTCAGTGTTGTGTTCTGATGAAACAGTCGTTAATCCTTTCCCGAGGTTTTTTTACAAATGCAATCGTCACGCTAAATGTCTACCTGTTGTTTTGATCGAAATCGCTTCTTGAATACTCAGCCTGTTCCTGCTGATACGAGGATGTTTGTTCGGATGGAATATTTGTTGGCGCAGGTGATGGGTGGATGCGAATATCGAATTCTGCTGCGAGAAATGGATATGACTGAACAAATGAAGCGGCATACTAGTAATATTTCCTCGGAGTTCCAAGGACAGGTGTTTCGTTAGGGCTGTGCCACCGCTAAATAGACTTCCGAATAACTTGAGGTTGCAAGCTTATAATAACCAAATTAGCCTTAAGCACTTTCGACTCAGTCTGAACTTGAACCGGAAATTTCATGAATCTTAATCTGTATAAAGGTTCATGTAGCCCTCTTGGTGGGACAGAGCGCTGACTGCCTGAATTCATGCTCGAGCGCCATGTGCGTGAATAATGTGCTGTCATGCGATAAATGGACGTGTTGTTATGGCTTCTCTGTTCACACTACTCATGCGCATACAGTCGGAGGTCGTGAGGCGACGCTGGATGGGCAAGAACTAATGGCGGTTTGATGGCAAGACCTGGTGGCCGAGTGTAGGGGTGTTGGATGCAGACACGAGGGGAGGCAAAAGGGAGAGACGGAGGTGAGGTGCCGCCAGCTGCTGATGATGAACACGTCGATCGAGACGGGTTTGAATATGCATACTTATGAGAGCAGTGAATGGCCTCATTTACATTGTCACTGCACCTGCTTTCACAATCACACATTTGTATAGGTAGAGTGTGACGGTTTCCGTCACCTAGATGTGTCGATTGGTAAAGCCGCAGTCATTGGACCAGCAGTTGCTCCGGACAAAAGTTATGCATACTTTAGGGGACAAAAAATGATTTTAAAATTTAGTCTGCTGCTGTTGAGGGAGAAGGTCCATCTCATTGAAATAAACTTGTCGCCGCAGACATCATGCTCTGGCTATTCTAAAATTTCCACTGTTGTGTTTTTTTCTTCGTATTACATGTTGCTGACAAAGGAACGAAGGAATGTACGCCTTTGTGACACCTACCTGCGTACAAATCATGAAAAAAGTAAAATAGCAAGCCATATTTTTAATTGTTTTACTGCTTTTTAAGAAAAAAACCACCTCCTCTCTTGTAAATAACTTATATTTAGGCCAAAAACACAAAAGAAAAAATTCTTTTGTTGCAAGGTGTGGCACTAGTGGCTGTCGCATAGAACACTAATAAAATGGAATGAACTGAGCGCTATACAATGTAGTTGGTCCGAAATTGCTGAAGTTGCCTTTGATTTGCTTTTTTTATACTCTGCAAACGAGAAACTTCTTGCAACCTACTTATGGTGCAGCTAGTCTAGTCATTACCAGGATAAAAATTATGCAGCGCTCCAGTATTTCCCAGAATCTGCATCTCACTTGTCGGATCAAAGCATAATAAACGGTGTCCCTTTAAGACAACGGTGAACTGTGACTAGCGTGGACATGACCAAAACGCTGCCAAACAGTTAATGAATCCTCACCATTAGACTTCTCCTCCTCTTGAGATTTTCGTTTGGGCTGACGGCCAGAGCTACGGTCAAGTCTAGGTGGTCGCATCAAAAGCGCTCCAGAGCACACTCCAACTGGATGGCTAAGGAAGTTAGTTGAGCGATGCTTTGCCTTTCCTGGTGAATTTCTTGGCAACAATTTGGGGCTATATGTCATTAGTTACTAACCGACGAATCCGACAATAGTTCTTTGAAATAAGTTTTGCCCATTTTTCACTTCTTGGCACTTCTGTAGGCACGAAATTCGCATAGCATTCCGTCCAAAGGCCTTCTGTCCTGGATGGAGTTTGAATCGCTTAACCTTATGGTGCTTCCTAAGGCGTTGTTTTTAATCGACTTTAGAATTGAGTTTAACTGACTGGAAATGAAAGCGAATCTAATGAATATAACAATTTCACATCTCTATCGCGCACCCACCCATAAAAATCAAGCCACATTTTGAAAAAAAATTCGGCGCGATTTCCGCTTAGAATGCCTTTAAGCGTTTTAACAACAACAAAATGATAAATGCACCTTAAATTAGATCTGCCGGAGAATTAGCGGACGGTTCTTCCATCCTTTCATCCAAATTTGCAAATGAGTTCAGATACGCATGCATTGAAATGAGGATACAGTCTCTATACAGTCAAGCACTGCAAAAAGGGTAGAATATTGATGAGCTGATAGAAAGTCAGCGCTATTACGTGGTCGCTTCCAGGTCTTGACCCCCTGTCCTGAATAGCAACCGTAGCTGTTGGACAATAATGTGAAGCATATACAGAGGACATTATGCGTACACTGGACTAGTAATTTAATATAAGTAGCATTTCCTTTGAAGTGAGTCCTCTAAAAATGAGGTGTTGACCTACATAGAATCATCAGGAACGCCAAAGTATAGGACGAATTAATTTTAATAAAATATTCATTTGCAGACACCCAAGCACATTTGTGAGTATAGGCTTCTGAGACGTTCTATTTTCCTAATAAATTCGCAATGCGCATTAGAAGCGAGACCCGTGCTCGCCCGCACGTACAATATTGATGGATGCGAAATTAAGAAGGGAAATAATGCGTCAAAGTAGGCATTAAGTATTACTGTAAAAACGATGAGGTCATCATCGGTGGACTTACAGGCCCCCAGTCACACAATACGTAAACCCTGCATGTTACAATGCAACTTCTGGATATGCTAGATCCCTCACAAACAAGTTTGAGGAGCACCGGTAACTCAGGAATATTGGTTCTATCAACCCCTATATCAGACAGTTAATAGGCTAAAGCATCGTGGCGGAGGGCTCCTAGCATTGTTATTTGTGAGTCATCGCATAGGCGCCAGTTACTTATGTGGGCGCGTCTATCACCTCGATAGTAGGGCAGCAGAAACTCCGCTGGTGTGTCCAAGTTCCATTTCTATTAATCTTATTGTCGTACCCAAGCGCATCTACCATGGTCTCTGTGGTCTTAGCACTAAACTATGTCGACCAACGACCATTAGCCACATTTATTTGCGCCTAATTCAATTGTCAGCCGATGAGGAAGAAGTGCAGAGCAAGAGTTGGCTACAGGAATGCTTAGTGGAAAACCGTAAAATAAAACCCTGCACAAAACCAAAATGCGCACTTCTTAAGATTAAATGTTTTCTCAGCAATATGGGCTATACGAATGCCGATTTTGAAGCAAATGGCTGTTATAGACAGCAGTGCGCGTTTGTTGCAGTTTCGTCAAAAATAGCTGTTTTTTTTTCATGTACATTTCAATGACTGGGATTGGAATGAAACACTCCTGAACCCGTCCGTATTATGATTGGATTCTTGAACTGTTGCGCAAAATGCATGGAATGTGCATTACAAATGTGAGAGAATTTATCATTGCTCTGCTGAGAACAGGAAAGAAAGCAGAGCCCTGTCAGTTGTACAGCAATTTTGATTTTGAGGACTACCAAACATTCAGTGATGGCTTTGAGGAAAGTCACCCCATCCATTTACCACGCGCATAACAATGAGCATGATACATTACCAGCTGCATAGACGATTCGATGCACTCCATAGCCTTTCGCAAAACTTCCTGTCCTTGTAGTTTGACGTGGTGACCGTAACATAGGGTCGGAGTGCCTCAAATGGCAAGTGTAGTTATTGGACAAGACCGTAATGTGGATGTGGTAAGCAGCATTCCAAAGGTAGACCGATGGTTAAAATTTGGTAAGTCTTCCTCTGAATTTCATTCACCTCAAATTCGATGCCAATCCGCACATTGCCATCAAAAGCTCCGGAAGAGAGGCCGAATTTATTCCAGGATGAATATCTGTACTGCAGACAACAGCGGACCATTCTGTGCAAGTTCATAGGGCATTCTATTTTCTTGACCATTTTCGAATAAAACACTAAAAAACGGTATTCGTGCTCACGTGCGCCTTACATGTTGACTGCATTCTCGTTAGCTGTGCTTTAAGCCTGTCAATGCGCACTTAAAGTCGAGGATCAATTAATCACTTATGAATGCACGCGCGACTAAACCATCAGAGAAACTCGCTGGGGCACAGGTTCGAGTTTGGTTTCCTTTAAATGATCCCTGGCCTTCATTGATTGGCCTCATCGTCGAAGAGCTGGGATCATCAATCCAAAACCAAGAACCCCTGTTAACACATGCATTCGCAGCTTTTGGACTAGCTTTGTCAGACTCTTGCCGACCACCTTGAATCAGACGCACTCCACTCCACGCTGAACCTATCCTGCAGCCATCGCTTGCATCTGAGGCCTCAATCTGCTAGCGCTGTACGGCGCCTCACAGTTCCGTCATACTGTGTGTTGCTATGCTCACGCATCCGCCCCTTCTCGTACCAATTTAGACGAGCACTCACCTCACTTCTCCCCTCCTAGTCACTTACGCACCTGCCGTCTACCCCAGCTTATTCTTCCACTTCAGAAGTGCTTTCTGTCTCGCCTCGTATGTACCGCACGTGTCAAGTGCCTTCTCATGCTAGAGCGCCTGTAGCAAGATAGCCTGGAGGAAGGAGGTCAGGGCAGTACACGCGAAGGCACAACACGCTGAATCTGCTGCCTCATTTTTTTGTTTGATGTATTTGTCAGTGATGCATAGCTCTCAGTAATGTAATTTGAAAGCCAGTCCTTTGTTAAAACATGCGGAGCTTGAAGGATTTCAAAGACACACTAACATCTGCACATGTGCAAGGCAGTGGGCAGGTGGGAAAATGCATAATCTTCCTCTTGAAATCTCAAAGGCTTCTAATCATAATGTATATTTTATAAGTTGCTGACAACTGCCTCAACTTAGCCTTTGCGCATGCGGCTGCAGCTCATTCATCCATCCCGTAATGGGCTTAGGCAATAAACAGATTATAACTTATGGCCATCAAAGTACCGGTAGTTTAGCTGCAACTACCAAAGTTAAAGTTACAACTATGGCAAAAATGTGTATTCTACTTTGGCAGACCGTTTGGCCAACAAACTGAACTTTTATTCATGCGGAAATAAGAGGAGGTGCATGGAAGCAAAATATATGCATTCACCAACATTGGGAGCAAAAAGTGCTTTTCTAAAAAGCACTTTTGCGGTGGTTTTTGGCAGCAAATTAAGGAATATTTGCGCTGATTTAACCTCCTCTGTGATGTCTACTGTCTTGAACATGTCCCTTGAAGTGACTTTAGTGACGCTGATGCCTCCTGGACAAATTTACAAGGCCTTTTGACAGCCCTAACAAATAGGATCCCAATATCTGATGCAAAGTGCAAGGAAACTGGTTGGATTGATAAGCCTACTTGCACGATACGCAACTTGAAGAATGCATGGACAGCTGTTTTGTAGGTCTTCAGAAAAATTCACAGATGCATACCTGCAAATACGTGTTTCCCGAAAATACTCATAAGTGGGTTAACATCAACGAGGAAACTGCTGTGTTTTCAACAACATCCATCTTTGGATATTCCTGCTAGTGCAACCCACATTGTACGAGTACAGGCCTGTCAATATAAAAGATTACCTGGTGGATTCCAAAACAGTCCTTCAGTTCGCTATGATTTTAGCCAATAAATTAGGCAAATTAGCTGACAATCTCATAACTTCAACGGCTGAAGCCATCTGTCCAGTATTCCAGTAGGCATAATTGAACGAATGCTGTTGCCTTAAGCAAATATAAAGTGATTGACAGTAAAAATGAAGTCCTACTACGAATTTTTTCTAACTGATCCGACAGCATCTATTCAACACCACTTCACACTCAATAGCAGCTAGTGAATGTGCGCACAGACTCGAAGGTTGAAAGGCAAACTTACCACAAAAATTACACCACTACCTCTGGGAGATTGACGAGGAGAAATATAGAGAGAGAATTGCATGATTGAACTGGATCAAATGCTCTCCCAGTTAGAAGAAACACACAAACACGTATGCCAACTGACAAGAACTCGAGGCAATTTTACGCACATTTTTTCGTTTTATCAACTCTAATCCAAGAATTAAGTAGCCCGACTGTCAGGCACGCTAATCGATCGCCCAACCTGAATAACAAACCACTTTTAAACTCATTTATGGTAAAGATGGTTTAGCGGTAAATGCAAAGACTACCTTGCCTTGGCGTTGTCTGTAGCACGACGACTAACCCAGCTATGGCTACATTCCTTCACTGGTGGTTGTTCTGGTAAATCGACCCTATTTGTAGCCATTTGTCTGCAATTTAAACAATCAATTCAGTTTAGCAGTTTTGCTGATGCTCTGAATGATTCCTTCCTTAGTTCTTTTAACACGAACAGAAGCTCTTACTGACATTTGCAAAAGGATGGATTTCTTGTGGTAAGCCATGCTTAGTGGCAAGCATTAGGTGCAGAAATGAATGTATTGCATTTTTAAGTTGCTAGAAGACGCTTTTAGATTACCTCGAGCAATACCAGCAGGTTTTTGTTGCAGAGATGTTATTCATTGCTACTCGCCTTGCATACGCGAGGGGCACAGCGAATAATGCTACCAAGATATGACTTGACTGAAGAATACTAGAACTTGCTTTTTGCGATCCAATTTTAACTTAAAACAACTTATTTAATTTCTGGAGAAACAATTAGGTACGTACATAATACGTATGTGTTAGACCAAAATGCTAGTTGGAACCCAGACTGACATTTTGGAATATGAGAGCTTGATTATTGCACCTTATATATCTCGAGTCCTCCCGGAAGTCTTATGATAGAACATATAGCGCTAATGAATAGACGAATTTAGAGGCTATCAGCAAGGCTTTCGTGCCATGCTGCAGAATGAGAGTCAACCAATAGAGACTGAAGCATATGCATGCATTAATGGAGAACGAAATGGCTTATCAAATCACTGCGCGTTACCTTGTTGACATAAACAAATTAATTGTCAAGTTGTGATAATAATTAGACAACTATAACTGGCACAAAGACAATCTGGGCACTTTCTATGTCATCACAGAAAATAGCGGCAGCAAAATAATGGCTCTACTTTGACGAAATTTGCTAAATAATTCCCAAGTGCCTCCTTTATGACTATAGTCCGAGAAATTAGTAACACTTATTCGCCATTTTGAACAAACAAATTTCTGCGAACCGACTCGCCTGCACTCCAGAAAACGAGAGGTATCCTTTTAGGAGGTATCGAAGGTTAGCCCTTATATGCCTCAACACTCACAAATGGCGAGCAGATTAATAGACAAGAAACTAACTTGCTAATGTCATTTAAGCAGTTGAACTTATGATCTGAGCGTGCATACGTTGATTTGAGTGATTAGTCGACAAAACAAATTCCATTCCTCCATCAACTGCGCATCATTTTTGCCACCGATCCAACGGAAACATCGGTTTCAAATATTGTTGTCCATTTTTTCGAGTATTAGAGTGCACAACACAACAGAAACGGTTAATTTGTTTTAGTGTACCTAAAAATTAGGTAAATATTTTGGAAATAGGTGACAGATTTTTGCTGAAAAGTGTAATATTTCATTGAGTAAGATAACGAATGCGAGAATCTACTGTTAGATTAAAGGATTGTGAGCTGAATATAATGAATACGGAAAGTCTTCGCGGTCATCCATGGATAGCGTTCCGAGTGATAATCGCGAACGTAGAGGGTAGTGTTTGCTGCAAGATTTCCTGTGCATGTTTCCCCAAACTGTTTTGTGGCCTTGCGTCTGTAGCTGGATTAAGTGGGTTAAATCTGAGTCCCGTTGCTGACTTGGTTTCTGAGTGGCGATCTCGTGCAGAATTCTTCAGCTTTGTTATTCGACAGTGGAAACCTTAGCATGGCGTTTTCTTTAATCCCCTACTGCCTGATTGAGTGTGCTGCTGGCACCACCCACTTCCCCNACGTGGTAACCGTAACATAGGGTCGGAGTGCCTCAAATGGCAACTGTAGTTATTGGACAAGACCGTAATGTGGATGTGGTAAGCAGCAGTACAAAGGTAGACCGATGGTTAAAATTTGGTAAGTCTTCCTCTGAACTTCATTCACCTCAAATTCGATGCCAATCCGCACATTGCCATCAAAAGCTCCGGAAGAGAGGCCAAATTTATTCCAGGATGAATATCTGTACTGCAGACAACAGCGGACCATTCTGTGCAAGTTCATAGGGCATTCTATTTTCTTGACTATTTTCGAATAAAACACTAAAAAACGGTATTCGTGCTCACGTGCGCCTTACATGTTGACTGCATTCTCGTTAGCTGTGCTTTAAGCCTGTCAATGCACGCTTAAAGTCGAGGATCAATTAATCACTTATGAATGCACGCGCGACTAAACCATCAGAGAAACTCGCTGGGGCACAGGTTCGAGTTTGGTTTCCTTTAAATGATCCCTGGCCTTCATTCGCAGCTTTTGGACTAGCTTTGTCAGACTCTTGCCGACCACCTTGAATCAGACGCACTCCACTCCACGCTGAACCTATCCTGCAGCCATCGCTTGCATCTGAGGCCTCAATCTGCTAGCGCTGTACGGCGCCTCACAGTTCCGTCATACTGTGTGTTGCTATGCTCACGCATCCGCCCCTTCTCGTACCACTTTAGACGAGCACTCACCTCACTTCTCCCCTCCTAGTCACTTACGCACCTGCCGTCTACCCCAGCTTATTCTTCCACTTCAGAAGTGCTTTCTGTCTCGCCTCGTATGTACCGCACGTGTCAAGTGCCTTCTCATGCTAGAGCGCCTGTAGCAAGATAGCGTGGAGGAAGGAGGTCAGGGCAGTACACGCGAAGGCACAACACGCTGAATCTGCTGCCTCATTTTTTTGTTTGATGTATTTGTCAGTGATGCATAGCTCTCAGTAATGTAATTTGAAAGCCAGTCCTTTGTTAAAACATACGGAGCTTGAAGGATTTCAAAGACACACTAACATCTGCACATGTGCAAGGCAGTGGGCAGGTGGAAAAATGCATAATCTTCCTCTTGAAATTTTCAAAGGCTTCCAAGCATGATGTAAATTTTATAAGTTGCTGACAACTGCCTCAACTTAGCCTTTGCGCATGCGGCTGCAGCTCATTCATCCACCCCGTAATGGGCTTAGGCAATAAACAGATTATAACTTATGGCCATCAAAGTACCGGTAGTTTAGCTGCAACTACCAAAGTTAAAGTTACAACTATGGCAAAAATGTGTATTCTACTTTGGCAGACCGTTTGGCCAACAAACTGAACTTTTATTCATGCGGAAATAAGAGGAGGTGCATGGAAGCAAAATACATGCATTCACCAACATTGGGAGCAAAAAGTGCTTTTCTAAAAAGCACTTTTGCGGTGGTTTTTGGCAGCAAATTAAGGAATATTTGCACTGATTTAACCTCCTCTGTGATGTCTACTGTCTTGAACATGTCCCTTGAAGTGACTTTAGTGACGCTGATGCCTCCTGGACAAATTTACAAGGCCTTTTGACAGCCCTAGCAAATAGGATCCCAATATCTGATGCAAAGTGCAAGGAAACTGGTTGGATTGATAAGCCTACTTGCACGATACGCAACTTGAAGAATGCATGGACAGCTGTTTTGTAGGTCTTCAGAAAAACTCACAGATGCATACCTGCAAATACGTGTTTCCCGAAAATACTCATAAGTGGGTTAACATCTACGAGGAAACTGCTGTGTTTTCAACAACATCCATTTTTGGCTATCCCTGCTAGTGCAACCCACATTGTACGAGTACAGGACTGTCAATATAAAAAATTACCTGGTGGATTCCAAAACAGTCCTTCAGTTCGCTATGATTTTAGCCAATAAATTAGGCAAATTAGCTGACAATCTCATAACTTCAACGGCTGAAGCCATCTGTCCAGTAATCCAGTAGGCATAATTGAACGAATGCTGTTGCCTTAAGCAAATATAAAGTGATTGACAGTAAAAATGAAGTCCTACTACGAATTTTTTCTAACTGATCCGACAGCATCTATTCAACACCACTTCACACTCAATGGCAGCTAGTGAATGTGCGCACAGACTCGAAGGTTGAAAGGCAAACTTACCACAAAAATTACACCACTACCTCTAGGAGATTGACGAGGAGAAATATAGAGAGAGAACTGCATGATTGAACTGGATCAAATGCTCTCCCAGTTAGAAGAAACGCACAAACACGTATGCCAACTGACAAGAACTCGAGGCAATTTTACGCACATTTTTTCGTTTTATCAACTCTAATCCAAGAATTAAGTAGCCCGACTGTCAGGCACGCTAATCGATCGCCCAACCTGAATAACAAACCACGTTTAAACTCATTTATGGTAAAGATGGTTTAGCGGTAAATGCAAAGACTACCTTGCCTTGGCGTTGTCTGTAGCACGACGACTAACCCAGCTATGGCTACATTCCTTCACTGGTGGTTGTTCTGGTAAATCGACCCTATTTGTAGTCATTTGTCTGCAATTTAAACAACCAATTCAGTTTAGTAGTTTCGCTGATGCTCTGAATGATTCCTTCCTTAGTTCTTTTAACACGAACAGAAGCTCTTACTGACATTTGCAAAAGGATGGATTTCTTGTGGTAAGCCATGCTTAGTGGCAAGCATTAGGTGCAGAAATGAATGTATTGGATTTTTAAGTTGCTAGAAGACGCTTTTAGATTACCTCGAGCAATACCAGCAGGTTTTTGTTGCAGAGATGTTATTCATTGCTACTCGCCTTGCATACGCGAGGGGCACAGCGAATAATGCTACCAAGATATGACTTGACTGAAGAATACTAGAGCTTGCTTTTTGCGATCCAATTTTAACCTAAAACAACTTATTTAACTTCTGGAGAAACAATTAGGTACGTACATAATACGTATGTGTTAGACCAAAATGCTAGTTGGAACCCAGACTGACATTTTGGAATATGAGAGCTTGATTATTGCACCTTATATATCTCGAGTCCTCCCGGAAGTCTTATGATAGAACATATAGCGCTAATGAATAGACGAATTTAGAGGCTATCAGCAAGGCTTTCGTGCCATGCTGCAGAATGAGAGTCAACCAATAGAGACTGAAGCATATGCATGCATTAATGGAGAACGAAATGGCTTATCAAATCACTGCGCGTTACCTTGTTGACATAAACAAATTAATTGTCAAGTTGTGATAATAATTAGACAACTATAACTGGCACAAAGACAATCTGGGCACTTTCTATGTCATCACAGAAAATAGCGGCAGCAAAATAATGGCTCTGCTTTGACAAAATTTGCTAAATAATTCCCAAGTGCCTCCTTTATGACTATAGTCCGAGAAATTAGTAACACTTATTCGCCATTTTGAACAAACAAATTTCTGCGAACCGACTCGCCTGCACTCCAGAAAACGAGAGGTATCCTTTTAGGAGGTATCGAAGGTTAGCCCTTATATGCCTCAACACTCACAAATGGCGAGCAGATTAATAGACAAGAAACTGACTTGCTAATGTCATTTAAGCAGTAGAACTTATGATCTGAGCGTGCATACGTTGATTTGAGTGATTAGTCGACAAAACAAATTCCATTCCTTCATCAACTGCGCGTCATTTTTGCCACCGATCCAACGGAAACATCGGTTTCAAATATTGTTGTCCATTTTTTCGAGTATTAGAGTGCACAACACAACAGAAACGGTTAATTTGTTTTAGTGTACCTAAAAATTAGGTAAATATTTTGGAAATAGGTGACAGATTTTTGCTGAAAAGTGTAATATTTCATTGAGTAAGAGAACGAATGCGAGAATCTACTGTACAGTAGAACAACGGTAGCACGTTTCTTAAAGAATTTTTCGGAGTCGTGGAGGCCAAAAAGGATTTACACGCGATCATTTACTAGCACCTCAAGCAGGACCCAAACCTACGCAGAAAAGACACATTGAACACCCAGTCCATCGTCTTTCCCACCCGGCCATCGAGAAACCTTTCTAATTCCCCCATCCCTTGTCGCCGGCGCCATGCGGACGTGGCCTGCATCTTTGCACTACTTGAGCTCACCACAGCACAGCAGCAACGTTACCATTGCCAACACTGCAAACATTGTCATCCATGGTCTTTGCACGGATGACTAAGGGCGTTAGACTGAAGACCCAAATGCCCCGGCTCCGTCCTGGCTCGCGGCAGGGTCGTTATTGCACTCTCACTACACAACCTTTTCTTTGCATACGTCTCTATGCATCCGGGTACGGTGGAAAATGGACAACTGTAAAGGCGCTTAGAGTGAAGTAAAGTAGGCTGTCTGTCGCTTGCGTGGAAAGCAATAACTGCTACCGCATTGCACGTGAGAATCATACTCTCGTCAATATACTCAATGGAACCACGATCCGTCGCCTTAATCGTCTGACTACCGCGGCAGGTCACCACTTGCACACCTGCCCACCTTAACACCACGCACACCGTCAATGCCCTCAGTGCTGCGCTGTGCGCACTCTCCATGCTTCGGTCATTCTGCCAACCTTACTCGCCGTCTCCTGTTCACAACTTTACCAGTGCCCTAACAACGCTATTCAAATGACCACCGCTCCTAATTTTCCGGTGCACCCTATAGCTAAACTCACTTGCTTGAGTAGCTGCATGACCTACGTCCTGAAGCAATGAAAGCACCTGTGGTTCAGTAGCGGTGTTCCAAATGCCACCCACCCACTGCACACTGGGCATTACGCAGTGTCGTAGGATGTGGTCTGGCGCGATGAATTGTATTGTTGCTGGGGCGATTGTCGGTATCAGCAAGCGCGACAGCATGTGGACTAATATGAGGCTCTTTCCCTTTATCTGTATGTAAATTTACATGTCGGGGTTACGTGCGAAGCTGAGTCACTTATGCTGATGACCTCACTTTAAGCCTAAGTGTCCGAGATTATAGTGGTCTTGCGATGAGCCGTAGGTTCATGGTGGAGGTGAGTACAATTGGCAATTCTGCACCTAATTAAGATGAACGCACAGTTTTGGAGGCCACAGGTGTCCACGCGGAATTGCCTGAAACGAATTCACAACAAGAAAAACCCAAATAAATTGAGACTTTCTATTCCCACGAGTCTGCCCGGCGGGTCAAGAATTATCTCCCTAGGTTAGAAAGTAACTAATGCATGAGGGAGAAGTGCATTCTGAAGTACGAAATTAGCCAGAAAAATTTTATATGATGAACTACCAGTAGGGATGTAATATGAAATGAAGCCCTTATCACTAGTTCCAACAATAATACTAGATCCTGTGTAATATTGAAGTACACTGGCTTCTGTCTTAAAAGCAAAGTGATTGCCACACGACCAGACTGAGTTCATTTATCAGAGCTGCATTCCAGGTAGTCGTGGATGAACTCAAAGCGGTTCTCTAGCTTTATACTAAAAATTGCGCCACAAAATCAGCAGCAAATGGCAGGTACTGTTGCTGAACTCTAATTACATCGTGCATTCTGCCTCCTAGTCAAGAACGTGTTGCAGTGAGAAACCCCTTGATTTGAGAGAACGTGCAAGTGGTCTTCTATGCGCACCCGAGACGCACTAGCTTTTTACCACCGCCACTAAATTTGGCCATGCTCTTTGTTGATTAACTTTGCTAAACAACCGCCCATCAGTTGCGTACTCATTCATGTGCTGCAGTATTACCCTTCAATAGGTATCTTTTTACTGCACCCAAGCTCACACCCCTTCAATGCAGTGAATTAAAAGTGAATTTAATCTATTCTTTGCGTTAACTCAGGCTTAGAACTGCAAGCTAAAAGTGGAGAGCATTGCTTTGAGCAGATTTCCGAGTTTTCGTTAAGCCAGTAAAAGGTTGACAAACTATTTTGGAATTGATGCAATTTTCAGTAGTAAATAATAGCTAATTTGAAGTGCTTCCACTTGGATTAACTTGCTAAAGCGTTGGTCGAGACATCCATGCTATGGCAATTTACATCAGTTGTAGCCGGTTATTGCGTTGCCGAAGTAAAATTAACATTGTCTGCTTTTGAAGCTGCTGCAAATGGGAAAAGTCAGTTTGCATTTCCTAGTAGAGGTATAATGCGACACTTTGATTTAAGGTCATGCGGTTCCAAAGTTGCCTCTCAGCTTCATTTCGAACAAATTAGTAAATTATCACTAACGATGAAAATAGACTGACCTAGGTGGGTTCGCGACGCGTGGGGTGAATAAAATTTACTGGCAAACATTCACAGGCCAATGGATTTTTACGTGTTTCGTTTGCGCTTTGAAGAAGCAAGTTTGCTTTATTACAGTGCATAAATGCTGCACACGCTTGGTCAGCTACAATTTTTTAGGCGAGAAGCGCCAGAAAATACGAACCTCGTGCTGAATGGAGTACCATCGGTTTCCGAAGAGGATACGTACCATGAGCGTGCCGAGTCTGCAATATTTGTACCCATTTAATAACAATCATGCCATTAAATGTGTCTTGGTCCCGCTCGTCAAATCGTTTGATTGGCATGAATACTAGAGCAGACTTTTCCAATTAGTGCTATATGGTGTCAGTTTTGCGCATGTGCATTAATTTGAGTACCGCCAAACATACTCAAGAGCGCTAGCAGGCAAAGTCACTGGCGCCACGCAATTCATCCACTACTTTTTTAGTTTGTGTCTTCAAATGACTGCTTTCACAAATTTCGAAATGCGACTGTTTTTGCCTTCACTTATAATGGGAATTAGATAAATAAAGGGGCATTTGCTTAGTAAATGAGCGTCTGTATCGTCAAAGCAAAATTAATACCTTCTGGCAGACCTGTCATTATTTTTGGAAATAACACTGCAGTTTCTCCAAAGACCGTAAGCAATGGGTCTCTAAGTGGTGATTAAGAAAAAAATTCCGATTCTTAAGTGGTTATGATGCTGCGATGATACTGCAAACCACCAACCACGAAGTGCCACTATATAATGCACTGATTGTTGCAATTTTACATCTATATTACCCAATTTTGTTCAGTAGCAAGTATTTTGTGGGTGAAATTGATGCGACTGGGGAAGAGGAAGCGACTTCACTGGCACTTAATTTCGTCATCGATTTTCCTTCTCACATGGCATCGGTGGTGACGACTTGATTGCTTGGTGGTTCATAGATGTAAATTCTAACAAATACGAAGCCAGCTGCAGTGGTCACAACACGGAGTAAAGCATGGCTCTCCTATTATCACCGAAAGATTGAAAAAAGCCAGTGAGACCAGCACATGAAAGACGGAATGGTGAATTGTAAAACAATCGCCGTCGAAATGGACACATACTCCAATGGGTTAGATCTCGTCTTCTCTTTTACGTAAAACACTTAGTTGAGGTAGACGAACACACGCATCCAACTACCACGGTAGAATAAGCAGCAGCAGTGGGTGCATAGATTTTCATCTCCCTCCTCGTGATCAGAGAAAAATGATGGATGCGCTCGATATGCGACAACCCAACAAATCCCACACACAAATTTGTGTCCACACTACAAGCATAATGACACCGATAGGATAGCTGCAGCCCTAACACCATCATTATTCATATTGGTCAAATATTAAATAACAATTGCATGACCACATTTTCTGCTGGCCAATCAACAATCGAATTCGCTACCTGGCAAAGCAACTAATGCATCTATCCCACACCCTGTGCATTTGACGACTCTCCCCACTTTTCACAATTCGACGATACGCTTACTACCATCACTTCGTGTGTATTGGGAAACAAAAGCATCCAAATCCTCTTTAACCAACCTCGTGATAAATTAACAATAATTTTACCATCTTAAAGCCCCAAGAAGCCAAAAAATTGCAGTTAAATATAGCTATCACAGAATCTAAACCATGAAAATGCTTTATTTCTCTGAAATAGATCGACTTCAGTAGTCGAAGATCTCTCGCACAATATCCAGCTTATCGGTCTTGCTGTCCACACAGTCAAATAGCAACACCAGAAAATGCACGTGAATCGATATCAATAGCGTCGAGCCTGATTGCAACCTAGGCGCCGCCATTTATCCCACAAAACACTACTATTGCAGCTCGTAAACAGCACTCGAAATGCTAATCTCCCCAAAAACTGTGGACCAAGTCACTGTGGATCACAACTTCTGACATTTCGCAGGGATATTCAAAAGTGGCAACAGGTGGCAACACTTGTGCTCTTAAATGGGGAGCAATCTGGCGTCATCTACAGACCCACCTTCCTTGTGAGGACGAGTGACGCACCTCAGCTATTACTAGTGCGTTATCCTTAGGTAGTATACACCATCAGTGCAGGCTCAACTGCGCAATGGTTGGCGATGCACCTCCGGTGCTGAATATCCTTACCGATATCTTCGACGCAGTCAGAGCGAGGTACGTAGGATGTTTCGAGTGGTTATGAGGATGATCTGGATAACAAGAGAGCGCAGTTGGAGACCCAGGCAAATTGTCGTGATTCCAAAGGTATTTAGTTGGTTGCACGCAAGTCATAGAAGAAAGAATAGGGTGGGTGATAGTAACACATTCAATACAAAGCGCAAGGATTCTCTGTTTGAGTATTTTAGATCACTTCTGGACCAAAAGTAATGTTTAACTCAACGCAACTATAATGAAAACAATCAAGTAAGTCAGGGCCAACGCTATTGTATCCCATAAAAATAAGGGAAACGATAATTTGCAAATGCTAATTAGTACAGCAGAATAGAAGACGAACAATGAACGCATGGAAGTACAAATCACGAATTATCACAAGTAAACGTGAATTCGAACCCACTTCTGGTGAGGGTTAGACGCCACTTACTGGTACGCTGCAGCTACCTCCGTAGGCCCACTAATCCGCTCACAGCATACGCCTGCGTGATTGTATTCAGGCTGCAGATTGTTGGCCTCCGGTCGCGATGATGGTGAATAGACACAGATGAGTCGGTAGGTGGACAGCACTGGAAGGAGACAAGCGGATCGGTCGGCTGATAAATGAACCGCTTGTCTGATAACAATGAGTGGATGGGAGGGGAAGAATGATGGCTGTGCGAGCGCAGACATGCAAAAGTATTCGTTGAGAAAAAACGTGTGTTTAGTGAGGGATGATGATGTCGGAAGGAAAAAGGGGGTGTGGGGGCGTGGTGCAATGAGGGTGGAGATAGATGACGGACAGTGGATGGTTGACAGTAGAATAAAAGGGAGAAAATGAACTGCATTGACTGACATTGTGTTGCTCTGCGCTGCAAAACGGTGGCTGGCTGGTTAACTGAACGGTTGGGTGAGTGGGTGGAAGGCCTGGCGGCCTAGAAGTACAATATTCGCTTAGGGTGTTAATGATACCGACCAGTCTCGTGTATGCTTGACATGCCTGACTCTACTTGTCACTCCGTAGCCGCTGGTTGAGCTAGTGATGATGAGGCGTGCAGGTGTTACTGCATGTAACACGATAATGTGCCCTGCCCTTCATCTCTTATATCCACCGATATATGGGGACGCGAATGCCTTTAATATTATTGCGTGTTGGTGCTTAGGGGATGTGTATTATTTTTTCCCCTAATCGCAGATAGGAGTGTTCAGGTGAGTAACACCAGAGTGCGACTATAACGGTAACAGCGGAGATGGCAGATGCATTCTACAGCGCCGCAGATGGATCAGGTGTGGGAAGCAGTGTGCTGTAGCATGCGTTATTCTGAGAGGTACGGGGTGGGAAAGGAGCCGTTGTTATTGTAAGCTTGGTAGACTTAGGTAGCGAAGCCTAGTAGTCCTGGTCCCGGAGGTGTGAATCCGAGCTCCACGTCGGACGACATGGAATCGATTGAGTGTTTCGGGTGAGATGGTGCAGTTGGACGGTTGGGTGCAGCTCCGATCGTGGTTGTTCCCACTGTTCTATCTCGTCTCTGTCACTGGCACTTGATGACGTATTTATCAGTGCTTTAGTTCGTTGTTCCACCCTGCATTCGTCGTCAAAATGAGTGTGGCAGCAGATGCACAACGGCGCAGAGTAGAGCTTGCAGGTAGTCGACTTTTGACAACACTCATTTTGGTTAGTGGCGAGGCAAGTTGGCAGTGTTGCCACTAACGTGATGTGTGGCGAGGCGGAATGTGAGTGAAGTGGGGTAGGGTGGGAAGTGGAAGATTGAGAAAAGGCCGCATAATGTGGCGAATCGCTTCGCTAGGATGGTTGAGTGGCTGGGTCGGCGGACTTTAGGTCCACTTAAGAGACCTCCGCGTCGGTTTGAACCACGCTTCTGGCATGTTTGAGACCCGTGCCCACTGGTATGCTTTGCATCTGTTCCCGTAGGTCTACCAATCCATCAGCACTGCATGCGTGAGCCCTCTTTTCCATGCTGCAGTTTGTTGGACGTATTTCGCGGTGTTGGTAGATGCACGCTAGTGAGTGAATGCAAGTTCACACAGCTCTAATGCGGTGATTTTCGTCCTTCCCATAATATACTAGCGTTTACTTCAGAGTTTATTCTCTTTGCTACGGGCACTTGTGATGAGTGCATAATCCTCTACCCCGAACAAAATTTATATCTAATCGTGACCTTGGATCTATTCAATTCGCCAGTAAAAATCTGTGCTATTGCCTAGAGACATGCGAGTCAAAATTCACTACATTCGGTGGCTTCATGGCACTGATGTCTGCTTTCTCAGTTAACTGGTTTAGCGAGCCACGAAAAATCGTCGGATGTAGGTTGGAGCTCTTACCACTTTAATCCAGGTTAATGGCATGCCATCTTTCCATTCATTTCTGCATTAGTTAGGCGATCATTATTCGCCCATTGATGAAGATGGCCACAAAATTTAGGACTGGAATGCTTCATGATTTTTATACCTTTATTAAGGCTCCTGTTCGGATCTTAATTGGCCCAGATTTATTCAAACCAGTAATAAGCTTCAGGTAGAGTAGTTGTGCCCTGCGAGTGTGGTGAGATGGATGGCATAACGTTCGAAAGAAATCCATTCAGTACGCGGTGATTACAGGGCAAGAACGGCATTTCACTCACAGTCGTCAAGAGCTAGATCGAAATAAGCAAATGGTGCTTACGTGCGAATTGGCTCGCAACTGCCTTTTCTGAAAAGACATGCATCCTCCTTATCTAGATCTTTACAAAATGCGCATGATACTGCCTCATTAAAGCATTATAGTCATTAGCGTATGCATATAAAGAGGTGATGCACGTAGTGGCTTCCTTATATTGCAACGAATTGGATGCACAAAAATTAAGTTGGCTTGGTATTTGGCCTTACTCGATTCAGAGGTAAATGCTCTACAAGCCTAAAATGATTTTCCTGTTTCCTTTTCAGTACTTAGTGTCGTGAAGTCAATAACAACAAAGTCCGATGGGATCCAGAATTAAGACGCAGATCACTCCAACGTAGAGGAGGCGTGGTAGTGAGGAATAAACTTGCAAGCTTGGCACCTTTCTCACTTAGTAAATCAGCTGGCAGAAACGACTGCCTTTAGAACATGCCGGGAGCTCTAATTACTCATATGAAGAGCAGCGATTTCATTGCCAATTGAGACACGTCGACGGAGTACCTTTGTCCCAAAGCATGTAAGTCCATTAACTAATTCCACAGCCAAATTATGACAGAGCCAGATCTTTTTGCGGGTGTGGTAACTTAGTTAGTTTTAGCAAGGTCCAAAACAAAGCCCTGAGCTGTTATTTTGTTCATAATTATGATACTACGTCTCTGTTGCAATTACTGCTGGATAATATTCTTTTGTTTTTAATGGTCCGTGCCGCTCATTGCTAGCAAAGCCCTGAAAACTTACTCCTCTCATTGAAAGTGTCAGAGATGACCCGAAGCGCAGTATCGGTGGCTGAAGCTAACCATTAATATGACCTAAGTTAAGCCTACGGCTCCTTCCTGCCCAGTTCTATGCTCCGGTGCATAAGCGATACTGAGCCAAAGTGTATTGATGTGTCTACCGATTACTTAAATAAGGTTCCCATCCAAATAAGCTAAGTTGAGCTAAAATTAATGCTCTACGGATCACAAAATGAGGCTACTACTGTTAGTAAGCTTAGATCTAAGGCTAGTGGAAACCAGTTATCTAACCGCTCTTCAACCCTTGCCACACGTTTCAACAATAAGCAAGGACAATATTGGTAGGACAGTTCCAGCAAAACATCTCGGAAGTAACCGGTGAAGTTTCCAGTTACCTATGCATATATACGTAGAATAAAACGCTTTAATAAGTTCGCTGGTAAGGTTGGAGTGCGATAATGCTACCGGAAATCTTTGAGAATAAGTTTAATTAGGTATGCCGAGGTTGGGTAGAAGTAATTAACCTTTGAGGTTGGAATGGCTGTTGATGAATTGGTCTTTTTCGGACACTCATTCCTAGACGTTGCCTAAATTTGGCTTTCAGTAGAACCTCTCCGATTGGCCGTGGACATAAATGCATAGGTTTGGAATGCTGTGTTCATAGCTCATTGATTTCTTCATTGACTATGGACACACAAAGCAAACCGAGGCATGCAAATTATTTACACATACAATTGTAAAACTGTGGGAAATTATCGGCCTAACTCTGTGCATAGTTCATGTACATGTCATGGGGCCTAACCGTTTCGCTATCTTACCTCGCAAGTTTGCAGACGTTAATGAGTGATTGCGCTTAAAGTTCCCACAAGAAGACACATCTCGTGCGCCCCAAATAGGCATTCAGATTCGGGTAGACGTTTCAAGCGCTTGACCCGTATGATTAAAAGGATATCAACATGATTGGCATCGGTGATGGTAATTGTAAGGATGTCGCTATTGTATAGCGCCCAGTCAAAATGGGCAGCATATACCTCCATAAGATTTCATCACATCAAATCTGTTCTTTTGTTGATAGTTACAAACGACGCATAAGTTGTATTGACTATGCTGGTCACCTCATTGTGCACAGCAATCGTGTCTCCATCTGAAATCTACGGTCACTAGGGCTCCCAGGCGACAAAGTAGGCATTGTCATCATGATTTTTTTTTGGAGTCGGTTTATATCGTACTCCTGGGAAGTAAAAGAAATTGGCGTTTTCCCTCAAATCCAGAGAATTCATTTCACTTCAACTAAGGCATCTTGACAGGGGCTGTCAGGCTTAAAGTCAATGACTATAGGTTTATTTTTGAAAGGGTGAGTACTGCAATGCGTTTCTTCGTAGCATCCTATAACATGCATCGCACATTGTGTGGATGAACGGGGCGGATGCACCAGTGCACATAGGAAGGAACGGGTGAAGGAGAGCAGTTAGTTGAATGCGGCATTGTCTTAGCAAAATGGAACTCCCTGCGGCTTCAATACACGCGCTCCTGACAGTCGATCAGAACCGATTTGAAGGATGCTAACAGGTTCTTTGATTTGTTGAGTAATATACAGTGGTAACAGGCAAGATTATTTAAAAGCAGTAATTTGCCATAGTTTATAATCTGTCCAGCATCAACTGTTGGATAAATATTGTCATGTAATTACTAGCTCTGCGCAATATTTAGTGTCCGCTATCACTTTTCTTGAGTCCATGCTCTAGAATGGCAACAAATTGTTGTAAACAACGGCACTTCTTTAGGCTCAACGCCAAACTTGCGCCTCACAGGCAGTCTAATAACAAAGTTGGATTGGCATCATGCCCCCAGATATCGACATCAAAGACGAAGAAATCACTGAGGTAAATCATACTTTTCTTAAAAAACAAAAGTAATTATGCTGGATGCATCAGACATTGAAGGGTGGACGCCACGTTTGAATCCAAATTACATTACTCCAACTTCATGCACCGCAAATGACAATGTAAAAGCTGGCTTCCATCTGTTCCACTCTGCCACTGCCACATTCTATTATCCTGAATTTGAATCAAGGATGTAGGCTAAGGGGAATGCGTCCGTCTTAGTTACAATGCTCAGATTCCTATGGTTCATGCACGACTGTGTGCTACGGCTGATATTTTTAATTAGCAAGATCGCAGAGCCTCACGGTGACTTTGACAATCGCGTAACTATATTTTGAGCCATCTCTTCCATTAGGTGGCTTGCTTCTAGTAAAGGGGATGGTAGGCGTCTATGTGGTCAATAGATAAGCCTAGCTTCATCGACACCCATCGTATTCTTCACAAAACTTTTTCAACCCTGTTTGACGCTTTGTCATGGTAACGTGTTTGCGTGCTTGCTCAGCAACTCGCAATGCACATTTTCTCTTGTTGCCGGTAACAGGAATCGGCTGTGTGCAAGTATATCTAGTTTATTAATTGGTATGACTGCGTTCTTGAAGGGGACACTGCAACTGTTATCTACGATTCTGTCATTAGCGGAACAGCTGGATTGGCGTTGGTGCCTTACTAAGTGGATCATGTGATTTTCGGGAAATTTACAACGACTTGGATGTTGTACAGAAAATTGGCACAAGATTTTGCACCTCAGGCCAGTTCTGGACACTGATCAGCTTTTTCTTTTCATGCTGTTTTCTGATGATGCGTAGTGCTGCTTTATTAACCCGTGACTTGTCAACTTCTAGAGGACACTTGATTGAGTCGATCTACGGTAGCGTACAGTTAGGAGGAAAGTAACCTGAATACAGGTCTCGCGCATGTCACTCTTCCATCGCAGTCAGATGGATTCTAAGATCCAGCAGCTAGGTTGGAATATTTAGCCCAATTTTGCGCTGGAAAGGAGAGCTTGCTGCGAATATGCAACTAATCAAGCTCGATTTTCAACTCGTAAACCACATTTATGAACAGTCTTTTCTTTAAAGCAATTTCCCATTTTTAGACAATGTACCAATCGTCGTTGGTTATGTCGTCTATTAAATGGGGAATGAATGTATCAGTCGTCAAAATCAATTTAAATGAACCCTGTTCTCATGATGAACGGTTAATCTCGTGGCCCTATTACGCCTACAAGAAAATTTGGCGGTGAGGCAAGATAAATTCACTCTTAGTTGAGCTGCTTTCAAGCACGCGAAGCAAACGGCTACTAGTCATGCATTTGCGCGTATCATCCACAACTTGTCTATTTTTCTCTTTCGATAAACGTGTAAAAACATTTTAATAAATGAAATGTGCGCAGGTGTATCTATGGGTTTAACCATTGTCTTACAAACATTTCAGCACACTGGCCGGGGTGTCGCTAGCAACCAGGAGGTTTTATTCATAACGGATTTCTTACCACTTTCAAATGAGAAAAAAAATATTGGTGGTGAGAAGTAGCCAGTTGATCAGATTTTGCGGAAAACTCACAGGGCACCGTTGATGCAAATCTTCCCTTAACCTCACTTCTGCTCATCCAGCCACACCATATGCCTTACTCTATAGAGTGTTCTAGCTTTCACACAAAAAACAGTTCCTTCTATTTAACTATCTGTTGCATTTGACTGCGTAATAAGTGGGTCATAAATCCATTCCCACCTATCCATAATCCAAAGCCTGCTGTTTAAAAACTTCTCACAGACACTGTTAGCTAATTTCTCCACAGCAATTAAAATTCAAGTGAGTGCTGATTCCACATTCCTCAAGTCATATATTACCTCCTATGCACAACATTCTAGTCAATTTATGCATCTCGTTGGCCCACTACCGTCGATGACTCCCACAACTGGTTCTCCTATTCATTCTGCTACATCCGACTGGTAATATCACCTGACCTGGCCGGACCTCACCTAAACCAAAACGCAGGTGCACTCTTCTTCGAATTAAGTTAACAATCGCTAAATCCACCCCAACAAATCAAGTATCGTAGATGCCGAATATGCTGATACCTTAAATTCAACAGTTCCGTGCCGCCCCACGCCCCTTCACTCGCTCAGGCAGTCACTCACCCACTCATCAACAAGTACATACCAACAATCCACCCAACTTGCCCTTCGACTTCAGTCTGCCTGGTAGCTGATGGATCGGTAGTTTCCGCACTTAGGCAAATGAAATTCTACAATGTGACTATAAATTATTGATAACCATCTATCGATAAATAATTGTGCGCATGTATTCATCCTGATGCCTATTTGTGGGTCTTTGAGCGTTTCCTCGTACTTATGCACTCAGTTTTCAGCCTTGCATTCACAAATAAACTAACTTCGTTGTAATAATATTAGTAGATAAAACACTGATGGAGTGTGTAAGATGGGTGATAGTAGGAGGAATGCTTCAGTGTTTAGGTTGATTGAAGGCAGTGCTAGTTCGCTGATGCAAAGTTAGCATCAACGCAGGAATTAAGAAACGCTACAGGCCGTGGTAACATCCTCCTCTATTCAATCTCAAGCCAGCGAGGAGATGTATAATGCAGTTTTGGTCGTTGTGACATGCCTTAGCAGCTACATGCTTTTGTGCACACATATTGTAGAGACGAAGTGGGTGAAGCGCAGGCAAGGAGAGGAAGTTGCGTCCAAATAACAAAGTAAGAAAGGTTGGATTGGCAGAAGGACGTGTAAAATTGTAAAACATGCACGCAGTTTGACCGTTTAGTGTACGCAGTAGATTAGCACGTCAGTCTCCGAGGGTCGCGAATTCGAGCCCTGATCTGAGCAGCGCTACTCACCGCAATTTACCATTAAATTCCTAGTGACCAACGGCGATTGAATAGCTGCATCCGTGCACACACACACACACATTTGTCGACATTCACTTACGCTACTGGCAAGAGAACCGGTACACTGGTGCAGGCACAAATGAAACACCCACGGTGAAAACCGAACCCATCTACTTTCACTTGGTGCATTTACTAGGAATGCACACTATCGCATGTGCTCGTCTTTTTCAGATTCGTTTTTCTATTACCTCATGATTTCTACCATCCAGGCAGTGCTACTTAACAATTTCCGACTCATTTTACATCACTTTTTACTGTTCTACTATTTTTAGCAAAAGTTGCAATTTCGCGTTTTATTTAACTTCTCGCAACACTACATATTTGGCGTTCTGCGTGTCCTTTACATCGCCCCAGTTCCTTTGTTTGCTTAACATTCCTTGACAGCGCCTGCACTTCGTGCTCATTTATCGCATGGTTTTTGTAAATAATTTGATTCTAAAATTTTATAAATGCAGCAAGTCTAAGGGATTGCAACATTTTCGAGCACATCCTGTTTTGGTTCCCTGCACTTGTAGGCTAGACGTAATTTACCAAATCTTGCACCGGCTTGAGCTCTCATCAAATTGTATTGCTACAAACGTCTGACACATTCGTCTTACAGCGGCGCGAATCGCAGCACGAATCTGAAGGTTAATTTACAAGTCGACACCACTCCCTCCTGCTCATCCTGGATGGCTGTGTCGGAAGAGGCCAGGAGCCAGTTGCATTTGATAGGACGTGAACTTACAATCTTTGCAGTAAGGAACCCGAGAACTCATCAGTTATTCTACCAAAACTTTACTTGTGCTCAATGATAGGCCAAGCACGCACGCCTAGAATTGTGGCTATTAATTAACTTAAGGCAACTGCAGGGTCTAGCGGTTCTGCGGTATAATTTCGGCTTTAGATGCGTGGGTTTCCTAACTATAATTATGGTTGATCTCGAGCCCAGATTTGTACATGTTAGGCTGTCTAGTGTGCGCATTCTGAAATTTTGGGCTTTTATTTGGTAATATTTTGTTCGCCGCTGTTTTCTTTGCTGAATTGTCATTGCAATATTGTGTCTGCCACCTTAGTACCAAAATCAACATCAATTCACTAACGGCAAAATATCTCTTCGCAATGCATTAAAGCAAGTGAAGAGTGGTCCGGATCGTTTCATTGTGAAGAGATATTTTGCCGTTAGTGAGTTGATATCGATTTTGGCACTAAAGTTGGAATGGATTTACAGGAGATATTTTCCTTTAGAGTGGTCGATTTCGATCACTATATTGCCTTTTAATCAGGCGGACCGGAAAAGATTTGATAACGCCAAATTCATTTTGTCGTACAACGCTAATGGTAGAGGATTAAGGGCAAAAATCCTAGTGAAGGTGAACCGGTGTTTATCAAATGACTGCGTTGGTAGATGGAAGCGGATGGAGCTTTGCATAAAAAGAATAGAATTTGAGAATGAGACTGCAGCAGCAGTGTTAGAGGAATGCAATTCGATTTTGATAAAGTGACGCAGTTGCAGTGAAACGGAGCATTAAATTTGGACAAAAGTTGAATGAAAATCAATCCTGTGGCTGCGCCTGTGATGGGTGAGAGGCAAGCTCCCATAAGGTTTAAACTTAATTTTAACGTGTGACTGTTCTAGGAGTGAAACTGGGAACCGTGACTTCAGCAGTAGAGGGAGAGGAGATATTTTGCTGGAGATAAGTCAACGCTTATTGCGCGTCTGCAGAGGTAGTTGAGCGGGAGGAGAAATTTGACCATCCGGTTGTCGATTTAGTGAGGCGGTAACATAAATTTTGCTGAGGGTGTGGCTAAAGTGACAATTGAGTGAGAGACGAATTTTTGCTGTAGGTGCGTTGATTCTGCTCATATGGCTGCATTGGTAGCAGCGCGAAAGGGATACTCCCACTGGAAGTAAATCTATTCGGATTATTTAACCCCACTACAAGCGGACTCGTGGGTCATAAAAAGGCATCTTATAGGCTGATGTGGTTGCACGGCCTTCGTGCAAGTGCATGGAACTTGTAAACTCGGCACATTTCTGCGCAAAACAAATGGAGCTTTAATTCCATTGCCTCCTGTTTGCAACTTCCGTTACGACTGGGGCTCACAGAAGGGCTGGTGGTAGGATCCCATCTATCACACGCTGTGTACATTTTGCAGCAGTCAGTTGATTTTAATTTCCTCATAAGCTGCTTCAATTCACATTGTAGCTGATCATAGTGCATTGCTATCTTCCACTGCGAATCGATTATACCCCGTTAGGGATTCATGCTATTGTCAATTTGGGCTCGCTAGCGAATGAATTGTGGAGGAATATCTCAATGGGAAACTTAGCTTTAGCGTATCAGTTCCTGTTATAAGCGTTGGCGTTCAAATAAAGCATGGTTGAAAATGCGTTGTACCTTTTTCAAAGGAACTGCTAACTGCTGGAATCGCTCTTTAGAAGATAAAAGTAGTTTCAATGTTTACACCTGTTAGTCAATGTCAATTACTTGTTGCATGTGTCCGAGAGAACGAGGATTAAATTTTTTGGAGAACAAATCAAAGACAAATACCTGAATGGCTGAAAACGCGCACAGTTTTTAGACTCATTTAGCGGAACCAAATATTGGGACTCACGGAGAAGATTATACTGGTGATAGGTTTTTGTTGTTTGCAATGCGGATGAAGATTTTGCGTAGATAAGCATAGTAGATACCTCTTTTGCTTTCAGTTAACGGAGTGCACTGTTATGAAGCAAATAATTTTATACCTATTGGTGTTGTACACCCTAATGTTTTCAATGAGGCGCGTTAGTTAAGGCATCCATCGCCTTTATTTGCTTACATTGCATGGCAAAAGCATCCATTTTAAACTCTGTGAATTAAATTGGAGTGATGCTGGGTTAAGTTTATCAAATCCAATCGTACCATTAATGCCAAAGTCTACAAAACGCACTCATTTCATTTTCTTCATGACCGCATAACACAGTAGAAGGACAGCTTTTCTGCTAAAAGTTAAAAGAAACCCGATTAAATATCCTGATTCAGGGTGTCATGCCGCATCCTCAAACTGCGATTTTTAACTTGAAAAATTCAAACCTAATGGTTGGCACTGCAAATTTAGCATGGGCAACATAGTTAGCGAATAGCGGCTATGCCAGTGGAGGTGGTGGAACCATGCGAGTCTATACGCTGATTTCTACCATAGAGACATACTATAAACACTGGCAGGCAAACAGATGACTAAAAGGATACATTTTTTCCACTTTTCAATTATTCAATTAACGTACTCAAAAGTAGAAATTAAGGCAAACAAAACTTAGGCAGATCCAATAAACCTCGCACTGCAATCAAGATAGCGCGTGAAAATTAAAGGTGCTCATATTTCTTAAGAAATAAATAATAAATTCAATGCACTGCTTTACTTCTCTGTTAGCCAAAAAGTCAAATGAGAACAGACCTCTGGCTAGATTTGATACATTTTAGTGTGTATTATTATTTACTCACCAATAAATTTCTCAATATTTGCAGATTGAATTTTAACAGTATACAGAAAATGTATTTGTGTGATGACAGTTATAAAAAAATCGCATTTGCGTGGTAACAAGTCCTTGAAAAATTAAAATAGCATTTTTGCGATTGTTACCATTGAATTATGCCCACGTTTCACTTTGTTAGGACGAGGACTATCCGCTTTCACAACTGCACTTCCGTAATGGATGAGATTCAGTAGCGCGTGGCTGTGAGAATGCGTTCTCGCGCCTGACAAATCTGCACTTTGATGTTCATGTTGATTCAAGAGTTTTGGTTTGTTCAAGTGATCCCCTGTGTAGACCTGGCAAAAACGACTTCATTTCAGAAGCCAGTAAGTATTAAAATGACTAGTCCTCTACATGACAGATCAAGTACACGTTGGTCCCACTTTGCTTGCACACAAAAAATCACTTTTTGTCATACTTTGGAGCTTGTTATTTACAAAAACAAAATCAGGAGTCAGGTTTGCATTCCGTGGTGGAAACGCACTCCCACTCATGCTCTTAAATTTGTAGCCCATCTGGTACGTCAGCGGATGATCACACCTCGTGTTCTCTCCTTTTAGGTAGTCAGTAGGCACATTTATTATAAGATCGAATGTTTCCTTTGCAAATCACCTATAATTCTATTGGAGGCATTTATATGCATTACTGGTGTCCGCAAGACACCGTGGTAATGATGAAAGCGCGCTCGGCAAGTATTACGGAATGTCACCAGCAGACTTCTAAGCGCACTGCGAACTGCTCTAAAATTGATGAGCATTTACTTATTTTCCGAAAAACTGAACCGGAGTACATTATGTCGCTCCATATATGCTAACCGCACCCAAGCAATGAGCAACATTTATAAGTCAACAAAATCGCCAACAGCAAAGTACCCTGAGCTGTGACTTGTTCATGCCATAAGGATCCGTGTCTAATGATGTATAGTAAAAAGTTCATAGAGATTTCCCTACATATTTGAAGGGACATAAAACTCGTTTGTTAGCTGAGAGGTTAATCCATGGAGGTTGGTATGCCACACACCGCATGCCCAACGATGGTACTTGTTTTCCTTTTCTTCAGCTTTATGACACGTTTAAAAGAGGCAAGACCCTTAATCATACCATTGCTGTGATTGTGCGCTGATTTGTAGTAAGGCAAATTTTGACACAATAGGTACATGTTGCCATGAAATTTAAGACACAAATAAAGTCTCATCACCTGTCGCCTCATAAAAAAAAAATTTCCCATCAAACGCTGGTATCACTATTAGGGCAAGTTGAATAAGTACCTTTGCACGAGGACCGAGATTCGGAATTGCACTGCTCATATGCCTATTCTCTTCGTAGTAAAGATCTTGGGTGAACAGTAGCAGGATTTGGTAGCTTATCACCTTAACTGTGGAGCGTACATGCTCATCCACAATTACGTCGATTCAGTTAGACAAATCAAAGAGATCACATATTTAGAATTCGACAACGCCAAATAAAATTCTGAATAATCTCTGCGCAAGTTGCGTCTTGAATATAAAGGCTTGACTGATCAAGCGCTTGCAGGCTGACCCAAATCGAATGAGTTTTGTTGCGCTGTGGCCACAGTGCATTAGTCTAGTCTTAAGTAGCCCGTGGTAAGCGTCACGTAGCCCAATTCCAACACCTTTTTTAAAAATAGCAAATCCCGAATCCAAGCATGTATTCGGACGAAACAGAGATTGCATTGAGTGGCAAATTTCAGCATGTATTGTGCACGAATTCGCTAACATTTTATACGTCTCTAGTCCAGAAGCAGAGCACTTTTGATGATCTCAAGAGCAGAGTTTAGCGTTGTCACTGCATCTTCGGGTGAACCAAGCATTGTATTGACCTCGGCTACCACCATCGATTTGAGCAGACCTAGACAGCAAAGTGAAATTGATTTTATTACCACTTTGTTTCAGAGAAAGTGTACAAAGAAACTATAAGGCTCATTGCAGCCTCCATTCTCACGTGCACATCATTACAACTGTCACAAAGAACTCCATCGTTGCTACAGATCCAGCACATCGTAACACTGTCTCGAATCATCTGCGCCATTCATTTACGCCACTAATTGAAGGCCACAGCTGTTCGTGTGATAGGCCAACACAACATTTTAACGCAGTCTCAAAGTACTAAGCTAATAATGCTGGGCTGATGTTCCTAAAGGAAAAGTCGACAAGAAACCTTAAATTTGTGCTTTCGCTTTAGCATGTGGGTGTTTCTTTTTCAGGATTATCACAAGCAGCTGCTCAGTTATCGTTGCTCTAGTCAAGCAACAATCATCACTGACTATAAATGTCGATACTGTTAGCCTACCTGTCTGGCCAAGGGTCTTGCAAATGTACTTGCCCTCGTCCAATGAGAGGCCCCCTGGGACGGGAGTCCCTGTGCTGGGAGCATATTTGGGGTCCAACGCGTCAATGTCGAAGCTCAGGTGGATTTGACAATTAGGACTGCCAAACAATTATAATTCACAGATAAGTGTGTCGGTTATTCATCCTCTCAAAAGGGGGGGGGGGGAATTTCAACAATTATTCACCGAAATCGCATTATGGTCTTGAGGGCTGTCTCCATGACACTCTCAATACCAATCGTTCGCACATCGTCCATAGTAAAATACAGAATATTAAGATCCTTTATGAACTTCCTAAAACAGTCAGCAATTTATGAGGGCACATTTTTACATATCACTGGACTTAAAGGCCAAACTTACAGCTCTGGTGCATCAACATCTCGAAGTCCGATGTAGAGGAGTTGGTTAGCTTCAAGACTACAAGATGAATGGGTCAATGAACGTCAATAAGGCCAGCAACGGTACTTTATGTAAGGATGTGAAACCTACACTGGTTTGATGTTTTCGAAGCCTTGAGTTCGCGGAATGAGTTTGCTGGTTTCGTTGAGAAGAAAGGAGAGAGGCATACCGTGAGTGTGCCGAGAAACAGAGCTCCCGGGAGTGTTGATGTCAGCGTGTGCGTCAACCCAGACAACAAAAGAGTTGGGGAAAACCCTGAAGTGACCCGCGATTGACCCAATTCCAATGCTGTGGTCGCCGCCCAGTATAAGCGTCATGTCGTTCTCACTCACACTTTTTGCGACGCGCTCCGTCAGCTCCAAGGTGGTTTTCACCAATGCTCGCTGGTTTTCGCAATTCAAAATAATATCCGCTTCGCGATCATTTGACTGAGTAACTTCTCCATAGTCATTTACTTTGGCATCTAGAATTAGGCAGTGAAATGTTAGCAGCACATAGACGCCGAGAATTCAGATAAGTCAAATTAATGAGGTGGGGCATTGATGGTGTTGCAGGCGTTCCACCATAAACTAGAGAGAAAAACGAAGGAAAATTAAGGTCAGACTAGCTGACAGCTTACTCAAATTTTTAAAAAGCCCCTCAAGACCATGATCTCGAATCTCTTTCGGTGCTTTCTGAACTCCATCCTTTGGTTGACCCTTATCGACTGCTGCTGCCACAATACCCAGAGAGGAGACGTGATTTGCAGAGCCGTTGCCCATGACACGAAAGCTCTAATACACTTGGTATTAGTTGCGACTGCCTTTTATACCTCATGTGAATCAGCACCGTGTGGCTGTGATGCCGCGTCAGCGCACCTAACAGGTTACTATTTTTTGCGTAATTGTCAACACAATTGATTTTATTTCGCTACATATATCTTGCGCAGTCGCATCTAAGACGATCGTATGGTAAGCGTGTGTTTAGATTACGAAATGCAAACCAAACACCTGTTGATGCTAAATGCATTCTGCTTAGCATAAATAATGCCCAACTTTAGTCATGGGAGCCACAAGTGAGCATATTTTATTTACACTGCATGTTTCGCTGTGTAACTGTGGTGTTGATCCCAACTTCTCTGAGGATACCATTTCCTTTAGCCGATAATCAACAAGAGAAAACTTGCAGAGGAAACCGCAAATATTCGGAGCCGGATGTTTTGGATGTTCGAAGGAGTGCACATGATATAGGAGTCAGCGCATGGACGCGATATGTTATACAAAGAAACCTGAAAAAGCTCTAAAAGTAGTTGTGTGTAATAAAATTTATTGCTGCTATAGGAATAACACTAGCATGGTCGGAGGTTAGCAAGACAATGGCCTCACCAGAAAGCGATAGGCATTGAACTCAAGCAGATGTGCCTTTGTGATCGTGAGGTTGTACAATCCCACGCTTTGCTAGTCAGCGCGATTCGCCTAAATAATTATCGAAGAAATCATTGATTTTATCAAAATTTAGTTTGTTGGAAATCAAAGCAAAATCTTAAAAATGATTGTGTCAATGATTTGATCATTATCAAATGTTGTAATTCTGTGTTTGTTTAAGCTACCGGTTTCGGTCATGGTCACATGGGTGGCTATATTGCCCTAGCTGCGTAAGCTGGCCTCTAAGCTATGCCAGCAGCTTAGTTCCCTCTGCCCGTTGAATATATATATTCTGTTCTAGTATTCGACCTTCCTTTGCCTTCGAGGGAGCCTCGGGACGCTGCAAATGCGTTACGAAGCTGAAGCACTGGAGAACGAGCATTATAGTCAGCCAAGTCGCGTTGATTTAGTAGGCTCTCTGAAGTGACTTTGTAGCGATTGCTTGGGTTTCATCATTAGCTAAATATATGCAGAACTTTCTAAGACTTTTATCGCATGGATGAGTTAGGGCTCATGCACTCAGGCTTCTTTGCTGCCACCGGCTGTGTTGACTTTTAGGCTCAGCTAATTTTTTGAGTGTAGTTAGCGAATTAAAAATGGCGTCATACACTTCAGCTCAAAGGTAATGCAAATTTATAAATATAAAATGACTTCATTAATTTTCGCAGCATGCTCGGAATGCTTTTAGTAGAATTTCATATTGCTGCTTGAGTGCGTATGCATTATAATAATGAGTTCTTGCACTTACTGGTTAGGCATATAATTAGGCAGCAAAACTACATTGCCAACAATGAATAAACAGTCCTCGAACAGCAAATACACTTTGAGCGAATTCGCTTGTCACAGAACTGAAGAAGTTTAAATGATTCCACCTATTTTAGGTTAAAAATATCTTACTTCTTATAATTTTTAGCCAAAAGTTCTAAATTAATCCACAAATGCTAAAAATAGCAACGAGATCTGACACTGTAATTTGCATTGAATACTGAACAAAAGTAAATTCCAAGTAATGATTTTGCCCAACAGTCATTTCTTCTTACGAATCACCGGTAAGCAAAAGCTACGGTAAATACATTACAAAACTTGCCGCGTAAAACATAGAAATACATTAGAGTTAATGCAAAGCACATGGTTGAGCCTATGCCGCCTTTTTCCCGATGGTGAAGTCTGCGTACTTTTATAGCAGTTTCAGGTCCTATTTGCATTGTCAGCGACCCAAGACAATGACAAAACAGAAATTATTGCTTAAATATTCAAGACAAGTGAATGGCTCAGATGAAAGTGGAGGTAATCTGAAAAAGAGACATTTGCTTTCATAATAGTTCTGCCTACTCGTTAACAAGACATTAGATTGCACAAGGAAGTAGGAGCGAGAGGTAGATTAGCAGTTGCAGCTAGCTCACATTGTTCATGCATTTTAGCACTGCATGAATACAAAAATGCATTGGCGCATCAGGCGGACTACTATTTGTAATTGCGCAATAAGGAAGGATTGGTTTAGGTTAATTATCCCTCATGCGGACGTGCGCGTGCCGATCGTACGATGACTGTGTCTTTACCACGGACCGTAAACACAACGCCCGTTTTGGCACTGAGGCACCACAAAAATAAGAAGCTTTGCTTTGATTTCCAACAAACTAAATTTTGACAAAATCAATTATTTCTTCGGTGATTATTTAGGCGAATCGCGCTGACTGGCAAAGCGTGGGATTGTACAACCTCACGATCACAAAGGCACATCTGCTTGAGTTCAATGCCTATCGCTTTCTGGTGAGGCCATTGTCTTGCTAACCTCCGACCATGCTAGTGTTATTCCTATAGCAGCAATAAATTTTATTACACACAACTACTTTTAGAGCTTTTCCAGGTTTCTTTGTATAACATATCGCGTCCATGCGCTGACTCCTATATCATGTGCACTCCTTCGAACATCCAAAACATCCGGCTCCGAATATTTGCGGTTTCCTCTGCAAGTTTTCTCTTGTTGATTATCGGCTAAAGGAAATGGTATCCTCAGAGAAGTTGGGATCAACACCACAGTTACACAGCGAAACATGCAGTGTAAATAAAATATGCTCACTTGTGGCTCCCATGACTAAAGTTGGGCATTATTTATGCTAAGCAGAATGCATTTAGCATCAACAGGTGTTTGGTTTGCATTTCGTAATCTAAACACACGCTTACCATACGATCGTCTTAGATGCGACTGCGCAAGATATATGTAGCGAAATAAAATCAATTGTGTTGACAATTACGCAAAAAATAGTAACCTGTTAGGTGCGCTGACGCGGCATCACAGCCACACGGTGCTGATTCACATGAGGTATAAAAGGCAGTCGCAACTAATACCAAGTGTATTAGAGCTTTCGTGTCATGGGCAACGGCTCTGCAAATCACGTCTCCTCTCTGGGTATTGTGGCAGCAGCAGTCGATAAGGGTCAACCAAAGGATGGAGTTCAGAAAGCACCGAAAGAGATTCGAGATCATGGTCTTGAGGGGCTTTTTAAAAATTTGAGTAAGCTGTCAGCTAGTCTGACCTTAATTTTCCTTCGTTTTTCTCTCTAGTTTATGGTGGGACGCCTGCAACACCATCAATGCCCCACCTCATTAATTTGACTTATCTGAATTCTCGGCGTCTATGTGCTGCTAACATTTCACTGCCTAATTCTAGATGCCAAAGTAAATGACTATGGAGAAGTTACTCAGTCAAATGATCGCGAAGCGGATATTATTTTGAATTGCGAAAACCAGCGAGCATTGGTGAAAACCACCTTGGAGCTGACGGAGCGCGTCGCAAAAAGTGTGAGTGAGAACGACATGACGCTTATACTGGGCGGCGACCACAGCATTGGAATTGGGTCAATCGCGGGTCACTTCAGGGTTTTCCCCAACTCTTTTGTTGTCTGGGTTGACGCACACGCTGACATCAACACTCCCGGGAGCTCCGTTTCTCGGCACACTCACGGTATGCCTCTCTCCTTTCTTCTCAACGAAACCAGCAAACTCATTCCGCGAACTCAAGGCTTCGAAAACATCAAACCAGTGTAGGTTTCACATCCTTACATAAAGTACCGTTGCTGGCCTTATTGACGGCCATTGACCCATTCATCTTGTAGTATTGAAGCCAACCGACTCCTCTACATCGGACTTCGGGATGTTGATGCACCAGAGCTGTAAGTTTGGCCTTTAAGTCCAGTGATATGTAAAAATGTGCCCTCATAAATTGCTGACTGTTTTAGGAAGTTCATAAAGGATCTTAATATTCTGTATTTTACTATGGACGATGTGCGAACGATTGGTATTGAGAGTGTCATGGAGACAGCCCTCAAGACCATAATGCGATTTTGGTGAGTAATTGTTGAAATTCCCCCCCCCCCCTTTTGAGAGGATGAATAACCGACACACTTATCTGTGAATTATAATTGTTTGGCAGTCCTAATTGTCAAATCCACCTGAGCTTCGACATTGACGCGTTGGACCCCAAATATGCTCCCAGCACAGGGACTCCCGTCCCAGGGGGCCTCTCATTGGACGAGGGCAAGTACATTTGCAAGACCCTTGGCCAGACAGGTAGGCTAACAGTATCGACATTTATAGTCATGCCCCAACTGCATCGACAGTGATGATTGTTACTTGACTAGAGCAACGATATCTGAGCAGCTGCTTGTGATAATCCTGAAAAAGAAACACCCACATGCTAAAGCGAAAGCACAAATTTAAGGTTTCTTGTCGACTTTTCCTTTAGGAACATCAGCCCAGCATTATTAGCTTAGTACTTTGAGACTGCGTTAAAATGTTGTGTTGGCCTATCACACGAACAGCTGTGGCTTTTAATTAGTGGCGTAAATGAATGGCGCAGATGATTCGAGACAGTGTTACGATGTGCTGGACGTGCAGCAACGATGGAGTTCTTTGTGACAGTTTTAATTACGTGCACGTAAGAATGGAGGCTGCAATGAGCCTTATAGTTTCTTTGTACACTTTCTCTGAAACAAAGTGGTAATAAAATCAATTTCACTTTGCTGTCTAGGTCTGCTCAAATCGATGGTGGTAGCCGAGGTCAATACAATGCTTGGTTCACCCGAAGATGCAGTGACAACGCTAAACTCTGCTCTTGAGATCATCAAAAGTGCTCTGCTTCTGGACTAGAGACGTATAAAATGTTGGCGAATTCGTGCACAATACATACTGAAATTTGCCACTCAATGCAATCTCTGTTTCGTCCGAATACATGCTTGGATTCGGGATTTGCTATTTTTAAAAAAGGTGTTGGAATTGGGCTACGTGACGCTTACCATGGGCTACTTAAGACTAGACTAATGCACTGTGGCCACAGCGCAACAAAACTCATTCGATTTGGGTCAGCCTGCAAGCGCTTGATCAGTCAAGCCTTTATATTCAAGACGCAACTTGCGCAGAGATTATTCAGAATTTTATTTGGCGTTGTCGACTTCTAAATATGTGATCTCCTTGATTTGCCTTCACTCGCCTCTTCACTAACTCAGGCAGTCACTCTTTCATTTATCAACAAGCATATGGCAACAATTCGCCCATCTTGCCCTTCGACTCCGGTCTATCTACCTGGTGGTTGGTGGATCACTAGCTTCTTCATTTAGGCTCAAAAATTCTACAATGTGATCATATTTTCTAAATAACTACCTATTGATAAATATTTGCATGTATGTATTCATCCTGATATGTAATTGTGGGTTTTCGAACGTTCCTTCTTACCTATGCACTTAGTTTTTAGCCTTCCATTCATGCATAACCTAATTTCTTTAAAATAATATTGGTAAATAAAACACTGGTGGGGTGTGTAAGATGGATGATAGTAGGAGGAATGCTTCAGTGTTCGAGTTGGTTAAGTGCAGTGATAGTTTGCTGATACAAAGCTGACATCGACGCAGGAATTAAGGAACGGTATAGACTGTGGTGACATCCTCCTATATTCAATCTCAAGCCAGCGAGGAGATGTGCAATGCAGTTTGTGTCGTTGTGACATGCCTTAGTGGCTACATGCTTTTGTGCACACATATTTTAGAGACGAGGTGGGTGAAGCGCAGCGAGGAGAGGAAGTTGCGTCTAAATAACAAAGTAGGAAAGATTAAATGGATAGAAGGACACGTAAAATTGTAAAAGTGCGCTCTGGTTGCCCGGATAGCGTACACGGTAGACTAGGGCCTCAGTCTCCCAATCCGAGGGTCACGAATTCGAGCCTTGCTCTGAGCGGCGCTACTTGCTGCAATTTACCATTAAATTGCTAATGCCTAACAACGATAAGAGAGCTGCATCCATGCACGCACGCATTTGTCGACATTCACTTAAGCTACTGGCAAGAGAATTGGTACATTGGTGCAGGTACAAATGGAACACCCACGGTGAGAACCGAACGCACCTATTTTCACTTGGGAAGCAGATGCCGCGGCCCTTATTGGCATTTTGTTTGATCCATTTGCCAGGAATGCACACTATCGAATGCGTTCGTCTTTTCTGATTCTTTATTCGATCACT